>BMAO01037960.1:0-600000 GCA_019973975.1 Trichonephila clavata | reverse complement strand
TTGGATGCCGTTTCTTAAAGGTTCGTTTTAATAAACCGAAAGCACACTGGAGAAGAGTAGAGTGATCAACAGGTGTTTCATCAGACGGAATACATTTTATTCCTGTTTCTGATACTTTCTTTGCTAAATAAAAGGCAGTTGACTTCGATGTGCGGCTAAAGGCTCTGTTCAGATAAAGCTCAACTTCGTCAATGTTCTTTCCAAATAAGGCTGGAATTTCTTCTTTAAAAATTGGCTCTGAATTATTCTGCTGTTCGTAGAGTGAATTAATTTTAGCTTTACTTGAGACTTTTTTTTTTAATTTGCCATTGTAAAAAAAAAAAAAATCCCGCAACTACCATGAATCAATCCCTTTGGGAACCTTTCCGTACCGTGACAAAGCCATTTCGTACGGTCATCCCCGTCAGTTGAGCAATAGAAAATTGATCTTTTATTACAGTCACTTAAATATCATTGAGTGTTACTATAAATTTCCATTTTTCAGCAGCTAGGTGTTTTTCACATAATTTTGCACAATTTGTTTTTCTTTCAGTAATATGTTTAGGTAAAAGTAGATGAACTTTAGATTTAAACATCTTTTTTAACTTTAAATCCTTATGAATGATTTTAATTACATTCCCGGAAGACATTCCTAGTTTCGATGCAATGAATCTTTGAGTCGATGAATTTTCTTTTAGGACTGGAGTTGTAAAGTTCTTGGTAGTTGTCTGCGTTTGAACAGGTGGGATGAGGTTTCGTGGCCATGTTTCCATTTCATATTCAATATATTATAAATACCATTTTTTTTAAATGCAATAACCGAGATTTTTACGCCATTTTATAATTTGTTGATACGAATATTTCTCCTCGGAAAGCGCACTTACGTTACCTTCGAGCCATCAATCAATTTTAGGAGCCATTTTCAAAAGAAATCTTTTATTTTACATTCCTACAAAAAACATTAGCATACGATTATTCTGAAGATCCCCAAGTTTTATCTCTAAATGCAAACGAGGAAATAAGTTACAAAATCGTTTCCATAAAAGGCGAACGACCTTCTGTATGATCAAATATTTTTGTTTTTTACGAGAAATTTTAGGCTACCATGCTCACCTCGGGAACTCTGTTCATAATTTTGTCTTCCTTCTTACCATATTTTTGGGTCAAACGATTTTTCAATTTAAAATTTTTGCATAAGATATGGCACAATTTATTATTTTACTGAGGTCCCCTTATATATTAACCTTACAATGAAAATAAAATCGCAGAAAAAAATCTTTGTTAACTCTAAGATTAAATCAATTGATACGGATGTGATGTTTGCGACGGTACTCATTGGAAGATTCCCGGTATTTCACGAACGTCACCAGGCTCGAATGAAATTCCAACTACTTCAGACAAAATTCAAGATGAACAGATCTGGAGATTTGAATGGTCATTTAATGGGCCCGGCACATCTGCCGATAACAGTACTTAAAGAGCAAGCATATCGGCTCTTCGAACAGCTGTCGAATGTTAAGTTCTGCAAAACTCAAAGTGGATGGAGCTTGTTTTATAGGAATTCACCGAAGTGCTGAGAATTGATTTTCGAAAATTTCCGTTGATTTGCATCATCTATGGGATTTAAGAAGATATTCGAAAGGATTAATTCCCTTTTAAATTCAAATGACTTTCTGGTAATATTTGGATTTGAGGGACTGCTCGGACATGACAAAAGCTCCCTCTAGTAGCCCACTCGTTGTTTCGTATTGGACCATCATTTCAGATACAAACTGCATATATGTATATATATATATATATGAGAATATAAGACCATGGCGCATCGGATAAAATTGTTCCTTTCAAAACTTTGCATTGAATTTATGGTGGGGTTTTTTTGTATTTTTTTTTATTTAATGCTGATTTAACTCTTCTACTTTTTACTTACTTCTTTCACACACTCCAGAAAAATACGTACATGTTTCATTTTGTATTTGATTTATGATAAAAAGCAGACATTAATAAAAATAAGTTAAAATGATTTGTAAGACATTGTGTGTGATGCCGAAAAAGTTACGCCTACCATATCATGTTTACTGAGTTTTGTAAATAGAAAGGGGAAAAAAAGGATAGAAGACGAGGATACTTGCGCTTACATCAATCCTCTTTTCCTTATTTTTTTCCCTTTCAAATGGGGTTGCGAGGATTAGTAATTTACCATTGTAGACCTAGTACATTTCCCGGGAGCTGGTATAACTTTTTAGTGTGGCACCATATAAGCGGATATCAATTGCCTCAATGTAATTTTGATTTAGTTCAAATTTTGTAGGATACTAGATTTAATTTCCTTGTTGAAAAATATATAGGGTTATAAGGGCCACTACTGAATAATTTTTTTAATTGGAGATGCAATTCACTCGTTAATTTCAGTTCTGAAGAAAACGATTACACGTAATGAGTTTAGCGTAGCAGCAACGGATCTGTGTGTTCCTTGTCGTTAGGAGCCGGGTTCGAGTCCGTGGTATGTGAATAACTGTTTTTTTTTTTATTTTACGTCTATTTTTACATATTAGAGTTAAATATATTGGAAATGAAATGTCTTTAATGGGGACTAGTAACCTTATAAGAGTTTAATTTGTCATTATCATTCGTATAAGTAGAGAATAATATTTATTACAAAACAATAAAAGCATTTCGCAAGAAGAACAGAACAAAAGCCCTTTAATTTCTAGTTAATCGTACCTGGAAACAATAAATTCTGATAGGATACAATAAATGAAACATTTATCAGATTATCAGAATAAGTATAAAAATATGACTAGCTTCTTATCCCTCATTGTCCGTACAGTGGTGAAACTTTTCATAAAAACAAATAAAACACAATTTCAAAAAAGCATCTCGTGCATCGAATTAGTGCAGTATTGTTGCATAGGCATCTGCTGCTTTGTATTTCAAGTGAATTGCATCTTCAATTAATTGCAAATATCTAAAAAACTATTGAGTAGGGGGCCCATATAACCATATACGATCTTCATCAACAGGGAAACTAAATCCGTGACTCCAAGACCTTGTACCCTCCTTGTAAGCCTAAAGAAAATCACAAGTGGTTTTAAAACTAATTTCAACTCGTAAAATTAGCACCAAATCTTGTTGTTGCCTTCTTTGACAATAAGAACGGCAAATGTAAAAAGAGAAATTTCTCAAAATTAAAGTTAATAAAAAAATTTCTTACGCTCCACTTTCCTTCAAGATAGGTTAAATAGCTCAACTGCGTCGGCTTTCAAAGATAAATTAGCTGAAAAAATTAATTTAAAAATTTTGATCGAAAAGTTTGCAAAGTTAAAAAAAAAACATCTTTAGATATTTTTCCTTTATTTTGTTATTTATTTGAATTTGTTTCCTTTTGGCTTTAAGTTTTTTTAAATAATTTTTTAATGTTTTTTAATATACAGTATTTTTTTTTTATTCGCTAGAACTGTTCAAGTTTGAAGGGCTGTATTTGCATAAAGTTTTTCATTTTAATTGTAATTTTTATCGTGAGGGAGACGCATTTTACACTTTTATCCGGGGTGGCAAAACTGCTAGAGCCAATTCTGAAAATGAGCATTTTGAAATCAGGCCTACGAATTCTGATCTTTCCACCTGTACAAATTGTCACCTCTTCGCTCAAAAGCTAACCGAAAACCCTGTTTCTTTCAAATGTGTTGCCAAACAGTTGGAACCTTTCAGTTTTAAGCTGGTGTTAAATAACACTCGTCATTTTTTCAGACGAATCGCACATTTCTTTTGCGAAGTTGGCATGTGAAATGTGGTTAAATCATCACTTAATCCTTTCTTTTTTGATAAAGAACCATGAATCATGACTTAAACTACATAACACGATAAAAATAAATGAGTTTCTTGCATTCATACCATTTCAAACTTTTTGGCATAACAAAATTTATTAGATTGAAATATATATACATATATATATTACTGGTTCTGATGCAGTAATAATACAAATGGAATTAACAAGTATACTTACATTAATTCATTTCCGATTTTACCTCCAATTAACTAAACTCTACTAAAAAAGTCCAAGCGATTGAAAAAGTTTTCGAAGATTATCGTAAGATCAAACATCGTATTGTTTGTTAAGGGTGACTCTAAACTAAATTAAATTTTATTCATACGAAGAAAGTTAACGGCAAATGATTTTCTTGGCATAGTTTTTCATAAGATATCTTTCATTCTCTGTAATTGTCGTTTTTCGTAGTCTTTTCAATATGTTAAAAAAGATTAATATGATTATACTATAATAATCTTTTTTGAGGATCAAAATTATATTCAGATATTAAAAAAAGAAAAATGAATTTAAATGTTAGTAAAATCCCCCCCCCCTCCTCCTATTCGAAAGGGTTTGTAAAGGTTTTTTCAAAAACAGAAAGCTAAAGATACATTAATAACTGTAGTAAATATGTAGCTTATATAAGCTAAAAATGTTAGTAATTTTATTAAGCGATTAAATTATGCGACATATAAAAATGTATATCTGTATTACTTTTCCACGAATTATTCTAAAATTTTATTGGAGTTAAATCCCCATAAAAACAGAGCAATGAAGTTGAAAAACCCATTTCAATTAAATAACATGTTATAGATTGATTGCTTTTATAATATTTTTGTTCAAGTACAAATTTTACTTTCTCCATATTTTTAAATACATTTTAGTACTACTTCTCTTTTTGTGCTTTACCATTCAGTGCCACAATTAATCCTTATATCTAAACATAAATGCGTTAAAGCAGCGGTTACGATCACTGTGGCCCACTTTTACGTATCAACCTGACGGTGCGGACCCCCAAATTTTGAACACCCCTCCCATCACATGTTTTTTTTGTTTTGTTTTTTTAACATTTATAAACCCCGTGCACCACCGAACGTATAACACGGGGGTAAACAACACAGACAGAAGAAAGGATTACAACACAAACATCCATGCCTTCTCCGGGATTCGAACCCAGTCCCTGCGGCACCGCAGTCAGCTTCACTGACCACTACCATCACATGTTTGTGAGTGATTTAAAGAGTCCTCGTAATTCTAACACTTCCTCTGCTATTTATATATGGAGAGACTCTTTTAACACTTCTTTTTTTTCTTTAAGAAAACAGTAAACATCTACTTATATATGTATATAAAAATATTGCAAGTTTTTCAAATAAATAATTAATACGGGCGCAATTCGATTAGGAAATCGAGAACGAATGCAATCATTATCGTATTGGTGCGTTATATAAATGGCATGTGTTTCTATTTAGTAATGGCAAAGCAGTTGTAAACAATAAAAAAACTGAATTGATATTCTTGATCGAAATACATGTTTTAGTAAATATTTTTATTGGGGACAACTTGTGATCTGGTCTGAAATGACGCATGCTTCAATTTTTCTACGAGGTCTTTCAGAGTCTTTGAAAGAAAGAAATCTTAACATTAGAAGAGAGACCTTCGCGTATCTTCTAGAAAGGCGTTGCGGATTCCAGGGGCTGCGATTAGCGATTTAGTATTAACGATGTACTTGCGGATATCTTTTAAGAGGAAAGAATGGCTAGCGTTGCTTCTGTCGAGTCGTGAGTTCGAGTCCCAGTGTTCTTTAAGTTCTACCATGAAGAAGGACTGATGAACATGAAATCTGTTGAGGCTCACACTAGCGTTGTGTGGAGTTCGGAGATTGTGCTGCCAATTCAGATGTCATTCCATGGGCATGGTTCAAAATTACAAGGTGCTTTGTAAATAGCTCTCATGTTGCTTCAGAGGGCGCTGATAATCAGTTGAGATGAAAGAACCAAATCAGTGTGAAACCATAATTTCCAAACATTTTTCTCAAAATCTGTAAAATTATTACTTAATCTTATTAATAATCACTTTTAGGAGTCCATTTCCTTTACAACTTCCCTTCTGCAATCTGTAAAAATGATCTTGTTTCGGAACACCTCAAACAGCTGACTTTGGAAGCTATCAACAATATTCCTACCAACGCCATTTAACTTTACACTGATGGAAGCAAAATCAATGAGCTTATAGGAAGCGGCATTTACATTGAGGCCCTTAGAAGTAAACTTACTCTTATCCGACGTAGCCCTGACTCATGTTCTATCTTCAGAATTAATAGTCATCAATGAAGGACTTGAGCCAGTTAAATCTAAGAGAGACTTTGAGGACCTCTCGATTTTAATGGACAGTCGAAGTTCCTTGCAATATCTGAGCAACTGGTATCATATTGGAGATTAAACTAGTTTTTCCATCTTGACCAAGTTAAGACATATTTCAAAGAATCACGAAATCCATGCTCAGTAGATCCCTTCGCACGTTTACATTCATGGGAAAAACCTTGCGGACAAACTTGCGAAGGAGGTATGTGCAAACAACAAACTCGCTCTCCTTCTCCTCTTTCTTTAACTTCTTAGGAATTCTTCACACTTAAAAAAGTAGATTTCATTAAGGAATAGATGAAGCCTTCTACTCATTACTGGTACCAAAATAAAATGTGCGCCTGGTTTTTTCTCTTTCGCTCTCCTGTGATAGAAGCTACTCCACTGCCATTGCACGTTTTGCTAGTTAAAAAACACAAATAGTTTAAAGTTTTGTTGGAACACTAAAACCTTCAAAACGTGTGACAAATGTAATATTCAACAGTCTTCACCCGAGCACATTCTGGGCCTTTCTCGAGAGGATCTTTATACTTCTCCACTTCTTGTGCTCAATTCAGCGCCTCTCAAACTGTGGGGCGCGTTCCCTCTAGGGGGGCGTGATAACCCTTAGAGGGGGGCGTAAGCCTATTGAAAAGTCGAAAACAAAAAATTATTTAAAAATTTTTTAATTTATTGAAAATAAACAAACAAAATACATTCTGACGTAATAAAAAATTAAAAAAACATTTAAAACTGAACATAATACATTTATAAATGTATCAGTACTGCATAATGTATTTTACAATTAATTTAACAATTCTAAGTTAAGAATAAGTTAAATAATTACCAGTGATCCCATGGGCTTTTCATATATAAAATTATATGCGAACATTAACACTTATCTTGATAATTTGTACGGTTTATAATTAATCCCTTAACTGCAATTAAATTTATGCGATTCACTCTACAAGGCCACCATTTTGCACGTAAACAAACGCATTTGATGTATTTGGGTGGGGGGGGGGGAGAAATGGAATAAATACGCCAATTCTCTAAAATAAGTAAATCCTTCTTCATCACTGTCATTTTATTGGTTTCCAAAACCTTCGGAATAATTTTATGATAGAAGTGAACAGAAACGATCGTATTTCGAAGAGACGTATATATACACCGGAGGCACATAAGCGGTTAAGTCGTATTGTAGCTTTAGTGTCAAAGTATTGTATTACCGAATTCAGTGCATTGTTATTGTATGGGGGGGGGGCGATGAACATTATGATTGAATACTGGGTCGTAAGTATTAAAAGTTTGAGAAGCACTGACTCAATTGCATCAGAAGCAGCAAACTTATTGATCATGTCTGACTTCGTCAACCTTGGAGGATTAGTAACAACAATAATCACTTTTTGTTATATAGTATTCACACCTTATGATCTTTATTTTTGTCAGAATTTTTATTTATTACTGTTCTTTTTTCAATCGGTTTATTTATTGACACTTTTTTAAATAATAATGTATTAATTTTGCGGCATTTGGTATCGCCTATGTGGGGTTGCACTAAAAAATGATACCAGCTCTTGGGGAATGTACTAGGTTTGCAAATGGTAAAAAGTATCAATCCGCTGCCCCATTGGGGGGAAAATTTCTCTTTTTTTTTTTTAAAGAAAAAAAAGGCGGGGAAAAAATTTAGTTATGTATTTTGTTTAACTATGCTTCTTTTTTCTTCACAACATATATTTATCCAATGCATTAAAAAACCAAAGTGTTCCGAGAAGAAAGATCTATATAAATAAGAGTATTTTTTCTTACTAATTTTAGATTATCTCTTTAACTAGTCAATATTTCCACAATTACAAGTTTTTTTTTCAATATTTTTTTCACATACTTTTTTTCCCGAGTACATTAGTCTGTGTTTCAAAACATGAATAGGGAGAGAGAGTAAAAGCAATTAATTTAAATTAACTGAAAAAAAAATCGGTTAATCTATTTTTATTTTCCCCTTTCCAACTCATTCATTAGTTAGGTTCTTGAAAGTCAGTGTCAAGTTGACATAATTACACTTTGGACTCTCACATTTCAGAAAGCCCACTTACGAGGTGTGATCTAATTCGATAGTACTTTTCTTCGAATGCTCTGTATTTTAATACTAGCTCTAGTTTTTACTTTTTTATTCATAATGTATTTTATTTTAAAAAGTAGGGAGATGTGATGAGTGACTTTTTATGGACTTCATAACAATTCTCAACCTGTTGATTTACGATACAGAATCGTTCATCCCTTAACTTTATTACAATTTGTGATCAAAATTAAACTTTTGGAGTAAAAAACTCTGTATTTTTTCAGATCGTTTCAAAAAAAATTATGATCATCTTCCATTGTATATTAAATTCCTCTAAAACAATAAATTCTTTTTTGCTGGCTCTCTCTCTCTTTTCTATAGTTTGGTTTGAGATGAATAGATTAGTGAATATTTTCCGTAAAAAAAAAAGCATATTATAACCTTTTAAAAAGGTCGTGAAAATGCAGTTTGTTCATTTACTTCTTGTAAATGCTATAAATTGTGCGTTTGAATGCTAACAATTAATCCTCAATGAACAGCTATAGTACCAATAAAAGTGATAAAAATATAATGTCATTAGAGTCTATATCATGGTTGATCAACAGGCGGCACGCGTGTCACAGTGTGGCACGACTGAGTTGTAATAGCGGCACGCGAAGACTTATTGAAAATTTTTTAAAAAGTTCGAAAAGATAATAAATATTAAGTTTTTGTTTACAGCTTTATTGAAATGCGGTTTCAGACAATAAAAAAGACAACAAAATTTATTTTAAATACATTTAATTGAATTACATTGAAAAATTATAAAGTAAAAAATACTCCATTGTTGTGTGAGCTGACTTTTCAAAGAAAGTGCACTCGTGAGATTTTAGAATTTGATGGAGCTTGTTTTTAAATATTTGGAAGAAACAATGAACTGCTCAATGAGTGTTTGCTACTCAGATTGACCTCGGGATTTAGCTTTTCTTTCCTACTAAGAGACATTTAATAAATTTACATTTAAGAGTGCAAGAAAAAGATTTTACTTTTCCTACCCTAATTGATCTTCTTTTGTCTCGATTTTGGAGACAAAGATTAACACATTTCATATTTTCTGCAACATTTCACATTATCTACTGAAGTTAATAATGCCTCGAGTTACGATAGTTTTAAAAGTTTAACCCATTTTGCAGGATTCATTCAGTGTTAGGCTTGCTAATTTTCAAGATGATGATAAGAAAACAAAAAATGCTGATTTTTTTCTTCATAATTTTTCGGCGAGACGTTTATTGTTACTCGCCTAGAATCCAAATCGGAAATATTGACCTACAGCACCATACTACACCGAAAAGCAAATATAAGGAACTTATTTGAACTGCAAATTCTGTTGAATTTTGAATAGTTGTACGTGCAAGCAGTTTCCAAATTTACTCCATTTGGTTGTCAGAAATTGTAGTAGGTTTGGATCAACATGTTTTTGAGCAGATGTTTTCTGTCACATGAATATAATAAAATCAAAATAGAGTTCAAAATTTACCGGTATACACCTAAAACAGCATAATTTTGTTGGCATCTTCGAGTACTAATCTTAATATAGATGACTTGATAAAAAAAAAAAGACTACAAATTTAAAAGCAACTTTAAGAAAGTGTACCTGACTGTTTAATATTTTTGTAAAATCGATGTCTCAAGTTAATCCTTTTTTTTTTTATCTAACTGTGAACCTGTAAAAAATTTATCAACAATAAAACTAATAATATCAAAATAAATAATAAATATCAACATTAAAATTTTTTGTACTTTTGTCGTATTTAGTGTATTATTTTTGAATTTCCATTACTTAGACTTGCATAAAAGTGTACTATTTGCGTAAAAATTCCATAATAAGCTTATAAGTAACATTTTTTCACCTTTTCACATTATTTTGTTTATTGGAAAAGTTAGAAGAGACACACATAATTTTTTTAAATAAGATTGTGGCACTCTTTAAAAACGTTGACCACCCCTGATCTATGTATCGTACTTTTCAAAAAGATTATTATGCTGTGAAATCACATATTTCAATATAATGCAACTATCGCAACTTCTGTAATATTAGCAATTTTTCTTCCAAAAAATGAATTCCATGGTAACGTCTTATAAATAATAAAGGAGAAAAAAAGGACGGCTGTATGAAATTCTGGACTGATTTATTTTTTTTTTCTTTGCCCTACTTAAATTGTCAGTTTTGTCGGTGTAAATAACACCGAGCTCCATTCCAATCCTAGTTACACCTATCTGTTAAACGAAGTTGTCAAGTTTTATTTCCCATATTTCTCTAAATCTCTTTTTGTCACAACATCATAAAACTAAACTCCTTCAAGTAAGCCACCCTTATTCTTCCGACACGCATTCGAAACGGGAAATAGAGCGAAAATCAACAAACGAAGTGAAGTATTAGCACGACAGAACAACATTTACGTAAAATCCCTATAAGAGGTGCTAAAAAGCGTATGTTTCCCGACTGTAGCATTCATCTATACTTCCATCAGCGACAGCTAAATAAGCAGCCATAAATCAGTTGCTTCTGTAAAATTGCTATTTTGTTTCTTGGTCTGCAATTTTTGTCCCTTACTGTCTTTCCCTTTCTTTTTATATTTTTTTAATTGCTTCGCATCTGTGCGTTAGGGAAACGATGCGAACTATGCGTAGGGTGCGCAACATTTCTAGGAAAGTAAAATAAAAATGTAATGAACACGGGGAAGAGGGGAGAGATATACATTTTTTTTTCACTCCATTCCCCTTCTTCTAAATTTAGCGTTATCTGGGTGGTAGCTTAAAGAGCGATGCGTATCTTCAGGAGAGATAGTAGATGTTATCTGGCCGCAAAAACGCGGTTACGCTTAAAAATAGGGTTGTCTGGATGCTCTTTTTGCGGCTACTTACAACAAGGATGATCTGTACACTCATTATCCGCCCCCCATCTCCCGAGGGTGCGCTCTTTTTTCTTCATCTTGTTATTATTATTAAAGTTGGAAACGAAAGGAAATGTTATTTATTGGAAGATTAGCGTGGCTTCTTTTTATGTTCTTGAAAGCCAAAGCAACGGAAGGTGTTTTTCCTTGTAATCTTACTGCACTTTGTTTGTGGAAGCTTAATTTAACAATATGTTTTGTGTTTTCTTTTTTACATAAACAGTGTTAAATTCCCTGCCCTCTCTTTGTTATAGCAAAATTGCCTTTCTGGCACCATCTGGCTGGTGGGTATTACGTCTAAGAGCATTTTCTATTTTGTTTTGGTAGCTGAATTTTTCGTATATTCTTTTCAATAAATAAAAGCAGCGATCTCAACGTATCTGTTTTATTTATGCTTTAAAGCAATAATATTATTTCATACTTCCATTGCTTAAAAATTTCCTTGAAATAAACTCCAAGGCATTTATCTGTTATTTATATTTTTTTTAAACTTGCCAGTTTGAATAAAAACAATGCTTTTTTTTTTTTTTTAACTATCTTTAAATGCCCTCTGTGTTTTTGATCGTTACTTTAGTTTCTGCTCTAATATTCAATTTTGTTATTAGGATACTGCAAAATTGATTTCAGATGTGATATAAATACGAATATATATATTTATGTATATGAAATCTTAACTCCACAAACTTTTGAAATTCATTAAAAATATATCTTTGCAATATTTTATACAATTTTTGTAACACATCTTAATCTTAGGATCAATTTAATATGTAACCATAATACTTAGTTTCAAATAATTATTGAAATGTCTTATCCTTAAGTCCGGTATTGTAAACACAAAGACAAATGGATATGTACTAATAAACAGCCAATAAACAGGAGTTTTAAATTTGAGGCGAGACTCTGAGCCACGAGGGTTTGGCATGACTCACGACCATGTAGTCGTCTAGTTCGCGAAATTAAGGCCAGTGATTCTAAGCCTATTATTGCCTCTGAAGCTTTGTAAAGGGGCTAATGCATATTAAATCTCTTATGCCTCAAATTGCACCCGTTGGAGTTGGGTGGAAGTTTGAAGAGGGATGAGGGGTCAGGTTTATCCTTCGTTATTTGACCGTGGTTCGAAATTAGAAGTTCTGTAGACAATAGCTTTCGTGTTGATTTGAAGGGCGACGTAATTTAAAAATCAAATCAAATTCTTGTTTCCTTATGTTTAATTCGACATTGTTTCTTATTTCAACTTTCCTTTATTTGATATATGTTTCTATGTTACAAAGATCTGTTTTTGAAATAATTTTCACTGAAAATAGGAATTTGTTACATCCTTGTTGAAAAATTCTTGTCTTGTTCTACTCGAAAAGTAGCTTGCTTGTATTTTTCTAAAATTTTCTTGATTGTTTTGGGGGGGGGGATGGAATCACGTTAAAACAATGTTTGCCCAAATTAAGTAGCATTTGTAATATATTTTAGTTATAATTTAAAATAAAGCATTCATTGTTAAAAAGCGCTAAATGTGCGTTGATGTCTGTGAAAAAATTATCTAACTACCCCTCCCCTTTTTTTCTTGAAAATTTTACTTTATCTTATTTTGATATTTGGCATACCAAATGCAGCAGTTCATTCCATAACATTATCTGATCATTAAAGAAAAATTATTCTAATAAAATCTGGATTTTTTTTGAATTTTGCCATACCCAAATGTTTTTTATATTTATATTGATCAAAAAAAATGTTTTAATAGATGTTAATGCAACACATTGAGTTCCTTAGAACGTCTTACAAAAAATATACAATCAGATTCCTATTTAACGAATTTCGATCTTTCCCCCATTAAAATAAATGCAAAAAAATGCTATTTAACAGATAATAAACAAATTAACGGATTATATCAACAGCCGAATTTTTTTTATTAGTTTGGATTTTTAAAAAAATGGGTATCTTTTCTAATTGCATATTTTTTTCTCCGGAACAACAACAACAAAAATTCTTGTTTGCAGCAAATTTTGAAGGGAAAGGGTGCAGCCCATCATTAGACTTTTCAGGAACAGATGAGTCATGGAGTGTAACTTATCGCGTGAGTTTTTAGAGGGACAGGAAATTCCTTCGTAAAACCCCAATCAAAGCTGTTATATTTTCTGATGCTTTACATTGTTTGGAAACTGTGAAAATGCAGCAGGATCCTAAATGAATTTCTTCTCAGCATAAAGTCTGGAAAGAACTCTTTTGAGTCTAAAAGATGGTCAAACAACTATTGGTCAGTATTTTAAAAAAAATGTCCAGTTATAAATGTTTTTAGCTGCTGAATAAAAAGTGCGTATTCCTAACTATGGATATATTTTTGTGTAGTTGCTTGTTATAGAATTTGAAACGGTAAGTGGGAAAAATTTATTTGTTTTTGCACCCCGATATTACGAAAAACCTCGAATTAACGAATAAAACGTTCGGTTCCTATGAATTCTTTAAACTGGGGTCCGACAGTACATGTATCATTAAACAACTTTTTTTTTCAAATTATGAATTATTTTTTTAAGAAATGCTTTTCTCGTTAAATTAAAAATTCCTCGTGAAGTGCAATTATATATTTCTTTGGTCTCTGGATCTACTACAGCCATGTTATCTATGTTTGATTACTCCTTCTGTCTCGATGGAATAACTGGAGCAGTTATATTTCAAGTCTAGCTACACTTCAAACGTCACACATTTACATTATTATCCAGCATTTATTCCGAACTGCCTAGTTTATTACCAGTTACCTTAGTATAAAAAAGTTCCAAAGTTAATCATAACAAGCAAATGATAATTTTCAGTATAATTTTTTTTTAAACAATATATTTTTCCTTTTTAAAAATGTTTTAAATTTGGGATGCCTAAACTTTTATAACATATTGATTCTTATGTATATGGATCTCCCTCTAACTTCAAAACACAAGCTATTAAACACCTCTGTAGATGACGTATGCATACCTCGAATCTAACATAATCCTCCCACTCGTCATATTGCCTTTTGATGTCTGTTGTGGTTCTTAAATTATTCGTCCTCCTCGCTGTTTTTCACACTTAGTAGCTATACGCTGAATTTCCTATCCTTTATTTCGTTGTCTAATTTTTTTGTACCAGTATTGAACAAAACTGTTCGTACTTTTATTTTTACGATCCTCAATTGATCATTGTATTTTAAAAGTTAAAGGATGTTCCTTTGAATTGACGGTCAGAATTAATATTATCAACCCTAAACACATTTATTTTGTCAATCATTTTAAATTCACAATTTTACTGTAATGCCAATATGTAGTTTGTATGATTATTTAACTTATCTTTTAATTGTGTAATATCAAAATAGATATCCACATTAACCCATTGAAAAAAGCTTTTATATACTTTGAAAAAAATTACTTTTTCTCCCATAATTTTTTTATTTAAAGTCAGTCAGGGTAATGCTATTAGATTTTCGGAATTTTTTTATTTTTGAAACGTTATTTTTATGACTTGAATCGGCAACTTTTCTCACCAATCGTCTGTGGAGTGCACACAAATTTTTTAAAGAAAGTATGATTTTCTTTTATCGCAAATAATATTTTTAAAAAAATCGAGAAATATTTTTATAAAAAAAAACTATAGAAAAATATAAATATATGTCTTATTAACATAAATAGAAGCATGTCAATGGTAAATGTAGTCTACATCATAACATGAAAAGTTTTGTGACGTTACGATTGATCGATATTCTACCTCAATTTTTGCATCTTACAAAATAGTTGGTGAGATATATACAGCCAGCGGTGCGACTATCATACCTTTGTTGGTCAAGTACTTTCTCTACAACACTAAAGATTGCTTAGGAAGGTTTCTCTAAGTTTTCGAATTGCTTCTGAGAACACCACGAATAAGTTGGAGTTTCTTATGATCGATTCTTTTTTCATCTGCGTACGATGGCTGCTTCAATTCCCTTTTAAACGGGGACCCCCATCATTTTTTCAAACAAATCCTGATTCAGTAATTCGAAGCAAATTGAAAAATAAATCAATTCCGCCATGTATGTATTATATGATTACAGTGGGTGCAGTAAGCTGTATTCTAGTTCTTAGCCATTTCACAAGAAATTTTGACATTCTACTACTGATATCTTAGTGTTGTCACTAAACATTTGACAACTGTATCTCCATCACTACGTATATTATTATTACTTTTTTTTTACCTTATCAAATTTTTTTTGTGTGGTTTTTCATTTGCGAGCAACCGAAATATGTAAAATGTCGACCTTCTCCCCCCCCCCCACCCTAAATTTGCTGCCGTAATATTTGAATGATTTCATAATATTCTTTTTTAAAAGATTATAAATAAATAATGGAAAACCACTTTAATGTTATCAGGTACCAAAAGTTCCCGGACTGAGCTTATAATGTGGAAAAATTTTGCAATAGAGCGACTATAATAACATTTCTGTGTTATTGCATTCTTCCCCTTTTTTAAAAGTTTGTTCCAAATCACGTGATCGATGGGTCGCCACGACATCGTATTTTGTAGGCGGATGTGTATTTAGTTTTCGGCGATTGAAAGAAACTGCGTTTGTTCAGCGGATAATCGATAAATTTTTGTGTTCGTTTGTGAAAAAAGTGCTACGGAGACATATATATTCAAAATTTTGAAACAGGTATAAGGCTTTAATGCATTATCACGAACGCAAGCTTTTGAGTGGCATCGACGCTTCAGAGAAGGCAGGGAAAGTGTCGAAGATGACAAACGCCCTGAACGTCCACAGACTTCCCACACCGCTGAAAACATCCGAAAAGGTTTCTGCGGCGGAACGTAAGAGCAAGCTTCAAACCACAGCAGAATCAGTTGGGATATCCTCGGCCACATGTCAATGGATACTGACTAAGGATCTTAGCATGCAAAGGGCGTATCAATATACACTGGTGTGCAAAAATTAAGGACGAAATCGAAAAATTAGCATATCAGCTGAACGAAGAGGCAGAGCGGACAGAAAGACCAATCAGGAGATTAAGTGAGGTTATGTACGGTAGCACATGCGCAGATATGCAGGTAGACGTAATGGGGGAGTGTCTGAGTAGTAAAGCATGTTGTCGGTGTAAAATTAGTATTTCTGGCAAAGAGATTGCACACCGTATAGCAGTTAAAATCACACCGAGTTGCTGCCTCAGCGAGAAATGGCGAATAATCAATCTGTTAGACGACATCTGGGTGCTTTTACCCGAGGTCGAATCATTGGGAAGTTGGAGGAAGGTCGCAGTGTGACAAGTGTGGCTGCAGAGTTCGGAATTGCTCACAGCATCGTTTCACGACTTTGGAGACAATTTCAAACTACAGGAACAACTATCCGGGGGTTCAATAGTGGTCGTCCACGAGGAACCACACCCGCAGATGACCGGTATATTGCCTTACAGGCCAGAAGAAACAGGCGGCAGACAGCGGGAGAAATCGCTAGACACACGACACAGGCGACTGGACGACCGATATCGCGTTTCACCGTGGCCAGAAGACTGCACGGTGGTGGTCTGTTTGCACGACGCCCTGTACGGTGTGTACCTCTAACGCCTGCCCATCGGAGAAGGCGTTCTCTGTGGTGCCGGGAATACCGGAATTGGAGAGACAATGAATGGGGAAGAGTGCTCTTTACAGATGAGAGCAGATTCAGTCTGAGTAGCGATTCTCATCGCATACTCATCTGGAGAGAGCGGGGAAGCCGCAATCATCCCTCGAACGTCATTGAAAGGGACAGGTATGGAGGTGTGGCGGTGTTCTCGTTTGGGGAGGCATCATGCTTGGTAGTCGTACAGACCTTCACATCTTCAACGCAGGTTCAGTCAACGGGACCCGTTATTGTAACGAGATTCTTCTTCCATATGTGCGTCTTTTTAGAGGCGCTATGGGTCCGCAGTTCCTTTTCATGGACGACAATGCACCATGTCATCGCACAGTAGCTGCCGAACAGCTCTTAGAGACTGAGGATATTGAACGTATGGATTGGCCTGCACGATCTCCGGATCTCAATCCCATCGAGCATGTATGGGATTTTCTAGGCAGACGCTTGGCAGCTCGTACCTTACCACCAGTAACGATTCCGGAGCTTCGATTGGCGCTGCAAGACGAATGGGCAGCAATGCCTCAACAACTCATTGACACCCTCATTCTCAGCATGGGCAGACGCTGTGAAACCTGCCTAGCAGTCAGGGGAGATCATATCCCCTACTAAAGACCGGATATTTCTTGCTGGACACCCATCACAGGAATGTTTCGGCCTTCAGTCGCATTGCGCTCCATGCTACGTTTTCAATAAAGCTTCTTTTTATCCCTCTGATTTCTCTTTTAGTAAGTGTTGCTTACATTACTCATGTCCTTACGTATTGGGGATCTTACGGTATTAAATGTGTTGATTTGGAATGCTTTTGTACAAAGTTATATTGAAAAAACCGTCTCGTCCTTAATTTTTGTACACCAGTGTATCATACCCCGCATGTTAAACGAAGACCAATCAGCAGATGAAGTTAAAAGTACATCTCAGGTAACAAGGAATTAAAGAACATGGCTAAAAATGCATTCCAGAAATGTTTTGATGATCTTTACAAGCCATGACAAAAGTATGTTGTTATTCAAGGGTCTTATTTTGAAGGAGGGTATGTTTCAGCAGTTTAATGGTAATATTTTTTAAGTTATAGACTCAGTCTGGGAGGTTTCGAATCCTTCTACGCATATAATAATAATAATCAAATTGACATTAAAGCACTGTTATAATCGACTCCAGCTAGCAGTATTTTTAGTACGCGCAGAAGAATGGCAAGATTAGTTCCCAATGGTGACCAATACCAACCTAACATTTATATAGAAAGCTCATTAATAAGTATGTTATTAGAAATAATACACACATCAAAAATACTCTATGAGTTACGCTGTAATACATGTTAATTTTTTAAAAAAAGGAATTAAATAATCTCTTCCAATCCCTTCACAATTGATTTGCTTCACCAGATTTACTCAGAAAAATTAACTAATAACAAAGGAACTGAAAAAAAAAACCCTTTTTATATAATTACATTCTTGCGAGGGAAAAATCACGATGTGAAAACCATAGAGTTCTTTATTAGTTGAGAGGATAAAAAAATTAATCAAATATCCAACAGTAAGTTTCTTGTGCCAGTAAGAACTAATGCGTTAAAAAATTTTATTTGAATTCACAGAAAAATTCAAGATTTTTGGACTTTTTGATTAATGCACTAACCCAATTTATATGAAATCAAGAAAACAAATATATATTTAGGATAAAAAGATTTAAGTCAAGTTACACATTGAGAAATAACTGAAAAATCCGATACTGCGAGGAAATTATGTTGATTTTTTTAAAGCTTTCTTTGCTTTGAAATTAAAATATAAAGCACACAGGTATGATTTTATCAAATATTTACTCACCTTTCTCCATCAATGAATCAATAAAAATAAAATTAAAGAACTTTGATGTTCTGTTATAAAAGAATATCGTAGCAACCTTTGCTTTAGTAATCTGTTATCATACAACTGTACAATTTCGTTCCTTTTTCACATTCATTAGCTGAAAGCTTCGTTAATAGAAATGATTTCTAGTTGATCAATATATTTTTTCTTCTTCTTTTGACTTAGACTGGATATTGTGAAAAGTTTAAAATCCTTTGAAGTTCACGCATTCAAAATTAATTATTTTAACTACAATATATATATATATATATATATATATATACTAGCTGCACATGGCCCGGCGTTGCACGGGATTTTACCGAGGGTGTAACGTAATCCCCATGTTAATTTCCTCCTTCCTTTCTGACACCAGCACTTTTGTGTGGGTGTGACGCGTACGATGTGAGTGCATGGTCCGTGAATGCGTGTCATGGCTTTCTCGTTTAACATTTTCAAATTACGAAATTTTAAAACTAATTTTAAATTTTGAAGTAAAATTGTGGAATTTTTTAAATATTAGAAACCGATATTGATTCATTTTAGAAAAATCATAAAATATGCAAAATATCATTGTATTGTAAAAAAAACAGTTTTTTTTTAAAAATTCTTTAAAAAAAGATAGTTTTCGACATTTCATTTTTTAAATCACTGATTTTAAATGATCAATGAACTTTTAAAAAATCATTTTCATTTAAATGCATTGATATTTATTCATTTTAGAAGGAATTATAAAATAGGCAAAGTATTATTGTTTTGAAGGGGAAAAAATCCGAATCGTGACGAAATAAATGATGTTTGGTATTTATAAATTTATTAAATCACTGATTTCAAAAGAGAAAAGTATGAAATTTTTTAGTTTAGATGGTTTACTTATCATAATTATAAGAAATCCATACATAACGATTGAAAAATTTCGTTTAATGATTTACAGGAAACAATACTACTTTATTTAAAAAAAAATATTTATTTAAAGCAATACATTTAAATGTATTGCAAATAAACTTATTTAAAACAATGATAACAGAGTAAAAACGCGATTAAATTTTTCACAAATATAATTAATGCAAAAATTCTTACCGTTACCTATTGAAACGACTGTTTATTTCTTCATTGTGTTGTTTTTGAGTGTTAGATTTAAAAAAAAAGTTACAAAAAAAGGTAAAAAGCCTTTATTTACACTATAAAATTCAAAAAGAAAATAATACTATGTGATAAAAATATATTTCAGAATATTTGCTTATATTTTTTATGATATATTTTTCTTATATTCCACTGTTCTTCAATAAATCAATCTTTAAGAAAACTATCGGTTGTGATGCGTTATATGACTGAGCGTCCCGCCGCAAATAGCAATGTTATGAAGGAATTCCCCTTTTTCTGCATCAGTGAAAGACTCAAAGCTATCTCAACCTTTCCCGTCTTCCAAACAGAAAGCTAACGCAAAGTGACCTCGACACAATTGAGAATTTTTTTAAAGTTTTCATTTTTTTAGGGCTTAACTTTTACGTTAAAGTTTTGAAATTTCACACATTGATTGCAAAATTATAGTACTTTTAAATAAAAAATGTACAAAAAAACTGTTTAAATTACTTTTCGCAAAAACGGTATTTTACGAAAATCACAAAATTTTTTTTTAAATCCGTAATTTTTAAGCAAGTTTTTCAATCCTCACACAGAAGTTGGACAACATTATTCTACAAACGTAAAAAAAGTTTCGTACGATGATTTTAACAAATGACGAAGTTATTTAATGTTGACTTAAAATTTTGAGTATTTTTTAAAAAATCATAGAAAAAAAGTTTTTGACATTTTATTTTTTAAATGACTGGTTCTAAAAGAAAAAGTCTTGAAGTTATTTAGTGTGGAATATCGTTTTCATAACACGAAAATAAATTCATACGCAACGATATCGAAATAGTTTTCATAAAAACGCATCAATTGTAACTATTTTTTAAAAAAATCTTAAAAAATAGGAAATATTATTATTTTGCAAAAAAACATTATACTGTATCATGGCGAAAGAAATGATCTTTCCGATTCTGTAATTATTTTTTGTCTGATTTAAAAAACAAAAATTGGATGGCTGTTTAAATAATGTCGAGAATACCGAAAAATTTCAGCCTCTGTTCATTCACGACGCTAGGCGGGAAAAATAACGCCCAGGGTTAAAACAATTAAGCGTTTTAAGGTTTTTAATTAATATCTTTTTAACTAATTACAATATCGGAATGAAAAATAGTTTACGTCCTATTCTAAGACCTACTGAATATACGCACAAAATTTCATAAGAATCGGTCACACCGTTTCAGAGGAGTTTGGTTACAAACACTGTGACACGAGAATTTTTATATATATATATATATGTGTGTGTGTGTGTGTGTGTATTATAAATAATTATTTAAATAACACACATACACATAAGAAAAAGGTCATCTTTTACACAAGAAAGATAATGAAAACTGTAGTCTTTCAAATCGCTTTATTTGGAGGGATTTTAAATGAAATAAGATATGTCATCTATACTAGCTAGTACCTGAACAGTGCTACTTGCATTTGCTGTAGAAAGACTTTTGTAATTTTATCTTGCTAAGAAATAAAGCCAAAGTTTGCTAAAATGTAATATTGGTGGATGAGACATATTTTACTCGCAATGAATGCAAAACTACCGTCTTTGGGCGCTGAAAAGTTCTTCAAATCAAGTTGAAAGTCCGACATCAAGTTTGTTGGTCGATTAAACATTGGAGAGGAATTTTCAATAAACATTATCTTGGAGCTTCTCAGAACACAATACCCGATTTATTAAAATACTGTCTATTTTAAATAGGAAGTTTTTTTTCCCTACATGACGGTACTCATCTGTGCGTGGGACATTAAAGATAAAGTAATACCTAGTACGGACATTCGCGCATCAGATATTCGAGTATGGTGGTTTTTTAAAACACCTTCCACGCTCCCCTGATTTGACCCCATTGAAATATTCTTCTGTAGAGACACTTGAAACGGCAGGGATATGCAAACCCTCGGCCAACGTTGCAAGATTTGAAATGGCTTGTTACTGATGCTTATCAGTACATACCCTTCAAAATGTATCGTGTGATTCATTTTTTAAAGCCTAGTCTATTGTATAGTTGTATCCAGTGGCACACACAAGGAAGGGGGGATCCCGAGTCTAGACCTCCCCCCAAAGCCCTTGATTTTGTTTTCGATTGATTATAATCTTATGTATATAGAACGCAAAATTTGATTATTTGTTACGAATAATTAATCTTATTGATTAATGCTAATTATTTATTCGTTAATTAATTTGTGACTGTTTTTTGTTCCTGAAAATCGACAGAAGCAAAAGGATATGTTTAGGCGCCGTATTGTACCCCACCCCCCCTCCTTATTGAAAAATTCCTGTGTGCGCCACTGGTTGTGTCACATTTTAAATATTTTGACTAGTGAACTAAAAAAATGTACTAGATGTTCGAAAACACTTTCCTAATTATGCTGTTGAGAGAAAAGCTATCGAAGTAAAAAAAATTATTGCATCCCGAACTGAACAAAGAAAAAATTTGAGAACTCGACCATAAGCCTTTTTTTTCCGAACGATATTTGTTTCATTATTATCAAAAGTAAGTATTTACATTATTCTTGATAAAATTGGCTTCTTAGGTCACGACAGATCACCCCAAAGCATAGAAAAGTATCTTAATGATCAAGATTTATAAGAAATTAAAAAATGCCGTTTGAAGCTATCGAACCTTCTCCTCGCGGTCGCTCTAACGAACTGTTGAATAGCTAAGCAACTCCAAAATTGGCTCAAATAAACTCATACAACCCCAGGCGGAAATCGATAGTCAATACTTATCGGACAATGAGCGATTGATTCTTTTTTACGAATTTTACGCCGTAGATGCCCCTCGTCTGTCACAGGGTCAAGAAAGAATTAAGTAATAAATAAAGGCGGTGACCAGGAGGGAGGGAAATGGTAATAGAGGGGAGGTCCCAGACGATTGTGTCATGGCTAAATTGCTCTGGTCATGCCGTTCCGAAAAAGTAGAAAACAGTCGGTAAAACCTCGCTCACTACAGAAAAGCACGAGCCAGGACCGCATGCTGCGCGGCTTTACCTGTAGAACCGAAATAAAAAACAGAAAAGAAATTGGTAAAGAGGGGGGATTTACATTCACTTGGAAACCTAGGCGTGGCACATCGTAAATCACCCCACGAAGTCACCCAGGGAGGGGGGTGGAAGAAATAGGAAAAGTAAGAGGGGGTGAGAATCAAGGCGCCAAAATTCCCCGACCAACACAGCAAGACGTCCTCTCTATAGCCAGGCCATTGCCTCAAAATCCCTCCCCCCTCTCCCCATCAAATAGTTTCCTTTTCGGTTTCACCGCCATAATATTAAAATGCTTATGGAAAGGGCCTGGCCGTTTGGAATGCTTCTTATGGAAGTTCCTTTTCTTATTTTCCCCCCTTGGCGTGAGATTTTTTTGAGGTGTTCCCGAGCTCTCTAGGTAGTAAAGGGTAAGGCCAAGCATATTCACCCGCGCGCGGATAATAATTTTCTTGCGCGAGACCGATTTGTAAAACGCGATAAGATTATAAATGAATGGAAGGAGGTTGCTAGAGTAGACAAGCTCAAGATTGTGAGAATCTGGGGAGAGATATCAGACAAAAGGGTGAGATTTATGTAGGTTTTCGAAAGGGACTCTTTAATTGAGGTCATAATAATAATCTTCATATCTCTTCTATAAAAATATGTAGATTTAATTAGATTACTTGATAAAGGTAATTAAATAGAAAAATATGTTTATTTTAAGACCACAGTGAAAAATCACATCACTAGTTATCTTTTACATGTTTTTTTCTTATTTATGAAACTTTTATTGATTTTATATTTATGATTACAGATAATGCACAAGACAAAAATATCCCAGCATTATAAACAATTCAAATTTGCTACGCAAGCATTTTTTTTAAAAATTTGTGTTGATTTTTTTTTTTTAATTTCTCAATGCTCTAATGTTACACAAGTGACTAAATTAATATAAATCAGTGTAAAAGTACTGAGTCAATAACAAAGCAAATAATAAGCGTTTAATTTCGTTTGCTAGAAATCAAACATATTTTTTAAGGGATATCCTCAACGACTGATTCTGTTCTAATACAAACTATATTGCACATTTTTTTTTATTTTAATAGTAATAAAGTGATTCTCAATAAGGGAGGGGAAATCAAGAAATGTGTTGCGTTTTTTTTTAAGAAAATTTTCATACAACTAGAGTTTTATAAGACAATGCACATTTTTTAAATAAAGGGAATTTGCTCGAGCAAGACTTTCTTTAATCGTGAGTAAATTAAAGCGATGTTCAGGATTCCACAATGAATGTGGCTTTTTAGAAAATATAAAAATCCCCTCACACTTGTGTTTTATTGAGTTTTTTAATGCATTCCTTTTTTTCTCCCTAATTTTTATAGTTTTCTTTCTTGCGGGTATTTGATTGATATATAAAGGCCAATGTGTAACCCTGTATTTTTTTTCAATTTTTTAAACTTAAATATATAAGCAAACCAACATATTTTATACAAAAAATTACGGCGGGATCCAATTTTTTGCTTATCCAAAAGCCTTAAAATTAATTTCTTTACCAATTTTGATACCATATGTTTTATTTTTAAATTGTGTTAATTTAACTTAATACGTCTTAAACATAAGTACATATATATATATATATATATATATATATATATATATATATTAACATTTATAAACCCCGTGCACCACCGAACGTATAACACGGGGGTAAACAACACAGACAGAAGAAAGGATTACAACACAAACATCCATGCCTTCTCCGGGATTCGAACCCAGTCCCTGCGGCACCGCAGTCAGCTTCACTGACCACTATACCGGATGGGCGGCTAGTACATATATTTGGGAATGAATTAACTTCGAGCCGAAAACTGAACTGAATAAAGGCAACAGAGATATAAAAATATACAGAGGCGCACACAAAGGGGTTTCACCGGGTGTCCGGACCCCCTCCCCCCAAAGCTCTTGGGTTTTTTTTATTGATAATAATCCTATGTATATAGTACGAAAAATATAATTAAGTATCTGTTATTAATAATTAATTTTATTAATTAATGCTAATTATTTATTCAATAATTAATTTTTTACTGTTTTTCGTTTTCGCAAATCGATTAAAACAAATGAATATGTTGGGTGGCGTATTGGAGCATGATACGGGAATCGTGGATTTCAGACCTCGGACCCCCCCTCCCCTTGAAAAATTCCTGTGTGCGCCACGGTATGTATTTTTATGAACTCTGTAATTAATAGGAACTTTGAAATATTAAAACATTTTATATTTTAAATAAAAACTTTCTATTTAAATTGAGCCTTTTTTTATCGAGAAAAAAAAAAGGTTTATAGAAGATTAAAATTTTTCAGAAAAGTAACATGTAGATATTTCAATTTGGAGCAGTCAATAGTTACAAGGTTGAACAGTTGCATACGTAATAACTACTGTAGATTTATTAGTGGTTTTATTGCTTTGCTTCTTTCTTCATGCTTATTCTATATTTTTTTTAAAAAAATGCACAGCACATACGTGTATATTTCGAAATTTTGAATAGTTCAATTTCACAACAAAAGTTAAATCGAAACTGCCCGAATCGCATGAATATTTTTCGTAATGATGCCTAAGCGATCCCTAGGACCTTCAAAATGTATTATTAGCAAAATATTTATTGAGAGAAAATCTAAAAAGAAAGAAAAACGTGTTCTATCATAAAGCCTTTGAAATATTCCAATTAACAATTGGTTCTGTATGAATCGTTCAAATAACTGCTGAAGTAATATGCATTATGCCTTGACACGTAAGTAAATCAAAATAAACTTATTTTATTTATTTATTTGTTGAATTTTTTTTAAAGATTTTAATTATTCTCAATCTTGCTTTTATGAAATCTCAATTGCAACCGAAATCAAAGTAGAAGTTTCTATTATTGGAATAAAAGAAGTTTCTGTTATTGGGGATACATCATAACACACACACAATTCAAACATTTTTTATTATTACTATTTCTAATGGACTACAGATTGGCGTTTTACCATTACAGACCTAGTGCATTCCAAGTCAAGTCAACATGCAATCAATGTCAAGTGAATTTTAATTACGTTAAATAGAGCACATTTATTTTATTTCTACTATCCAGTTATATGAACCAGTTGTACATTTATTTGAATTCAACTTTGGCATTTAACCTTTCAATAGGAAAACATGCGCCTTATTTCTTCAAATTGCAGTCTTTTTCAAAATTGCTTTTTCTTATTGAAAATTTGATTCCAATAGAGTGTAGATCTTTGATATTTTTTTTTGTTAACTTTGATGTTATTTTCTAAAATTTAATTATAAATCTTTTAAATTGTCGATGTTTTATTAAACCCACATACTAGATCGATAAATTTTTAGCCCAAAAAATATCTATTGTATAATAGAACTGCTTCAAAACATTTTTTTAAAAATATTAACAGTAATTTATTATCTAAACTATTAATTTGTATTAATATTCGATTAGAACTTTAGAATATCAGTATAATCAACCTTTTTTTTTTAACTCGGTTTTGGAATAATGCGGTGCGGTTTATTTACCTTAAGCAGATTTTGGACCGCTAGATAATGCGATCGTTGATACATTTGCAAAACCATATTCTTGAAAGTGAATGAGATACCAGTCAAGTGGAGTTCTCGTTACTGTCCAGAATTCAGAATTATAAAGTTGGCTAAAGGGAATGTTATTCAATTGCTCTTAAATTTAAAGTACCGGAAAATATCTGGAAATAAAAATAGTAGACAATTTTATGAATTAATATATTTATATAAAAAAACAACGTAGAAAGCCACGCGATAGAAGTGAAACTTCTTTGGCGACAATGGCCGTAAATGCAGGAATAGATCCAATTGTATTGAACTGCTGAGATAACTTTTATCAAATAAAATTCGAACTTCATTTATTGTATGAAAATATTTTTATTCAATTTTCTGCCTCTTCATTTTCCAAGAAAGACACAACAGGTGTGCGGTAACTAAAGTAGGATATAAAAATTCTTGATTGTAGTCAATCAAGAAAATGTGAGAAAACTGCAACAATCGTGGTTCCGCGTATATTGTTTTTCCTTCTCTAGAATCAGTATTCATTGTCAAATTCAGTGTCCGTTTCAAGAATTCAATGAGTGGCTTTGCTTCTTCTGAAGCAAAATTAACATTAAAATCTCCAGTTAAGATAATCGGCTTTTAATCATCATCGGATCCAATGATTGCAGCAGCCTCTGATGTGTACAGCACTAAAACTTTATGGATAAAGATGATAAAAGCTGCGACAGAACTACCTGGTGATGTATGGACTTTCGCCAGGAATTGCTGCTAGTTTTTCTTTTTTTTCTTTCACGAAACTCTTTTTGCTTTATTTCTAGGCTATCTGACCAGAATTTATTTTGATTCAATGGAAATAAAAATTTATAATATAAACTTAATGCATCACTAACAGAAGTCACTGTGTTTGTATACAAGACGCTATCCGTAGCGATTCTGGCTCGAACGTTAGTGACATATACACAATGCCCCAAACACTCCTGTAACGGGAAAAGCCATATAATGGTAATATTTTGGGTGCGTTTATTGGTTGAAAACGGCACGTTTATTATATAAAAACTAAGAAAATACGCCACGAGAGTTCGTTACGAGAGTAGCAAGAGTACCTACTTAATGTCACCAATACCTAAGCGCCTTTCGTCCATAGCAGCAATATATACTTTTGATGTACAATTCCCCCCTTAGAAATCGTCCAACTTTTTCAAGGATATGACGCAAGTCATGTGGTTTACCTCCCCCCCCCGCTCTCTTTTCCTCCCGCTCGCTATCTCCTCACTATGGCGACGTTTCGAGGGAATGGGGGGAATCACTACTTCCGTTCGCTTTTTCACTGTTACGCAAAACTGGGTAAATTTCCCATTCACTCCCGTCCGCAAAGAAGGTTCACTTCAAAAAAGTTAAGTGCATGAACGTAAAATATCACACCTAAAAGTTTATACAGTTGAGTTTTCAATACTTCTTTTACACAACTTTTCACATTCAAGAAAGTTCATCTGACACGTTTTCGAATAACATCCACTTTCCCACTGTATACATCATATCTTATTTGCATGGTATTTTTACACTGTTTTTGAAGAATGTATCTACTATGTAAAAAACGAGAGAAAGAGAGAGATTAATGTATTGGCAAAATAACTCATTTGAGTCACTGTCAAATGATTAATGTATTTATTCAAATCTTTTTTCACTTTTTTTTATATAAGGACATAGAAATCTAGTTATATATATTTAAATACATATCGTCGGCCTATTTATCAGAATGCGTAACTCCATCAGATTGAACTTTACAGGATCAAATAAAAACTGTTTATTTTTACTATGCACGGGAATTATTTCAATGCAATGATGAATCAGTAGCAAAAATGATCAAGGAATTTAATTTTACAATTTATTTTTAGATTTTTAGACTTCAAAATACTCCACTATATATATATATATATATATATATATATATATATATATATATTATATATATAATATATATATATATATATATATATATATATATATATATATATATATAGATGGCATTTAAAGTATTACGATATTTTGTGGAGTTACGCATTCTGATAATTAGGCCGACGATATTATTTCATGGTTTGGAGTTTCTGTTATTACACATCGCAATCTTTTATGTAATCAGAGCTTAAATTCCAAAAGATTCTAACTCTACCGTTGTTACCCTGCAGCTTTATGAGTCATTTACATCTAGTTTGACTGTTTCTAACCTTATAAATGTGCTCTGTAACTCGACTCTATTATTAATTTGCTAACCAGTATATTAATAAAAAATACGTACAAATTTTTTTTTTTTTAAAAAAAACAAAAATAATATATTATGTGAAAAATGAATAATTTTTATCAACTACACCAGTGGCGTAAACAAGGGGGGTGTCCTAGGGGTCCGGACTCCCCCTCCCCCAAAGCCCTTGAGTTTTTTTCGATTGATGATAATTCTAAATATGTATAACGTAAAATTTAATTAAGTACTTGTAATTAACAATTTATTTTATCAATTAATGCTACTTAATAATTTAATAATTTATTTTTTACTGTTTTTTGTAAACAAAATCGACAAAATCAGAAGAATGAATTGATGTTGCTTTGAGGTATGATACGAGTTGGGGAACTTTCAATAACGTTGAAAAATTCCCTCCCTCGTTGAAAAATTCTTGTGTGTGCTACTGAACCACACATATTTGAATTCTTTGACCCAGTTTCAAATTGTGCTTCCATAAAATATGGAATCATACGCGAGTCTTTCTTAAAATTACAATTTGCTGAATTGTGTGGTAAGAGCTCGCGACGTATTTTCTCACAATTACTGAGAAGAAAGTGTTCAAAGTTTAAGATTTTCAGCATTAAATGTTCTTACTGTTTTTAAAAAGTCAACATTTATAAATTCCTCAATTATTAAACATCTTTCCTTGCGCTTTTCGATTTACTAAAATAAATTCTTCAGTTGGTTTATTCTACTCTTCGCTTTGAGAAAATAACCACAGAAAGTGCGTTGGTTCTTTAATCGAATTAAAATGTTCTTATTTGGTTATAGAATAAAAATAGGAACGCGCGCGCGCCATACTCTTATAACTTAAATCCATAACTGTTTATAGCAGGGGTACCAAACCTTTTTTCCTGCCGGGCTGCATACATATAGCAGATACTTCACGCGGGTCGCAACATGGGGGGGGGGGGCCACTAAACGATCAAGAAAACATTGGGCATTGAATTGGACTAGTGAAAAAAAGCATAAAAAACAACAACAATGATATTCTTAGATTCGAGTTATGAGTTCTTATACGTCCAACATATTTGTTTTTCATATAATAGTGGTATTAACTGAAGAGAATTATATTGGTCAATTCTCTTCCACTTTTATACTGCGTTAACTCGAATATTAATTATAACCCCTTTGATATCTTTATTAATCTATTTGTGTTTTGTGGTAAAATGACAAGTAATATTATACTTTTTAAGTGTACCGCTTTCGCGACAAATCAAACAAGTTGTTGATCCATGGTTGTTTTTTGCTACGAAGTAGTCAACATTCCAGTCGTTATTGTTTCTTCGAATATTTTTCGCTTGGGAGACATGAGGGATAATTAAAACTGTGTCACCCATAAAATGGGCGCTACTTCAGTTCAGTACAGTGAACACATCCTCGTTACTCCATTGTTATTTGTTTTTACTAACTGTTAGTCACACATAGAAAAAAATATCTTGCAGATAGTACCCGTAAGACATAAACAGCAAAAACTATAGATTTAATTGCTTGATTGATAGCATTTTCCGCTAAAATTTTAATAAACTGTTTTTAAATACAGTAGAACGTCGTTTATCCAAATCAATTGGGACCGGGCACCGTTCGGATACGCGATTGTTCGGATAACCGAAAACCGAATGCGATTCGTGCAGTATATGATACTGGTCACGATACAAATATTGAAAATCATCACATGCAGGATACGTACTTGAAGAAAAAGCAAAATAGGTGCAAAATGTCGCAATTTTACCTTGATTGGAAAAAATAATCATTTATTTTTCGTTTCTTCACGTTGCACCTTCGTTTTTTCACTGCAAGGTCTCTGGTTCTCTTCAGCAGCAGTAGTTGAGTAGGACAGCATTCTGATTGTTGTTCGTGCCACTCCATAGCTGTCTCTAACGCAGAAACGCGTCAGCATTTGCTATACTTTCCTTGTTGTTGTCCTCGTCTTCATCCTCGACAGGGTCGTATTTTTCTTGCACGGAAGTCACAATCTCATCATCATTTAGCATTTGAAATCCACAATCTTCTGCATCGCATGTCATCCAGATTTCTACATAAAAAAAACTCAACAAAAGAGCTTCTATACACCCCCTTACTTGGAAACAAACTGACCAAACATTCCGCTCAGATGTTTACCAAATCCCACAACTGAAATTCCCCAAATATCCCTCACCTTTTATTTTCCCGTCACTTTTGGCCTCACACGAAACAACTGTTCAGCATTGCACAGTTCGAAAACGTATCCAGACTTTGGTTCGGATATTTGACGCTCCGGATAATAAACGTTGGGATAAACGACGCTCTACTGTAATTGAATTTCTTGGCGCAAAGGGGGCTCTCAGAAAAGTCCGCCGGGCCGTAGGTTAAGTATCGCTGGTTTATAGGAAAGAAAAATAGAATACACAACAATGATATATATTTTAGCAAATTCTACCGTTCCTGAAATATATGTATTGCACATATTAATATATTTTGTTCACTATTTTTTTATTAATTTTTTCCATCACTGATATATTCGAATATTTAAAGGAATCGGATGTTACAATAAAAATAAATGGCGCCCATAGAACTGCGATTAGATAACAAAATATCTGCCATTGTTGTCAGCCAACAAGTAAAATGGTGAAGTGCCTGGGGAGATGAGCACATTTAATAGGTCAAGGTTGAAGACGAATTCACTTTCTTTCAGGGGAACCGAAAAGAAAAACAGAATGTAAAATAATAAATAAATGGAATCCACCTTTTTTGTTGAAGCGACATTTTGTATTGTTGGAGAAATTGATTGCTTAAAAAACGAGTTATGCATCTGAATACAATATTTAATTTATTTTCATGTTTCACTTTTGCGAAATTGACGGCGCGAGTCATAGATTCTTTTTTTGCTGGGGTTGAATATTAAAAAGACAACATAAAATATAGGTCATTATCTTTTAATTAGAAAATTTAAGTCCCAATTACAAATCGCAACAATTCTTCATTTTTAGGTTTTAAATGAAATTTAAAATTTTACTTTCAAAACTATAAAAAAAGAAAAATTATTTAAGTATACCCAATAAAAAGAACTATTTCTTAGATATAACTTGACTAAAATTAATTCTATTCTTTCGTAGACTTTGTCGCATCTTTTCTGTTCAAATGTTTCTGTAAATAACTTAGTTCTACTGACTTTTCAACTTTTCAAGTAATAATTGTATAGTTAAAATTTATTATTTTTTATACTGTATACTTATATTAACAATATTATAATCTCAAACTTTAAAAAGCAATGTAAGTATAGAAATTTTATGTAGAAAGTTTTCATAAAAAATTCTTCAGTTACGAGAAAATTTTGCCGCCCCTCCGGTATAGTGGTTAGTGACGCTGACTGCGGTGCCATAGGGTCTAGGTTCGAATCCCGGAGAAGGCATAGATGCTTGTGTTGTAAATCCTTCTGTGATGTGTGCTTCACGCTTACTTAAGTAAGCCACTGGACGCTTTTAGTAATTTATAAATACTTTAAAACTTCCGAGAACAGTAGATTCTCAATTAATGAGAATTTCCGCACATACAGCAAAAATCTCTATTGTATCATTTTATATAACTGTATAATTGAAAGATACGCGTAGTATTCAGGAAGCTAGAGCTTACTTAATATATTACTGTTTAAAATAAGTCAGAGAGCTTGTCGAGGCCGCGGTAGCCTAGCGGTCAAGGTAACGGACTCGTGGCCTGTGCGTGTCATGAGTTTGAGTCTAGTACCGCTGAAGATCTGCTGTGTAGGGAAGAGATGCACGTTAAACCTGTCGAGAGCTCAAACGTCCTCTCGTTGGTGGAGTGTGGTAGTTTGGAGGGGGGGGGAGTTTCAGCTTAAGTGTCGGCCTCCTCACTTGACCATGGTTCAAAATTACGAGGTCCGTTGCCAAAAGCCCTCATGTATAGCTGAACAATGCGACGTTAATATTCACTTACTCACTGAGAACTTTTCAAAGGCCCCTGGGGCAATTATACTGCGTAGATTTCTCAGGATTAATTTTCCTGGTATTTAATGTATTCTCGATTTTCGAAGTTATCAAGAACAGTTTCGTTCACCTGGTGTGACACTTCTTCCGCAGGGGTTGATTGATTTTGCTTAACGCATCGTACGATTTCTTTGTCCTTTAATATTTTATGTCCAGGTTTATTATTGTCCTCATTTTACCAATATATTCTCGCCTATGTATGCCTTGTAAATTATTCAAGACTATTCACAATGTTTCTTATAAGCAACGTCAACAGAATCAAAAAATCTCTCATAATTTTCTGGTATTATTTTCGCTACCAATTTCTTAAACTGAAAATTTTACTGAAGCAAGTTCGCAGACAGCATCTAACACCGTCAATTAAAAAAATAAACGATAAAATCAATATAGCCCGCTTTTACACTGTTGGCCACAGAAAATGCAACACCAAGAAGATCAGACTTTTCGCAGCGAACAGGTAGATAACATGGTGTGCAAAGATAAAGAATTAAAGTTACAACCTCTTGTGACGTGTGGATGATGACAAAATCAGTCGTTAGTGTAGCCACCATTGTTGGCTATATCCACTGCCACACGCCTCGGCATAGAATCAAAGAGGCTTTGGATGTATCCTTGGGGTACGAGTCCTTGCGGCTTCCACATATCTCTAAAATTGATCTGGTGTAGCAGCGGGGGGTGAATCCCGGGTATGGACCATACGTATTCCATTGGCGATAGATCGGGAAAACAAGTAGGCCAAGGAAGCAATTCAATCTGATGTTTAAAGAAGTCTTGAGCATTGCGTGCCATGTGTGGTTGCGCATTATCCTATTGGAATATGGCTGATAGAGAGGGCTGAATGTATAGAAGGAGCACGGGCTCCAACACCTCAGAAATTTGGAGCTGGCTGTTCAGTGTACCGGTGGTGCGTACTAGAAGAGTGTGGCAGTGAAATCTAATACCATCCTGAGCCGTGATACCGGTGTAGGACCAGTGTGGCGATGCATAACGCAACAATTCAGCAGTCTCTTACCACGGTGTCTCCAAACTCAAATCCGACTATCATGATGCTGCAGGCAGAAGTAAGATTTGTCAGTAAACATGATGTCGTTTCATTCCGTTGTCCATGTCCGCCATTCATCGCATCATTGGCGTCGAATGGTACGAGAGGACACCGAATGATGCTTAACAGACCGAATCTGTCATCACAGGCAGTGGTATTACGAGGTGGGTGCGATCGACCCCGTCGATGCGTCGTTTCCTCTTGTTTCCAGTGATGACAGATCCGCACCACAGTTGCTTAGTTTCGCCCAACACGCTGATCGATTTCTCTGAAGGATAATCCGCAATTCCTATAGGTTACTATTTTTCCTCGGTCGAATTCAGAAATTTAGTTTAAAGACGCTCGATGATTTCTACGAGGCACAAGTAAACAGCTTACATAAATAAAACCACGAAAAAACAATTGTCGTACTTCAAATAGCCTATCTCCTTATATAGAACTTGCGTGTGGTGGTACGATCGCCCGTGATGTTCGTCTGAGCTGTAATGTTAATGATTTGCATATTTTATCGCCGCCAACGCATGATGTAAATTTTACATGGTTTGCATGCTTCCTTCAGGTTGTTGAATTTTGTGTGGCCAGCAGTGTACATACCTGAGCAGCAAATTACAGTTTTAAATTCCATATCACTTCTTGGTGGCCCATGGGTTATACATGCGCTGTTAAATATTTAAAAATACTTTCAATTTTAAGTTTCAAAATATCAGTGAAGTTTTTAACAGTACTCTCCAAGGTAATCGAGAAACTGTTGTGTTTTCAAATACACTTGCCTCCGAAAGTCTGCGTACAGGCAATGATCTTACGTGTTTATGCTATAGTTACAATGAAAATCTCGCTGTAGAAAATCAACATTGCTGTCAGGGATTCTTCAAAATTTCCTTATTCAAACAGCAGTAACAAATTTCCTCTTAAAACGAAAAAACGAGGATGACCACTAAATAATCACCAACCATCCGCGCCAAAAGTCTGCGTACACTTACAAAATAGAGCTTTTAAAGACCTTTCAGTGTAAAATAATTGCACTAAACCATGTTTTTAAGTAATTATAAGCTTATTTTACGATTTATTTAGGATTTGAGATTTGAAAAATTTGTGGTTCCGTGGCAAGCGACAGAATAGAGACCGATATATTATTGAAACAAAAACCATCAGAAATCTTCAGAAAAGGGGGAAATTTTTAAAGAAATTGCTGAAACTGTTAATAGGAGACATTCATTGATTCAAAAAGTACTCATAAACTACAAATCACCTAAAATTTTAACTTCCACGCAAAGATCAGGCCGCCTGTCTACAGTGTGACCTCAAGAATCTTGCTTTGTAATACGCTCTATAAAAGTAAATACAAGACTATAAGCTTCACAAATAGCTAAAAGTGTGGCATTAAATAGCAAAAATATATGACTTTAACCACATTTCGAAGGGAACTGAAAAAGGATGACTATCATTTTTGAGTTGCACTCAAGAAATCATTCATCTCTTGAGTGAAAAGAGCTAAGAGCCTTTGCCAAAAAACGTCTAAATAGGACACATAATTATTCGAAAAATTTAATATATTCAATTGAAAGTATTTTTTTGTAATTTGGCATCAAAAAGAACAAAAATCTGCCTGCAAAAACTCCTGGACAGATCTTAAGAAAGAGAATCCTTTTTCGACTATCAAACATGGAAAAGGAGACATAATGTTTGGGGGTGCAGTGGAAGTCTTTCGGCTAGTAATCTGGTATTAATTGAATCAACAATGTACAAAATTGATTACTTTAACTTATTGAAGTAAAATATCAAAGAAAGTGCAGATAAATTTGCGACGAGTGATGACTTTTACTTTCGGCGGCATAAAGGTACCGAGCAAATAGCTCCCATTGTGAAGCCGTGGCTGTTCTGACATGTCCCAAATCAATCCCGCAGGCCATCCTAGTCCCCAAACCTAAGCCCAATACAGCATTTATGGGATTTACTCGAGTGAATATTCATGGAAAGCGCAATAACATCCATGGAAATGCTCAAATCTGTCATAGTAGAAGAATGGAGCAAAATATCCACGGATGAGGCAACTAAGTTAGTTAAATCACTGCCAAATATGATGAGAGAGTTATAGAAAGAACGGAATAGCTTAAAAAGTATTAACTTTTAGTTACAATCCATTATTGGAAAGGTTTTTTTCCAGTGTACGCAGACTTTTGGCGCACATGATTTGTGTCGTTCTGAAGTTAAAAAAATATTTGTATTATTTTATATAATATTCAGGTGATTGTTGCTTATACTATTTGAATTAACGACGTTAGATGTATCAATAATAAATAGTATTGATTCTGAAAGACTTAGTTTAATTAGCCATTTTTGCATGAATATGAAAGATGATCGCCTGTACGCAGACTTTCGAAGGCAAGTGTATTTAGAAGCTAAATTCATAGTTAATGAATCTACTAGAACTTTTAAAACAATTGATTAAAGCTTGTTCTTGGATCAATTTTTTTTAAAATTCTGCGTGTCCTAAATCGAGTCAATAATATTGTTAAAAAATTTTTTTTCAAAGCAATTCTGAACATTTACAAGTATGGGGGGGGGGGGAGGAAGACTACTTAGATTTAATATCATTTATGGGATAATAGTATGAAACCACCACTGCATGTTTTAAGACTACTGACGCCGAAATCTAAATATTCGTGGCTTATTACGGAAGTGGAGTCAAGTCGATCTGAATGGAGAAGCCAGATTTTTCAATTAATTGCGGTTTTTGAAAAATATAACTCGTAGGAATTGTTCTTACACGTTGAATACGTTATAAACAGTTGCGGTTGAGAGTATGGTGAATCCGTTAATAAACAGGCATAACTGAAAGCTTTCAGACCACATCTCTTTTAATTTACACAGTCATAATCACTGTCTTTAAGTATTCTGCGGTTTATGATTCAGTTAGTCCTCATTTAATCATTTATTTTTCTTTTAGGATTGCATTATTACTGCAAAGCTTTTTTTTCACACCTCATTATATAAAAGAAAATGGTAATTATAGTGATCATTTTAATAAGTTATCGTTATATTTGCTTCAGTAACAGTTATCGTTTTCAGAAAGTATTTGTCCTACTGCAGTTATGCCTCCTTTTTCCCTTTCTGTAAAGATGCCAATAATAAAATATAAAAGAAAAGAGATTTTAAGTTAATTCCTACTTGGATCAACAAAGAAAATTTTTATTTTAGTTAAGTAAATTTAATTAATGGAATTGATATTTGAAGGAACTTTATTAATATCAAGGGTCATCCACTATAAGCTTAAAAAATATATTTGAACTTGAGTGGATGAACAAAATAAAAAAAAAATAAGTATTTGAAGCCAAGAAAAAAATTCGTTAGAGAAACCTACCAGAGCCATCTGTTGCAGCTAGTTCTCACTTTGTCAGAAATAATGCAGAATAAATTTAAAATTAAAAAAAAAAATTTAGTCAATGAATTAATATTTGAAAAAACTGTATTAACATCAAGTGTCATCCACTGCAAGTTTAAAAAAATGTATTTGAACTTAAGTGGATGAATAAAAGGCATTTTATTAACGATAGAAACATGTCGATAGAATTTATACATACAACGATGTATGTATAAATAAATTTTTTGGGAGAGTGTGAACTAATAGTAGGCACGAGGAAAATAGAACAAAACAAACAAATAAAAAATAGAATGAAAACATACATATATAACAGGAAGGTTTCTTTAAAAAAATCAAAATTTTAAGTTTGAACTGATTTTACACAAAAGAAGTACATAAAAAAGTGTGTTTTTCAAGTTGGTTCGGCAGATGATATTTTTATTTAACTAATTGAACGGAATAAAATGAAATAATTTTTTTGTTATTTGCCTTTAGCATGCATACAAACATTTTCACGAGCGTTCAAAATGTTACTTTCAATAACTGAAGGAAAAATTCAAATACAATAGGCATATAGATTTTCAATTACATTCTCATTAAACTTAAATTTCTTTAGGAAATTCGAGAATATTATAAAGCAAAATTTATAAGAAATGAAAAACCAATAAGATTTTCTTTAGAAAGTCTAAAACACTTTGGTGAGAGGGGGAAAGAAAATAATAGTTCTTAAACAATACATAATTTGGTAAATCATTTCTTTCTTTTTTTTCTCTTTGTTATTAACATGAATCTACTTGATCATGAGAAATCTACTACTAAGAGAAATTTTGCTCGATATTTTAAATTAGTCTGTCCTCTATCAATTTTGTTCATAGTAATTAAAAAATTAGTTAAATGTATTTAATTTTCATTAACACGTGAATTTGACTCGCATTCATGTGTAATATTAATTCAAGAGTTTGAGAGAGTGATGAGAGTGAAATCTCGCGTAATTGCGTATTATTAATAAGATATCTCTGTTAATAGGAATATAGCGTCTTGCGAGCAGTATTAATGAACTCTTAACAAATAGCAGAAGTTTGCTTTGTTTTCTACTAAACGAAATGATAAAAAAAAAATATGTTTAAGAAAAATGTTTCTCTACCTTCGAAATATAAGGTGGAAAAAGTGAATATTTATCTATCCATTCTATAACATAAAAAGCTATGCACTAAAAGGAATTATCCGATTATCACGGATTCGTGTATGTACATATTTTACAGCAGAATATAAGCTTAATTTTTGGCGCCAATGAGTAACTAAAGTACCATCGCACTGCAACGTGGCATATGGATGGTGTAAAGAACAAAAAGCATTCTAATTCTGTAACTTACTCACGAATGTGGTCATGTCTACTGAAGTGGATTGTACGAATGTCTTTCTGATGAATTCGTGAGTAGCATGAGCAGACGTCACCATGTGAGAGAATACTTGCATTTGGACAAAAGAAGACACACAAGCAGTAATTGCTTGGCATTTGGGTCGGAGTGATGCTACTGTCCGACGATATTGACAGCAATATTCGAATCATGGTCGAACAAAGCGCCACGAAAGCAGCGCCTTAGAGAGAGCGACAACAGAACGAGAGAACACAGTAATCATCTGATTGGCACTCTCAGCCTTTGATACATACTTGCAAAAATGTGCGGTGTAACCGGGATTTCAGGAAAGGAGATCGGAATGGGAATAAAGTCACCGAGACCATTCCACAATCCCTGACTGCCTCTCACCGATACACACAGGGACTTAAGACTCTTTGAAACCCTGGGCCCAGAGAAATCTTTCTTAGGCCCTGGCCCCCTATGCAAAAGCAGGCCTTACCTTAGATCATTAAAAATAGACAGTATCTAGCATACATTGTCAAATACTCGTCCAAACTGTAATTTGAAACAAATAAATGTGCACGATTCACAATCTCAAAAACTTAGGCACAAACCGGCTCGATCGATGGCTGCCTTTCGACTAAACGTGTTGAATGATTGTTTATGGTACTAGGCCGAGGCCTGGACAACGGTCATCACATAATAATACACTCGTACCATTTTTGCTTTTGACATGCAGTTTAAAATGCCCTGTTTTTCGGAGAATATGTTAAGGAATAATATTTGACATTAAAATTATCCGGATCATGATCTTCTAAAACACAGTCATGAACGAAATAAGGCCCGGTCCCAGTTAGCCCATGCCTTAAGGCGTCCCTGGGTACACATTGCCAAGCGCGTGTGCTGGGGTGCCAAGTGTATTCCACGTGAAATCTCTCGCGCGTACTGGTGAAGAATTTTTTTCAATGAGTCTCGCTTTGAACTAACTGATCGCCGATGATCAGAGAATGCGTGTTTAGAGATATTCTAGACAGCGATGGGATACTTACCTGATTGTCATCCTAAACCAAAAATTATGATATGGAGTGTCGTTTCATTTGATAACCGGAGACCACTCTTGACCAGACAAGACCACTCTTGACACGCCTTTGTTTATATTCGTGTTTTTTCAGTATTTCGCTAGCCAATGGGCAATGGTGTAAGGGAGAATATTAGGGTCCCTGGTAAAGTCAGGTTTTGCCTTTAATGTTTTATAAATGTTTAAGGACATACTTACGTCAGTCAGGCTTTGGGTCCCCTAGAATCTTATCCTCCCCCACCTTCCGCGATGCGGGGGTGTACTTTGCGCCACTGCCAGTGAGATTGCCGGATCTCTCCTCAATATAGCACTCTTAGGGTTCAGGTGAATAAGCATTTCCGATCATTTCTGGATCGCATTGATCCAACTCGCCAATTGAAACTTGTGTTGAAAGTTACCCGCAGGAGGACTACGTAAAAATCTACGAGTCAATGCTCAGCCATATGCATCAAAGCCAGAAATGGGCCAATGCAGTATAATGCTTATTTTCTCTCTCTCTCTTGTAATTGTATTTCTTGAATAAAATATTCAATTCTTATGATATTTAAATGTTTTATTTTCAGCATCTATTGATTTTTGCCGCATTCGGATAATTCCTTCTTGACGTTGCTTTTTATCTCTTTCAAAGTATATAATTTTTTTTTTATTTGTTCGTAGCAGGGTCATTATGAATTTCAAAAGTGTGTACTATTATAAATTAAATTAGAAAAACTCGAAGTGTATTTCTCTTGAAAGAATTCTAACTTAACTTTGTTTTTGTTTAACATTTGCCGACAGTCTAAACCAGAATGTTTCGACTTTTAAGGGAATTTGTCGGTTTATTCGTAAATTTACTATTCTTGCAACAAACTGTTTTTGCGATTACTAAAATGACTTTGAAATTTCTGTTAACTGAAGCTATCCAAATTTTTTCAAAAATTTTACTTGCGTAAAAGCAAAAATAGAATTTTTTTTACAAAATCTCAAGTTATTAACAAATTTACAGCAGTTAACCCTTTCTAAGGCAGTGGTAAGTATGCTTCCCACTAATTGCATGAATTTTTAAATGTCCGTAGTAAGCTATTTTATTATATTTCATTTGGGTTGAGATATAATTAAGAAAATTATAAACTCTTACACACTTTGTTACCAACCCCTTCCCGCACATAATAACAGGATTAAAAACTTTCGCATTGATTTAGCATCTATGTTCTTTGTAATTTGTCATCTTTGAGTAAAAAAAGCTTTATATAACATACAATTCCTTTTCCAGTCTGTAGTATTTACAAAATATATTTTAGAAATATAAAACAAAAAAATAAATAAAAAGCAATAATTTTCTACTTTTTAATAGGCCCTAATTGGCAGTAGTAAATATAGTTACTATCAAAAAGATGGTGTTAAGAATCAGATTAATTTTATCTCATAAGCTAAATGAGTTTCTCTTCTGAAATCAATCTCAATTCCACAAATATTTTAATATACTTTTACTAGAAATTAATGGCCCGTTAAAGGGTTAGTTCGTACTTAATGGTTTTGTTATTTTACTGCGGTACTAACTAACTGCAATTATTTTTAACTTCACTTTTAAAAGTTGTCGAATCTAAGCAGCAAAATTAAATTATAAGCTGACTAAATATTATTTTTAAAATTCACTCTGCTTCGTATAAATATTAATGCATGCATTGATTCAAAGCCATTGAAGACTGCAGAAACATCAAAGCTCTATTGAGTACTCAAAATTCGTATGTAATTATTATAATTTGGGAGAATATAAAGAATGTGGTGAACGAGCCTGAATCGCCCTTCGCTATCAATAGAAATAAATTCTTGAGCTTTCATGGGATTGAAGAACGGGTTTGAAAGTTTTCCTTGGCCGCAGTAGCCACGTGGTCTAGGCATCAGATCATGGCTAGTGTGTCATGAGCTCGATCCCAGTACCACTGAAGACCCACCGTGTAGGGGAGCGATGCACGTTAAATATGTCGAGAGCTCAAACGTCCTCCCATTGGTGTGGTGTGGTAGTTAGGAGAGAGGATGTGGGCTCAGGTGTCGTCCACGTCACTCGACCATGGTTCAAAATTACGCGGTCCGTCGCCAAAAGCCCTCGTGTAGCTCAACAGTGCGACGTTAATCTTCACTCACTCACTTGAAAGTTTTCCGGTTTGACCAGTCATGTATTTTAGTAAACTATTCCTCTCGAGATTTTATAGCCAACTGAAGTCAGTAATGTTTTTTAAAAGTTATTATGTGACTTTTGATGACAGATAAAAGTTAAATAACATGCAGGGTGACCGAGATAAGCGATTAAAGTTGCATTTAAAAATGAGGAAATACTGTGAAAAAGGATTTAGAAAGCAGCTATAACGTATACCACTTTCACTTTAAATGAAAGATACAATGTAAAAGGTTTTGTGTGAAATGTATAATTTTTTAAAATCTGAAAATTGCTGTATGTGTAAGAATTCCTTTTTTAAAACTTATTATGACAAGGGTATATGCTCTACAAACGTTTTTGTTTCTTTATATAACTACATATGTTAATTAAACTTGCGATACACTTTTAACTTCATCTACAGATTAGTCTTCGTTTAACAAGCAGGGAACGATATATTGACACACTCTATGCATATTAAAATCTTTAATCAGTATCCATTGGCATGTGACCGGGGATATCCCAACTGACTCTGCTATTGTTTGGATCCTGTTTTTACGTACCGCAACAGAAACCTTTTTGGATGTTTTCAGCGGTGAGGGAAGTCTGAGGATGTCCAGAGCGTTTGTCGTCTTCGACACTTTCCCTGCCTTCTCTGAAACCTCGATGCCACTCAAAAGTTTGTGTTCGCGATAAAGTATCACTGACGTACACATGCTTCAACATTTCATAAATCTTCTCGTGAGCACTCTTTCTCAATCGAACACAAAAATTGATATGCATATTCGCTCAACAAAAGCAATTTCTTTCAATCGCCGACGACTAAATATATCTGCCGACAAAATACGACGCCGTGGCGACTTACAGACCACGAGATTTAGAACAGACTTTTTTTAGAAAAGGGGAAGAATGAGATAACACACAGAAATGTTACTGTAGTCGCTCTGCTGCAAAAATGTTCCACGTTATAGGCTCTGCCAGAGAAATTTTGAATCCTACGATACAAAAACTGACACAGGTGCCATAGTTTGGCACGCGAAGACTTACTGGAAAAAAATTTAAATTTTTGAAAAGATAATAAATGACCATTTTTTACAATTTTATTGAAGTGGGGTTGTTTCATCAAAATTTGAATCAAAATATGTTTGTGAATAAATATTTTCTGCTAAACATAATAAAATAAATATCTCTCAAAACCAGCTAATTTGTACTTATAATAACCTAATTTTGTAAGCATCTGTAAGAGCTAATCCTAATATGGATGACTTGGTAAAAAAGTAGTAATTTATAAAAGCCACATTAAGTAAATACTGAGCATTTAATAATTATTTTTTGAATTTAAGTCCTTTTTATTTTATACCTAACCTAATTGATTGAACTTGTAAAAAAATTATTAAAATAAAAACCTAATTTTGTACTTCCGTCTTATTTATTAGGTTATTTTTAAATTTTCACTACGAAGACTTGCATTAAAATATGTTCTACTTGCATAAAAATCTCATAATAAGCTTATAAGTAACATTTTTCACTTTTCCACACTTGTTTGTTGGAAAAGTCGGAAGTGGCACTTTTAATTATTCTTTTATCAAATAGTGGCACTCTTCCCAAAAAGGTTGATCACCCCTGCATTACGCTCACGGCCTGTGGCTTACGCGCAGTGGCGTAACCTACACCCCCGCATCGAGAGGTGCCTAGGATTTTAGGGGGCCCAAAGCCTGATGTTATGATATTGCAATCCTTTGCAAGATCCAGCTTGAGGCCTAAAACCTGACTTTGCAGATGGGGTCTTAATATTCTTCGTTACGCCACTGCGTACGGAAAGGGGGAGGGTTGGAGGTTCCTCCCCCTCTTAGACCAACACATTTTTACCATAGACATTATCCCTCAACGCTTTCGCTTACGTGTTTTTTAGAATGTAGCATCCCGTGGAAGAGATCTGTGTACACCATTGCTCGCCGCTCATGGCTTACAGTTACGCAGATCCGCTATCTTACCTCTAATTCTTGTATACATTTTGTGTATGTTTTCATAATGTTATCTCTCAATTGCCGATCTCCGCAATATTTTTAATCACAATGCTTAAGGATAGTTGAATTACTAATAATCAGTTGCGGACACAAGAGGAGAGGGGGTCCTCAGGTCCGGACACCCCCCCCCCCGAAAAAAAGCCCTTGATTTTTTCCCGATTGATTATAATCCTCGAAATATAGTGCGTGTAAAATTCAAGAATTTGTTATTAATAATTAATTTTATTAACTAATGCTAGTTATTCATACAATAATTAATTTTTTACTGTTTTTTGTTCCCGAAGATCGACAAAAAATCAAAAGAATATGTTCGGCGGCGTATTGGAGCATGATACGAGAATAGTGAACTTTCGACCCTGAACCCCCCCCCCCCCCCGTGAAAATTCTTGTGAGCGCTACTGCTAATAATCAAAGTATAATCTTTTGTTGTTATTATTGTTGTGTTCCAATGATGAGACTGTTCTTAGACTTTCTTACATTATGAAATTCATTCGCCTGAATCAAAACAAGTCTGTTTTCCTTGGTAAGACTCCAGAATTATTTGAATAAAAGAGCAGTAGCGTGTATGGAAAAAAAATTCAAAATACTATTTGTGCTTCAAAAGTTAATACTCATCTAAGCCAGCAGTTACAAGAACATGAATTGAATTTATAAGAATCAATTGCTAATAATCAAAGTATAATCAACTAAAACTTTCATGTAATTAAATATAACACACAGAATCAGCGTGTATTTTTAAACATTTTACTACAGTTGAATGAGAATCAGTGTCCTATTACATCTATAATGCATAACAAAGTCGAAAGATTAGCACACATTTGAAGACCTCTACACAAATATCGGCCGATACAGATCAAGAAAGGTCATGATATCTCCTGCCCCGCGTTCGAAAACACAAACAACCGAGAGAGGATCGAGAGTTTAGTTTGTGAAACACGAGTGCTTCCTCCCCATCCACTCGGTATGCTCCACAGCGCACAATAGACATAAAGTACCTTAGGGGAGAGGGGTGGGTGCGCTCCCGGATCATGCAACCACGTGTTAGTTGAGTAGAATAAATAAAAGGTCACTGGTGTCTACCTGCGAAGAATGCAACCCCCCTTTTCCGTTCGCACCTCGCCCGCCCATTACAGGGGACCTCCCGCGGAACACCCTGGGAAAATGGGCCATCCACAAACGTCCCCGCCCGCCGCGAAAAGAATTTTGAATTTTTGAGCAATGGAATGTTTCGAAGACGGAGATTCAGGGAGCGAATAAAAAGTGGTGATGAAGAGTGATCACAGAAGCGCCTTAGGGGGATTTACGAAAAATGTATAACATCTAGGAAGTCAAGAGGAAGTTTATAATTCTAATTTTTTAAAAAAAGTTATGCAGACGATAATTACTAATGCATTGCTATTACTTTTTTACTAAGTTGCTGTGATTGCGAAACTTATACCGTATTTATTTGAATCTAAGCCGTGCCCTAAATTCTCAGTACGTTTTTGTAAAAATTTTTTAGAATGTAATGTAAAAGGTTTATTGATATTCGACATTTACGAAATTTAAAAAAAATTAAATGAGAATTAATAATTAGTGAATAATTAATTTATTTTACCAGATTTAAAATCTTTTAAATACATTCATGAACCAATAATTACTCTAACCGTCAGTATCATCTTCAATTTCCTCCATCCAACGAATTCTAAACCACTTCCGGTTTTCAATCACACATTTACATTGGAAAAAAAGTACGATTCAGATTCGAATAAATACGGTAAATACAATTTTCATGCTTTCGCTTTCTCACTTTTGGTACGCGTGTACAGATACTTGATCCTTTCGCCTCAAATCATTTCTATGATGATCAAGTTGGATTTCCTAGATTCATCGAATGAATGGAATATTGTTAAAAATAGTATATTCCCCTAATGATGTGTTTTAGGCTAATGTTTTGTATGCTGAGGAAAGGATAGTAAGTGCCTGAAAAATATAAACAAGTAACAATAATCTGAAGGAGCAAAAGAATAAAATCTCTAATTTTAATAATTTCTTAAAATGAGCCTTTATGAAAAACTCGAAGTTTTACTTTCTTCTTCCTCTTCAATGGCTCAATATCCCTGCGTGGGCCCTGGCCCTCTCCAGAAATTTTCTTCGGGCATCTCTACTTTTGGCAACTGTTTTCCAGTCTTTGACCTTTAAAATATTTAGGTCTTTTTCGACACAGTCAATTCATCTTAAACGGAGTCTGCCTCGAGGTCTATTTCCCATGGCTTTGCCAGAAAGATTTTCTTGCAGCAACGATCTTCATTCATTCTAGCCAGATGACCAGCCCATTTAAGTCTCTGTAATTTGACAAATTTTACAATATCAGGTTGTTTATAAATTTTGTAGAGTTCTAAGTTGGATAATTTTTTCCATGACCCATTCACTTAGATCCCACCAAGCGCAAGATCTTTCTCTCGAAAATTCCCAAACCTTCCTCATTACGTAAAGTCAATGGCCAAGCTTTTAAGACTTTTGGAAGTTTACTTCATTATTTGAAAATATTCGCGACAAAAAAAGGCCTTAGAAATAGAAATAGGTAGATAATCTTAAAACGTTCAAAAGCAACAATAAAAATTCAACAATTATTTTTTATGAAGATTCGGGGTGGTAGTTCCCATTTACTTAAGAAGTTTCGTGATTTATTGTACATTGAAATTGTAAAAAAATGTGTTCTTTTGAATCTTAGTTTTTCGGGATTTACTATGGTGTGACTGTATAATTTGGATATGTTTAAAGTTTTAAATATCAACTTTCCTTCCTTTGTGAAGCATAATTTTCTAATAATTAATCTTTAAATTTAACAAACGATAAGCCTTTTTCAGCTGTTTTCAGTTCATGAAGTTAAAGGAGACTATTGATAAAAAAAATGCGTAAGAATTTTTTCATCACAATGAATAATTCAAATCCATTTTTATGCGGTATGCAGTGGGAGTGTGGGCTCCGAAATTCTTTCCCTAAAAGAAAGAATGTTTTTTTAAATCTTATTTTCTTTTTGAGGTCTTTATTTTTGTACCTTTTTTTATCCGTTGTAAAGCGCAAAAACGAAATTCAGCTTGATAATCTTACGCTCTTTTTGGCGTTAAAAGAACACGCGGGGGGAAAAAAAAAAGTGACGAAGTTGATGCTCTCAAACTGAGCAGCTGATTATCATACGCAACTGTACTCATGAAATATTCATGATCAACTTCAACTCGAATAAGACACACCTCTTCACTTCAATTCTTAAGAAAATCGAACTTATTTTTTTCTCGCTCATTGTGAGTTTTGATGTTTTTTGTGGTAGGCACTTTTTTTTCTGTTTCCGGGGGAACTAAACAGCAAATACTTCTGAATAAATTTAAACCTTATTTATTTTTTTTATTCTTGAAGTCGGAAAAAAATCCAGAAGATTCATTAACATACAGATCGAAATTGTTGCAAATCATTATTATATTTTAAAAGCAATTATACAAGCATTCATCATTGGAAAGATATCTTTTACATTTTTCTTAGAATTTTGAAATTGTGAAAAAAAGAATATGTGCTTAGAAGTTTTGGGAAACCTCTGTGCCTGGGTTTGAAACCCGGAAAAGGCATGAATGTTTGAAAAGAAAAATGCCTTTGCGGCATGGGGGTACTTTAAATAGCCGTCGAGCCGCAAGTCCTCTCGTGAAGTTGGTGGAAAAGAAAGAGACGCATGGGAGGCCTCTGAACCCCCAGAGCGTTTTCCCTCAAAATTGTAGTATCGTCAGGGGCGTAGCTACCGCCGTATCAGTGGTACGGGGCTCCTAAGCTACAGGGGCCCAGCATGTGTAACTACAGTCCCACTAACAGAACTCTCATATCTAAAAAAGGGCTCCGAAGGAATTTTGATTCAGGGCCCCCTCAGAATCAGCTACGCCAGTGCAAATCGTACTGTCACCTGTATAATGCTAAAAGCTACGGCTAACGCAGGCTAGCTACTAGCCCCTTGCCATGATGAATTTCGTTGGCCTTGATCTGATGTTACTGTCTATATCAGGTGGCAGAAACAACAAGTATCATCTTCATCGTTGGCAGTAATTTATTATGACGAAGTACGCTCTCGATAGCCCTCGGAGCATTACTTATGTAAAGTGCGCTCAAACAAACAAAGATGATCAGATTCCATATTTTGTCGTACCTTTTTCTCAGCCAATAAGCAACCAATTGACCTCGGGTTTTCGGCATTTGGTCGCATTTGTGCCCTAGATGAGCCGAATCATACTTAAATTTAATCATTTTTAATTTTTTTTTTAGTACAGTACTACTTTCTGTTAGTAAAAAGTTCATAGTTGCATTATTGTAAAATACAACATGTGAAAAACGCGCTAAAATTACTTGGCCATGCCAATGATTGATATCTTGTTTAGACTTAAAGGCTGAATTAATTTCAACACGATTTTACGATAAAACAATACTTGGTGTTATATTTTTAATGAGTTTGAAGTGCAGTTTTGTGGTGTATTCCAAAATTCCACTGTTAATTTATTGAAGTGTTAAAGTTAAAGAGAACTTAACATTATTTCGGTATTTGTTTAGATTCACTAATTTTGTTATATTCTATGAATAATAGAAATTCTCAGACAAGGGATTTGACGATAAAGCTAAAATACTTTTAAATTTTTTTTTTTTTTTAAATAAAAGTCTGATATATTTACATGATATGCACACTGATGGGAAGAAAAATTGCAACTCTAAGAAAAAATTTTGAAGGTTAATGGAATTTCGGCAATACATTTGTCTAGGCAACATATTTAGTTGATTAAAATTTCAGGTAGTAGGTTAATGTAGCGCAGGAAGAGCCGTTTCAAAAGTGAAATGATGGTACATTAATAATTGGTGTAACCACCAGTATTTTGAATGCAAGTATGCAAACGTACATGTATATATATATATATATATATATATAATGTGACATACAGATACTGGATATCAATTTGTGAGATAGAATTACACGTCTGTGCACGTCGTCGGTCAACATAAAGGTGTTGAATTCTGGTTGTGGATGGCATTGGAGTTGTCATCTATTAATGTCCCATTCGTGCTTGATTGGAGAAAGATTTGGTGATCTAGAAGGCCAAGGCAGCACGTCAACATTCTGTGCAGCATGTTGGGTTACAACAGCGATATAAGAGTGCAGGTTACCCTGTTGGAAATCACTAGCATTGAATAATGTTCATGAATGGCAGCAAAACGATTTGAATCACCAGGCGGTCGTACATGTAACTTGTACGACCGCCTGGTGATTCAAATCGTTTTGCTTCGTAATGTAACAAGTTAGCAGTGAAAGTGCGTGGAATAAACACTTGTAAGCAAAAAAATGATTGGTGGATCATGGAGACTTAAATGATATCAAAACAAAATGGTTTTTCATTTTAAACGGGATTGATTCGGACACTAATTTACCTGAAGATCTTGCGTTTTAATACAAATTGCATTGAAATAGAGAGACAGTTTTTGTATTTTCTTCTTCTTATAGCTATTATATACAATTTTTTTTAAAAAAAATATATGGAAAAGGTGAGGGAGAGGATTTAATCTTCGATCTCTTTCTTATTCTTATCGCAAAACAAAACTGGAAAAAAATCCGTGTGTGTGTGTTACTTAACATACCAATAAATTTTCTCTCAGAATATGATTTTATAAAATTTATGACATTTTAATGTCATTTTGAACATTTAATATAAATTTTAGTAAACTATTCAAATTAAAAAACCCACATGTTTTCAATAACCGTCCTTTTTATTCAAATAATCCCAAAGTTCAGAAGAAAAATTAATTTGTACCGAGCAATAGAGAATTGTAGATCTTATATAATATTTGCGTGAAGTAAAAAATGCTCGATAAAATCTTACTGTGTAAAAATGGAAGAATATAGAAGTCTATATTCAGTGTCGCTTGCTATGAAGTGGACGAAACGTAAAGACGTTAAGTTTATGGTAAATTAAATATCACAGTCGAAGCAGTCAGCGTATAGCTTATGCAGACGATCAACATAAAGAGATAAATTTTTTATTCATTATAATGTGATAATTAGTAACATTTGAAGTTTATTTAACTTACAGAAATGGCCAACAGTATAGGTTCTATTCTAATTAAAGATTTTACTGAAATTTGCTTAAAACAGCTTAGATTAATAGAAATAGAATGTGTGTTTCTGTGCTGATTATTCCATTGTTGGAAAAAAAAATAGTTACATTCTAAGCTGATATTAAGACATCTTACTGCTAAGCGTGTAAACTTCGTTTGTTAAATTTAATCTCTTCTAAGAATGAATGCAGGTAGAAACAATGTACCGTATTTATCGGATGAACGGATTGAAAAAAAATGATAAATGATAGAAAAGTTTTGACTTGCGAGACACTGTTTTCTTTTCCTTTTCATCTGCATCAGTGCTCATTCTGTAGGTGTCATTTTTGATTAAAAACTCGAAGTAGTTTCTCTCTCTATCTTTTTTTTTTCTTTCATTAACACAACGCATCTCGCTGTCTCGTTTCTTTTTAACCCTCCCTTCTATCCAATTTGGATGAGCATCAAAATTTTTCTTTTGCTTCCACGGTTAACTGCCAACGTGTTTGCTCGACAGAATAAGCACCAGCTGTCTCAACCCCCCGTTCTCTTCCACGCGCAATTATGAATGGAAAGGATCATATAGTTCCTGCCCACGAAGAAAATAACTCGGGTGTCTCATTTATAGAACCCCTTCTGTTATTATTATTGCTTTCATTCTTCTTCCACTGTCAAACAGGAGCGTGGTGGAACAAAAGCGGATATGATTTCCCTTTTCGCCAAAGACTTGTATATACCGAGCCCTTCTCCATTTTTTACTGTTCCTCTCTTTATTTTTACTTTTTATGATACCGGGAGGTGTCAGCTGGATTGGCGGGAATCACACTTTTCGGGGACGCAGGGTGGGGTAACAACTTGTTCGTCGAAAGTAATTGCTCTGACTTGCAGTTTATAGCCTTGCTCGTGATGAACCCATCTCGTGTCGCAATCTCCCCCCCCCCCGTCTGTTACTTGTGTGCCTCCTCTTTAACCTCAAACTTTTTTTCTTCTTTTTCTCTCTGTCTAAATGGAGGGAGGGGAAAGAGTTTCTTTTTAAATAGACTTGTAAAATGTCTCTTCAATTGAGTTAAACACTTCGACGCCCCTCGTGGATCGTGTTTATTTGGAACCGTAACGGATGCAAAAGATGAGTCTGCCAACTAAAATTCAGTCTGCTGGAACATCTCGCGAGCGTGTGTAATCGTGTGTTGGCTGCTCAATACGAGCCCGTCTTTTTAATTTCGCCAACTTCAGGATGTTTCAAATTAGCCACGCGCATTATTCTTCATCGTTGATATTGAGTTGTGCTCCTATCCTTTCTTTGACACCTATTTTCTAAGTGTAAAGGACGCTCGTTAATCAATACTTCTTTCCGCTTTGTGAATTCAATTGTGTAATGTCGTTCATTTTATGGGCAACTTAATGTCTCGAATAACTTTTTGTCTCGTAAAGTTAAGGTATTCGACTACCCTAAAATTGGGAATTTTGCCAAAAATTGACATTTTTTGATGATTTTATTTTATATGCCATCTTAATAGCTTTATAAAAATACCAGGTTTATTATTTTCCATTCTCTAGAACATAAACTACAAGTGTTTTAGTAAAAGCAGATGCCAGTACCTTAAGATGTCCGCATGTCATACTTTAAAATGCGGTTTTTTGAAAATCTTCAAACGGGGTTAGTGATTGCTCAAAAAGTTTTGAAAATAATGAACTGAAATTTTGTGTGTATGTTCTGTGTGAAGTGTTTTAACCTTCAGAGATTTATCAATCACTGTTTTCTTACAAAATTTACAGTCTCTTATGTGAATATAATCAATGTTTTTTTTCAAGCAATTTCATATAATAACTGAGATAAACTTCTGTAGTTTTTGTAAAAAATTAAATATCTCTTATACTTAAGGTAATTTTAAAAATGAATAGCAAAGCAACGCATAAGAATTGAAAATTTGTTCATAAACTTTTTGTACAAAATGGTCCCCATTTATGTATTTTTTTGTAAATTTTTACCCATTTTAGTAACAATAATTTCTTTTTCTCTTCTTAATGTTAGCACATTTTTCTTAAAATGTTCTAAATAAATCTAAAAACCACAAAAAATTCCCCATATCTCCATTTAAAAAAAAGTTGTCGCAAGCTGTCGTATACCTAAAGATTTGTTAGCTTACTTGTCAGCATTCATTCATCTATTTTAATTTCTTTAAAGTAAATTATCACCAGTGTTAGAGAACGGGTGTAGAACTTTGACCTGAAGGACATACTATTTTCGGTCTCCTGACATCGATAAGGACTTATAAATGCATTTAAAAATGCTGTAAAAAATTCCTTTCCTTTCCTTTACATGAATACTTTTTTATTTAGTTTAAATTCATAAACAAAATAACACAACTTAATTTTCGAGTTGCAATTGAAAATGTTGTAAAATCGTATGTACCTATTTCAATGTTGGCTGCATTTTAGATGTATTTGTGTATATATCTCTAATGTTCATAATTGAAGCTCATTAATTTGCTTATTATTTTATGCTCATTAAATTGTTTACATTAAATTATTAATAAGGTTTTTATGCAAGATTGATTTAAATTTACTACTTTATTAGTTTTTATTAAAAGTGGTAAAAATATTTCAAAAAGATGTACATTCTATTGTACATTTAACTGAATTTTTTTTACCGGATCAGGTTAGCTTTCAGTTTACCCGGTTTTATTGAAATTTAAACCAACTAAGCAAATTACACCATTAAAAAACCTCAACCTATTTTAAAAAACAAGATCCAAATGGAAATATAAATGAAAATTCTTTAGTCTTAATGTCATATTTTCTCAAGTAAAGTATTAAAAAGCAGAATATTATACTTTAATACATTACTCATTAATGTGTTTTAGTATCAGTTCGATTTTACCTATGCGCAAGATGCTACATCTACAAATCTAATATTTCAAACTCGAATATTTATTTTGTTTAAATTAGAAAAAAGAAATTTTTCATGAAGAAGAGTTTATTTTTTGAATGTTTCTAAATATTATAGATTCGCATTTTTATAAACAGAAACGTGTCCCATGCATGTAATTCTAAAATTTTATAGTGAAATATTAGAATATTTTTCAATCTAAAATACTGTATTCACACACATCTAGTCCGGCTCCGTAATATTGAGCAAACACAATACTAATTTTTCGGTTTCACGCAATACGAAATGTGTGATTTTGATTGTTCGTGTTACAAATATACAGGTTCGTTCGTTTCTTCCTGTTCGATAATTTCAGATCATACAGGAACTTATTGTTCTATAAAACGCCATTTTCTATTTCAACGATTTAGCACTTCTATTGTATATAACATCAGATGATTGTGACTTTTTGAAGTGAAACTTCTTTGCCCACGGAGTGAATAGGAAATTTGCCCAGTTTTGTGTAACAGTGAAAAAGCGAACGGAAGTAGTGATTCCCCCCTCCATCCCCCCGAAACGTCGCCATGGTGAGGAGATAACGCGTGGGAGGAAAAGAGAGGGGGCGCCACGTGACTTGCGTCATATCCGTGAAAAAGTTCGACCAATTGCTAAGGGGGTATGGAGTGGGGGATCTTGATGTTTGGTCTAAAGGCGCTTAGGTAATGGAGATATTAAGTGAGTAGGCTACTCGTAACGAACTCGTGTGGCGTATTTTCGTAGTTTGTATACAATAAACGTGCCGTTTTCAACGAATAAACGCCCCCAAAATATTATCATTATATGGCTCTTCCCGTTACGGGAGTGCGTAGGGCATGGTGTATATGTCACTATTGATCACGCCAGAATCGCTACGGATAGCGTCTTGTAAACAAACACAGTGACTTCGGTGAGTGATGCATTAAGTTTATATTATTAATTTTTATTCCCATTGAATTAAAATTAATTCTGATCAGAATGCGTAGAACAAATGCAAAAAGAGTTTTGTGAAAGGGGGGGGGGGAAAACTAGCAGCAAATCCAGGCGAAAGTCTATATATCACCAGGTAGTTATGTCGCAGCTTTTATCATCTTTATCCATAAAGTTTTAGTGCTGTACACATCAGAGACTACTGCAATCATTGAATCCGATGATGATTAAAAGTCAATTATCTTAACTGGAGACTTTAATGTTAATTTTGCTTCAAAAGAAGCAAAGCCACTCATTGAATTCTTGAAACAGACACTGAATTTGATAATGAATACTGATTCTAAAGAAGGAAACACAATATACGGAAGCACGAATTATTGCAGTTTTCTCACAATTTCTTGATTGCCTACAATCGAGGATTTTTATATCCTACTTTAGTTACCACACTCCTATTGTGTCTTTTTGGAAAATAATGATGCAGAAAATTGAATAAAATATTTTCTTACAATAAATGAAATTCGAATTTTATTTGATTAAAGTAAGTTCTATCAGCAGTTTAATATAATTAGATCTATTCCTGCATTTACGGCCAACGTCACCAAAGAAGTTTCACTTCTATCGCGTGGCTTTCCACGTTCTTTTTTTTCTTTCAGTGGTTAATGTTAAAGAATAGAACCCGAATTAAATGCACTTTTTCAGATGTAAAACTAATGAAAAATTACTACTATATATAATTTTATATTATTATTAATATATATAGGGGCATAAAAATGTGCTTCGCGTTTTTTCCCCTCCTGTATCGTAATGTTAAATGAGCTATCCCTTCACGAGTTAAAATGGAGAAAAAAATAGTATTCATAGAATATTTTGAAATTTTAGAAACACTATATTGTTAACAGATGTATGAGTTATAATGTTGCAAATTTTCATGCAAATTGAAGCATTTTGTGTCTGAAAATGTGTTTCGCGTTTAGTTCAGGTTCTTGCTGAAGACAGCCTTAAGGTTCATTCGTTTAGGGAGCATATCCATTTTTTTAAAAATTCTTTATTGAAAACCACTTAACTCTTGTTGCATACGAATAATCTGGAATTAAAATAAAAATGTTTGTGTTTCTTTCATTTAAAAAAGCCTCAAAAATAATAATAATAATAAAATACTTTAATTAAATTTCGTTTTAAATAATTGCTACAGTTTGTCCACTACGGTGTCTTGCATGCATAAACATTTATCTTCATGATTAATTTTTTAGCCATGTTGTATAGGAAACGATAAAAATGGTCAAATTTTCCATGCACAAATACACTTACAATTTGATGCAAAAATATTTGGTTTTTAGAAGCATAACTCCATTTTGAATCTTTGAGCTGTGGGGAAATGCAGTTTATGGAGGGAAATGCTCCTTTCCATCATATCCTTCAGACACACTGAAAACGGAGCTTTTTCTTTTGTTTGTTATCGCATTTGAAATCCTTATCTCGTGTCCTGTCTTTGCCAATACCATCTTCTGAAAGGTAAATCTGCAACTGATCCATATAAGCAAATCCCCCAATACCTCCTCTCCGTTAATTGGGATTGAATTCATTTTGCTACAATTTTACTAATGATATAGAATGAATAAACACGAGAAAGAAATATGTTAAGGGACTTATGAGAGAGTAAAATAAATACAAAAATGATCTTTTGGAGTTTACTCCTTAAGAATCGATTTTCATATAAAGCCCCGGTATGAAAATAATATGTGTGTCAGAAGAATGAAATCTATACAAACATTAATACAAAAAGCGTTAAGTCCTGCTGCGCAGCGTACCCTACGACCTTTTCACTTTGAAATCATGTATGCGTATACTTATATACAGCCAACTTATACAGGGTATGATACTCGTCAGCTGACGTAATGTGTATGCGTGTAAATGTGTACGTACGTAAATGTATACGTATATATATATATATGTATACGTATATATATATATATATATACTAGCTGACCCGGCACAGGAGTAAAACAATTACGCGTTTTAAGGTTTTTAATTAATATCTTTTTAACTAATTGCAATATCGGTATGAAAAATAGTTTACGTCCTATTCTCAGACCTACTGAATATACGCACATAATTTCATAAGATTTGGTCTAGTCATTTTGGAGGAGTTTGGCTACAAACACTGTGACACGAGAATTTTATATATTAGATAGATAGATATATTCACCACGATATCTCTGGTACTATTAAACCAATGGACTTGAAATTTGATAGGCATGTTCCTTTCATAGAGTAGAGATCTGCTAAGAACGGATCTCTCTTGCGAAATTCGGACCCCAAGGGATTAAGGGACGTTATAAATTATTGTTTCCATTTTTAAACTACTCGACGTACAATCTTGAAATTTGGTAAGCAGATTCCTTTTATGGGAGTACAGATCCGTCACAAAAAGATTTTTACAGAAATAGACCCCCAAGTGATATTGGGGGTGAGGGGTGTTAATTATTGTCTACTAGAGATGACATGAAGCAAATAAGGGTTAAAAATATTTAAAATATTTCGACTAAATCATAAGTTGGCAAAGATATCATCTGGGGAAACTTGTAAAATAAAGTCGGCGCCGGACATCCTCTTTTTTTTTAGTAATTTCCTGCAACGTATTATAATATAAAGAAAGAATATTAAAATAGTTTTACTTCTTTTTTATATGCACTGCCTAGGTTGTGAATATTCTGTTGTTTATGACCCTGGGCTCCGCCGAAAAATAATTTTATGCTCGATTGTGCATTGTTTTGCAAAACTGAGTGGAATGGAATAGAATAAGTTGGATTTAGACATCGGTGTTAAAAATTATACATTAAAGCACATTTTTCATTTGTAAAATAAAAGAAAATCTCCTATAAGAGAACATTTAAAAAAATAATAATAACTGGCACCTGTAAGATAATATTTCCCAAAGGAGAAGGAACAACTTATTAACATATCAACAGATTCAACATAGAAATCTAAATTTTAGCAGGAACAATTCTTAAATTTTATGTTGCAAATTTGCGGAATACACAAAAACTTCTCACACACTTAAAAACATTTTAATGTCATTCTGAACGATGTACATAAGTTAAAATATTTCTCTATGCATATGGCAACAAAATCAAAGTATAGAAACGCAGAATATGAAATGTGAGATATGAAATATTAATCCCGTTTTTCGGCAGTTTATGTAAAAAAAAATGCCAAAACACACACATATCCTAAGTACTAAATGTAATGCAAGGGCAGTTGCCACCTGAAGCACAAATTTAACTAACCTATTGATACTAGATAGTTTTGTATGGGATAATAGCCTTTGTTGCTCCAAATCCCAAATAAAGATATTAACTGTAACTGTAACTGAAGCACTAATTAATACAATTAATGAGTAAATTACACAAAAACTATGTTAAATCGTTTTAATAAAAGTATATTATTTTTCTTCAATTGTGTATTTACTTAAAATACTTTATAAAACATGATAAAATCTACATTAAGTATTATTTTAAAATACATTCTTCCAAGTGGCAACGGTCGAGGTTTTTTTTTATGATGTTCCCCAGGAACATACTACAGCTTAAAGTAGGGGGTTTCAACCCGTGGCCCGCTGGCCACGAATGGCCCACTGAAGCATTTTAGTGCCCCCTCATTCGAATTTGAGGAAATTTAAAAAAAAATTACCTTGTCCGCTTTTTGTCATACAAAGCGCCTTTTTTTCTGTTTTTGATTTTTAACATTTCACTGATATTCACATTTAAGATAAAATTTTCTTCGAAAATGACGAATTTTTCAAAAATTTCCCTAAATTTTAAGTAATTTTAAATACCAAAACAAACACACAAAAAATCTGACTATGCATAAAATTAAAAAAAATTTCAGAAAAAAGGCGGACTCTTATCTTTAACAGGTTTGCAAAATATTTTAATTAGACTTCTTCCATTTAACTTTTTTGAAACCGATATATAAATCTGTGAACACCATCTCTTCCCTTAGAATCAGTTGTAGTCTTGTAAAACAAACCCCCTCCTTTTTTTTATATAAATTTCCTGACTACAGTATTTTTTGACAGTCGCAGATCACTGTGAATTTGTTGATGTGGCCCGTGGATCATTGTAAATTTATTAATTCGGCCCTCGAACGAAAAAGTGGAAGACCCCCCCCCCCCCCAGTATAAAGGGTTCCGTAAGTCGACAAAGTTTGAAGACCACTGGCCTATAACAACAATATCTTGGAATTATATTTAATTTAATTTTGCATTACTTTATGTAAAAACAATAAACTATCATTTTCTTACTTTTTTTTTGGTTTTAGGTACTTGTGTAAGTGTAATTTTTTTTGTAGGACTGTATATATTTCATGTCACAATAATTTTGTTTATTGATAGATTACATTTTAGTTAAAAAGTAAATGATTTTTTTAATGAAACTGCACGTCCCTAATGTCTTTTAAACATTCTATCTGAATTTTAATAATAAATGAAGTCACTGACCCATGATCAAAATATATGTAATTTTCCATATTCTGATCAAAAAACTGGTTTCCGATTTTTACTATATTGCTTTATTATTATGTTTGTCGGGCTGCATTTCCTTCAAATTTTGATCTATTTTCAATGAAACTCGTTTTGTGGGTAAAATATGAAGGAAGTAATGGCCATGAATTAAAAAGCCATTAAAAGCAACAAAAACAAAAACCTGAAATCATACTGAAAAGTAAGAATTGTGATGTGTACAAGAAATCTTATTATTTAAAATCTAAATGAACGAGATATGATTTTGTGAGATTGAATGTAATTCTTCTAATATTAAAAAAAAAAACATTTTAATTTTTCAAAAAGGAATTTGATAAATTAAAATTTTAGTATTTTACATGCTTAAATTTATTTTTTGTATCAAAATATTATTTTCATAAATTATAACCTTTAGTGTAGTTTAAAATTGCACTTCCCCCTCTAAAAAATAAGAAAGTTATTATTATTAACTTTTTTACTTTTATGTTTTTCTTTTATTTAAAGAATATTTGCTATATTGATTTTTGCTTAAAATATTTTTTATGTATCGAGTAAATGATTTTTAGCTTTCGATTCCGAGTGTACAGCACGTAATAGCTTTAAAATTTTTACGTAAAATGCAATTGATTTCTGATTTACGTCTTTATATCAAAAACATGATCGCTATTTGTGACGAACCTCACAATTTTGAACCAGGTTCAAGCGACGCAGTGGCGTACGCTAACTACTTCTATGGGAGGGGTTATATTTTAAGAAAACAAACCATAAGACAAAATCTTTATGCAAAAGATTAAACATTTGTTGGTATTTTGGGGGTGTAATATCCTGACCCCGTTACTTTACCCTAATTGATATCTTCTCCTGTCTCGATTTTGGAGATAAAGATTAACACATTTTTCTCATTATCTACCACATTTCACACTATCTACCAAAGTTAATAATGGCCCGAGATGATAGTTTTAAAAGATTCATTCAGTGCTAGGTTTGAGGATTTTCAAGATGATGATAAGGGGGAGGGGAGCTGATTTTTTAATACATTTTTTTATATATATAATTTCTCGGCAAGACTTTTATGTTTACTCACCTGAAACACAAATCGGAATTAATGACCTACAGCACAGCACTACACCGAAAATCAAATATAAGAAACTTATTTAAACTGCAAGGAATCCGAATTATGTTGAATTTTGAAAAGTTGCACGAGCAAGCAATTTCCAAATTTACTCCATTTGGCTGTCAAATATTGTTGTAGGTTTTTATCAACATGTTTTTTAATAAATGTTTTCTGTTGCGAATATAATAAAAAATCAAAATATATTGCTCAAAATTTACTGATATACACTTAAAACAACATATAATTTTGTTAGCATCTTCGAATACTAACTTTAATAAAGATGACTTGATTAAAAAAAAGACTACAAATTCAAAAGCTACTTTAAGAAAGTACTGACTGTTTAACAATTAATTAGAGTTAGATGTCTCAATTAAGATGAGTCTGATCAACAGTTGGATTCCTTTAAACTCAATGTTGATCAGATTTATCGTCTCATGTCATCACGATTTAACTTTGCTTCTGTCAATCTGTTCAGGAAATAATATACATATTTTATACATACCATACTATCCACATATGATATATGTATTTCAATTATCATTTTTGTTATTTTTCTTTGTATTTACTCATTTATTTGCTGTTTGTAAAGAATTACACAATTATTTTTAATTGAAATATTGCAAAAAAATATTGTTTGAAAAATAATTTTTTTGGCAACATGGTTTGTGTTTTCCGTTTTTTTCAGTACTATATTATTCTTCATAGTTTGTTCAACGCAGGCCTACTTTATCTATTTTATAGATAGTTTTTTTTTTAAATTTTAGTTCATACTAATTTAGTTTTTTTTTTTTTTCAGTTGAAGGCATATTATATGTGGTAGTATTTTGTGAAATGCTTTATAATAGTTTAATTTTTTTCTATTGGTTTATTTATACTTCAGTTTATTTGTCGCAGAATCCACAGAATAGAAATTTATTACTGCTATTACTTTTCTGTTGTAATTTTTATTCATATTTTCATTCATTCATTTTGATTTATATTTTTAGCATGCTTTAATTTTCTCTTTTAGACTCAAATATATTTATATATATATGTTAAATCATTGGTTACTGTGAGGACAAATTGCTGTTCGCATAAAATTATTTATAATGGGAAAACACATTAAAAGCTTCTTTGAAAAGTTTTAGATGCCCTGTTTTGCATTGGGTTTTAATCCTCCTTCATTATACCATATATGCTTGCTATAATATATATATATATATATATATATATATATATATATATATATAAGTTTTATTTATTTTGAAATTTAACCCGCGCGAGTTGAAAATGTAGTTATTTCAGCTAGTTTAACATAAAGATTGTGGAACCCTGAATCCTATTGTTTGAGTGGCGTACACAATACACAAACTGCTTTTATAGGGAAGAGAGGGTTTTTAGTAAAAGAAACACTTAGATGAAAACACGAAGGCCTAATCTCTATGCTAAAAAATTCTAGGTCTCAGAGGAGAGTTTGAAGTCCCAAACCCAACACCCTTGTGTATATCACTGTATTATTTTATTACAAGCTCTTCTTTCCATATTTTTTAACCCACATGTTATATTAAATTTAATACATCCAACAATTTTTGAATTTGCTTAAAACTTTTTTTATTTTTGAATAATTTGGTTAATGTTCTTGTTTTAACTGCAGGCAAATTCTGTAATACTGAAATCAGCAATATTAAGAGCACTGTCAAATCTACCCCTGAGTGGAGTCTTGTATCAAAATTACTTGGGGGTTCTTTTGGCGGCCTTTTAACATTTTAGGATTGTTTTGTTTACAGATGTTGGGGCTTCATCACCTTGGGGGGGGGGTTGTATCATTGATATGAGTGATACGGCGGTAGCTACGCCTTTGATTATGAGAATAACTTTACCATTTTTATCTTGAGGTATCCGACTGTGTTCGCACTGTGATTTTGAAAAAGCGTATAAATGAATAATGTTTTGAATATTTAGTGTCATCTGAATTAGAATATGCACAAAAATTTTTTTAAAAATATTGTTACAAAAAAAATTATTTAAATGCAATTTTTTGGCAAAAGATAAAGACAAAAATGAAGTATTTTTCAAAATATTCTTTTATGGAAAATGCATCTGTAACAATATTCTGCCTACATATATATAGCTAAGACTTCTGTAATGAGCCTGAAGAAGGATTTTTTAAATTAAATAATTTAGATTATTTATTCATATTTTAATACATCAGAGAGAGTACAGAAATTTTAGCCGGAAACACCTATTATTATTTCGATTGATAGTAACTTTGAAAATAATGTGAATTCTTCACACAATTCCTAAATCAGCCGCTGTATAATTATATACATATATATATATATATATATATATATATAGGTAAAATGTAGGTCTTTGCTACTCATAGGCAAACTATTATTATTAAAAAAGCTTTTTACATAAAAGGAAATTATTTTGAAAAATATGCCATTTTTCCTTCATGTTTAGCCAAAAAATTGCATTAAAACCTTTTTCTATTGTAATAATATTCTTAAAGAAACTTTATATGTATATTATAATTCAGGTGACACTAACAGTAAATGTCAAAATAATTATTCATTCATACACTTTTGCAAAATCACGGTTCCGAACGGTAAAATTGTTCAAGCTTTTTTTACAATTTTAAATTAAGCTGGAGAATATCAGTTATCTGTTAAAATACGATTATATTCATGTCAATGAAAACAATAAATGAAAATATTTTGAATTCTGAGGGGCCAGCGTGATCTAATATTTATTATCTTTATCTAGTTTTTTTTAAAAATTTTGTTCTTATCTTTATATTTAAAAAAATGGATATGAAACAAATACATTATTTCGGACATATTTTCTATTTTTTCCCCGAAGATAACGATTTTACTGTGAAAAAGTTGCAATGTTTTTTGTTTTGAATTACCCGTGTTTTGACTCTGTATTATCTTTTAAGACAAGCGAAAAGGTAATCCATGTAGCGGGTGCATTTCCTGATGAGGACCACTTAACATGATGATGAGTTTGTTTGAATCTCTCCAGTGGTCAGCATGGGAAGATTTTCTTTATAATATATGTCATTCCTAAAATAAAATTGTGACGGGTGCTTACGCGTTTCACTAACCTTCTCTCAAAATCTTTTAAATTGTATTTATTTAACCAATCCCGCTGAGAGCTAAAAGTGTGACTTATGCAAATAAGATAGTTTCGGGTTTAGCGAGTTCGAAAGAGATATAAAGGAGAAATGAAATGAAGAGATGAGGATGACTACGTGTTTTGAGAGAGGAGTTAACTACGTGATTGATTAAGAAGGTGATTCTAGGAGATTAGTTTAACTAAGTGAAGTTTGTTAGCTGAAGGAGATTATTGAAAAAGATTCATTAATTCAGTTCGGATGTAACTGAAGATATCCAGGATTGAAACCACTCCATAGATTCTACATGTATTCAAGATTCCTGTCTTAAAGAGATATCAGGTCTGTGATTTTTATAGATTAGATTTAAATGCGTAGTTTGATTGTATGCGTTATTCCCGTGGTATCAGTTAGTGTTCCGTCGTTCATAATTGAATTCTGATCTCACTCCACTATAATTTGTTGTTCTTAAAGTTTGATTAATATTTGTGTATTTCTATCATAAGGAATAATAAATAATAGTGATTTATTATTTATGTAGTTATTAATTATGAATCCAACATACCAAATTTAGATAATGTGCAAAGGGAAGTTAATAACCATAGAGGTAGTGAGAGACTACGACAAAATTACTAATGTAATGAAGTACAATTTTTACAAAATTTATAAATGTTTAATCGTATCCATTCAGTTAAAATTAACGAAACTTAAAGATTTTCGCATCATTTGGTGAATAATATTTAAATGTTAAATTTTTTTTAATGTTTAATTAAGATTTAAGTATTTAGTTTTCAACCTTCTGTGCTAGAAATATGTTTTAGGTACAGTGCTACTTTTCAATTAGAGAAATGAAACATTTAATAAAAAAATAACCAGTTTCTTTTATGGTGGCTTGGCTACAGCGGACACATTTTTCCCTACCTTAGAACAGATTCGATTTTCGAATTTCAAGGATAAATACATATTTTCCAATCAAATTTAATTATTTGTATTAAATTGTTGAGATATAGTGCGAATACAATTTAAATATAGCGAAATGTAATAAAAATAATGAAAGAGACGCTTTTTGCGTTTCTTCTTTTAGTATTTTAACTAATAAGTGTGTGTCTTTTAACTTGAAATCCAGAGAATTAGAAGAAAAAAAGCATATGTAAATTGATGAAAGAATTGAAAACATCCTAAAAGAATTCGAAACATCAAACAATTTAGAAAAATGTCTAAAGTCTCTTTAAGTTTTGTAACTAGGTTGTAACTAAATCCAATGGTAAATGATATTTATGCCTTTATGATAAAGGTTAGTTAGTATTTATTTACTAGTATTTATTTTTCTTTTATTTACTTGTATTTTGTATGTTTTACTTCTAGTATTTATTTTTCTTTATTTACTTGTATTTTGTATGTTTTACTTCTAGTATTTATTTTTAGTTACATTAATGAAACTAATTAATTTTATGGCAATTGCACCTCTCTCTCTCTCTCCCTCTGTTCTAATATTTATTTGACTCTGAAATACAGTTTTCCACAGAATTCCTGAAATTAGTTCATACCCTTCCTTATATTGTTACTTACTATTAATTTTTAAATATTTCTCTGAAAGTTTTTTATTTTTATTACATTTCGCCATGCTTAAAATGTATTCGCAATATAATATCTTAACAATTTAATATAAATAATTAAATTTGATTGGCAAACATGTATTTATCCTTGTAATTCGGTAATCGAATCTTTTCTATGATAAGGAAGAAATGTGTTCGCTCTAACCAAGAGGAGTTTCAAAGTGTCCGCTCAGACCACGTCCGCTGTAGCCACGCAACCTCTTTTATCGTCAGTCTGATATACCAGTTTCTCTTCATAAAAATTTTAACCAAGTTTTAATCATTTCCGTATTTTCTCCCTTGACTCTTACCAATACCATACAGATTTCGGATCTTTGAAAAACATCTTTTGCTTCTACAGGAAACGCCCGTTAAAATTTAATAATATTCTAAGTTTGAGATATTGGATAACAGCAGAGTAATGGGAATTTTCGACAAATTTTTTTGTATTATCCACTTATTTCGTATTGATTAATCCAAACGTTTCTTTGCTCTTTTTCTTTCTGGGCCAGTCGCAGGTGAAGTGGGTATTACATTTCATGTAATGATCATTGAAATGAGAAATCAGAGCCGCTCTAGAGGAGACTTTGACGGATCGCTCGGGTGTGGCAACATCGTGTTTATGATTATATCCCAAAAGGAAACCTATCTTCGCCTTGACGAATCGGCTCGATTTCTCGAAACTCCCAGCGGTGCATAGCAGACTGTCACATTAGTTCTGCTTTTCTCGTCCCACATCTGAAAATTATACTCGAGTTTCTGTTTTTCTAAGTGTGTGTGGGACAACATCGGACGCGTTTTAACACTTTCGCGCGATAATTTTTCTTTTACTTGTTTCCTGGTGTGACTGAGGATTCGGTTCTCCGTTTTCAGATAGTTACAAGTTGATTGAAATGAATGAATGAGTCATCGTTTCTGATTCATTCATTCATTTTCATGCTAATGTTGTGTTTTTATCTGTATGTAAATTTTCTTCAACGCTTTTTGTGATTGTATTTCGGCCTTGCCCATTTCTAAAGTTACTACTATGTGTGAGGGTGTGTTTCTCTCCAATGATTCTCGCCTACTCTTCTAAATTTACACAATTAAACTTTATTTATAGTTGTGAGAAAGAGTTAAGCGTTTATTACATTGTATGATAATGTGGTGCTATTAATATAAAATGTTTGCAATTTATTGGGATCTTTAAGAGTAACAAAGTGCCTAAGTTAAAGTCAATTGAAATATACAAATTTTTTTGTGTGCCTGCACCTTATGTTTTATATAAGGGTTGCCCAAATGAGAAGTGGACACGTGCAATTGGGTCAGAACAATTGCAGCTATAGAAGCACCACCGAACATGGATATAAAGGGAGGTATACACCGCATACCATGAGCAATGATGAAACCTTTCGTGGTTGAGGAAATACATCAAAATTAAATTGTGCATGGATGCGCCCAGATCCGAACAATGTACGGTTTGTTTGGTTTCTGATTGCGGAAGGTGAGCTGGATGCGGGGATCAGCGAATGGGACAGTCTATGGCGAGCACTGCTTAGTTCAAACAATTTGGGCAAACATTTTCCAGAAGGTTGGAAAACGATATCAGATCTTCATAACAATGCCGGTCCCAACGTCTCCCGTGAAACCCAGACAACCTTAAGAAAATTCTATTGAAAATTGTTGGTACACCCACCTTACAGTCCGGATTTGTCTACCTGAAACCTTCCTCACTTTTTTCCACTTACGAGAGCATTACTTTCCCATTCGGACGATGAGGTAAAGGAAACTATGCAGGGCTTCCTAACGACAATCTTTCTACAGTTATGACATAGACCTACTGTTGAAACGATGGGATCTGTGTTATAACGCCCATGGTGATTTATTTTGATTTCTAATAAAGGGATTCTTCTTATTCAATTAGTCCACTTTTCTCTCTCTCTCTCATTTGGGCAACCCTTATACATAGTACTTATGTAATTTTTTTGTAATAAACAATAAACATAATTTAGTAATAGAACAAAATATGTATTCAATATAAAAATGTCCCAAAAATTGTTAAATTTTAGTAATATTTATATTTGAAGTGAACTTTTCTTATGGCTTGTTAAAAGTTTTTTGTTCCATGCTTTTTGAAAGCTTTTTTAATATCAAGTTGGTATGATGTCGATTGCAGTGCAATACATGCCGCTATGTCATCCTCTGTCAATCTGGTTTTGTCTTTGACTGTACATTATTTAGATTTTTTTTTAAAAAAAAAACTTTTACAAGAGGAAGGGCACCTGAAAATGGTTAACAATACGATTACTTGTTCTTTAACTATCAAAAGCAACTAAACTAACCCCTAAACCATCTTGCATAACAAAATGGAGCTTCCGATTACGGTTATTGAAGCAGAAATTCGAAAATTACGAATGGCTACACTCATTTTTTTTTCGGGGGGGGGGCGCAAAATGATTAGAACGTGCGAAAATCCTAAATAGTGTTGGAACGATACATGTATCACAAAAAACCGGCTTGATACGAACACGGGCAAAGATAACCCTCCATCGAAGATGCAGGGGGGAATTTTGCATATGACAAAGACAAGACACCAATCACTGAGGACAACACAGATCGGAGAAACGAAGACTTTTATTTAGATTACACATGGGAGCAATTATTCCACATAGGGGCCATCAGCAGCAATTACGCATTGTATGCGGGAGACTGTGGACAATAAAACCGAACGTAACATGTTAGCATGAGGGATGTTCGCAATCTCACATTTGATAGACTCTTTCAAATGCGGCAAAGTTTGAAGATTGCACTTGTACACTCTAGATTTGATATACTCCCTGAACCTGAAATCCATAGGAGTAAGCGGGGGATCGTGGAGGCCACACTGAAATGGAAAATGGTGTTCCAGGACCAAAATGATGTTCCAGGACCCTACGAGCAGACATCTCGAAATGAGGAAGTGCGCCCTCTTGCATCCAAACAATGTCATTCAGTGCATTCCATTGCCGCTATTCTGATCTGACGTAATTTTGCAACATTGCTGTACAGTGAGAGCCTGTCACTGAACATGTTCCAAAACATGTTTTGTAATTGAAAAATACTCTTATAACTCTCACACTTTTGATATAAAAAGAAAAGAACTCCTGAGTAATAATTTCAAATTTGAAGCAGGATTATCTTTCAACACTCCCGTCACTCCCTTCCATAAAACGGATTCCCACAAAACCCATTTTCTCTCTCTCTCTCTCTCTCTCACACACACACACACACACACACACACAGTGGATCTCAACATTAACAATCGTAGTGGAGCAACAACATTATATCAAATCGAACTTATTCCTTTTGCATAAATCTCTCATTGCTTTAGCCTCCGAAACTAATTTTTGCAACTGTCGTAATTTTTTAAAAGTTCCGATTATTTTACTATGGAATATGTAATTTATTGTGTTTAAGTTGAAAGTTAATTAAATTAGCTGGAAAATGGTGTTTAAAATATGTATTTAACCTAACAAGGTAGTATAATATGAAAAATTGCATCGAATCATTCGCATTGAAAGAAATTAAATTAAAGCTTTTTACCACCAAACCTTTTGAATCATCAAATTTATGTGTATACAGATTTGTTGACATTTTGCTGCAATCAGCCTACTTATAAGTACAACTCTATTTTTTTTTTATATTATAATGTCAGACGATATATTATTATATTTCAGACGATGATATATTACTCAAAAAAACCTTGTTCTAGTTGAAGAGAACGGGTTTTAAAAAATTAAATAACTATTATGAGATATAACATTTTTATAGCTCACCTACCATGAACCCAGAACTCTCCTCGTTCCATTCAAGGAAAATCATGCCCATTCATGATATCATTATTACATTGAAACAATATTTTACCTCGAAGAGATAATCTGTAGATTTAAGAAAGAAAAGAACACTTATAAATAAATCGCAGTCGACAAGACCGGTCCTTTTGGACCATTAAAAAAACAAGAGAAGAGATCATTACTACAGGGAAATGATACGATGTCAGATTCATAAAAAAAAAGCAAACCAGATAGGGTAGGTCCCAGCAAACCTCAGCACCCATTGTCAACAAATCCTGAAGTCAAGGAAGGTCAGATTCCATACCTTTTTTAACTCGGTTTCCGTGACATCTTAGGAGGGTTTTATTTCATTCACGTCGTCAGAAAGTGCAGTCATGTTCCACGCCCACACTAAATTGTCAGGTGAACGTTCACAACCATTAGGATGCAGAAGGTGAAAAGTTTAATCTCAGCCATTTTCTGTCTTCGTTTGAGTTACGAGCCGCTATTATGTACTACACAGTTTGCTTATTACGATTACTTACCACCAGTTGGCTCCTTGACTCCTAGAGGCTCGTTTTAGTATTCAAATGAAATGTAGTTGGCTCTTTGGGTACAGCGAAAGCAGAGGTTGAAAATTCAATAAAAAGAAGATATTATTTCGTGGTAGATGGGTATTTCTTTGACCATTTGAACCATGCACGTTGCCTAAGTGAGCATCTTAACCTCAAATCAAATTCTAAGTTTCTGAAGGATAAATAAAATATTACCGAGTGGAAAAGAATTTGCTAAAATTATTTACGTAAAATATTATTGGCTCTTGTCAAAAACAAAGAAATAAAGCAGATTTAGTTTTTTTAAAATTCTTAACATGTTTTAATTATTTAAATTAACTATCTCCTAAGTGGAATATGTAGTTTGATATTTGGTGGAACGCGAAAAAATACTTATATATTAAATGGGGTAATTCCTATAATTATTTTCGTTTTAGGAGCGCGCAATCAAAAGGTGTGGAGATCACTAGTTTAAACGCTCTCTCGTATTAAAAAAAAATTGTCTTCGAAAATATTTTAAACTCAAATCAAAAACAGAATAAAGAAGAAGAATCTAGTTAGTTTCGTAACTTTTTACATGCAAAAATTTATGAAACTAATCAAGGAAAATAAATTATTATTTGTTTATAATAAGTATCGAAATAACTTATTTCAAAAGAAGACCAATTTTTCTTAGATTTTTATATTATTTTTTACTTTACGTCGATTTCTTGAAATATTTATTATATGAGTTAAGCTCAATTCAGGAACGTAGCTCCCACCAAATCAGACGTATCAATGATACGGTACTCCCAAACTACAGGGGCCCCACCATAAGTAAGCAAAATAAATCATAACATGTTAAGGGGCCCCAAGAAGAGCGTTGAAGGAATTCTGATACAGGGCCAACTCGGGACTACCTACGTCAGTGGTTCTACATCGTAAATGTTATGGGGAAAAATTACTACAACTTTTTAATGAGACATGATGGGTACGGTGGACACCAAAGAAGAATGTCTTTCTCCTTTGTGTGATGCTAAGGGTCTCACCACGCATTTTCACTCGTAACGCCTCTTAGGGAACTAGTGGCGTAACGTACACCCCCGTATCGCGAAGGAGGGAGGATTCTAGGAGGTCCAAAGGTTACGGCTTTGCAATTTTTTGTAAGATCTGGCTTGGGGGGCCCAAAAACTGACTTTGCAGGGGGACCTTATATTCTCCGTTTCGTCGTTGGCCTTCCTTAGGGCTATTGCATCAGTGTGGATTATTGCACAAGTTTACAAGAGAGGAAGTTCAGTGCTAGAGTATCGCGCTTCCACGACACATGTCCGGGGTTCCAATCCCTGGGCTAGGCAAGGTTGACTCAGTCTTTTATCTCTTCAGTGGGTCGATAAATGAGTACCAGGCTTCATTGGGAACTGGGACGTTGTCACAAAGAAGAAATCACCCCTATTCATGACGCATACCACAGCTGGAGAGCACGTGGCTTTGGCGTCATTGTACTTTGCCGGACACCTGGACTGTCGGCGCCGGTGTAACTGGTAAACACTATGGGCTGGGTATCACTGTATTATTTTTCGTTCATAGGCAGTGATTGTCCGTCTCAAAAGGCTGGCGCCTCGGCAGACGGCGGCGGGTAACATCAAAAGAGGAAAAGGTGGCGAGGTGGTTCGAGAACCAGATGTCGTCCAAGCCCTTGTCGCCGTAAACTTTTGAGAGGCACCCGAGCCATTGTTATCCCTGCACCAATGGTGGGCTAGCGAGACCGAGTGCAGGGTGCAAAACCTTGAGGCCTGCTAATGAGGGTTGATGAGGGGCGTGAAGTTGACCCGCCCTGGAGTTTAAAAGTGTCGACCCGGCTAAAGAGGGGATCGACTCCTGGGACAGTATCCGACGGACTAAGAAGTAAGCGGACTCCTGGGACAGTATCCGGCGAACTAAGAAGGAAGCGTGAGGCGAGTGCCCGCGGTAGAGAGATCCGGCTATCTAATTTTCGTACTCCGTATCCTGAAGACCTGATGCCCGGATAAGAAGCAAGGAGGGGATACGGATGCAACGGGCTGGCTAAATAGAACTAGCACCTGAAAATGACTTTTTTCTCTTCCCAGTGATCTTCTGAATGCTGTAACTCAAATAAACAGTTATTTAGATCACAATAAAAAGTATTTTTAATGTTAGCTTGGCGTCAACACACGCTACCGAGTTCACGACGCCACAGAACTAAACACTGGGGATTTTCGCGTCAGACTGACCATCTAACCAGAACATCTGCTCATGCACCCCAGCGCCCATGGTCACGTATACTGAGTTGGGCACAGAGTAAGCCAAAGCCCCTATGGGCTGTTGCGCCACTGAGTTAAGTTTAACAAGAAAGAGTGCGACAATGCTCATATCCAACCATCATTATATATCAACTATGTTGCAAGTAGTAATGTACCAACTACATGTATTCGAGTTTTTAATCGATTACATATAATGTAATATTATACTAAAACTCATGAGTATATGCTCTTGTAGATTTGTTTTGCTGAAATATTTTGGAGTGGAAATATTATATGACATTTATAAATTTGAAATAGTAATGTGTGTGTGTGAAATCTGTAGAGTGCTGAAAATACCCTATTGATACTAAACTCTCGATTGACAAAAGCCAATAACTGAGTTGTATTTTGCACTCTGGCCTTTGCACGTAAATTGTGAACTGTGCAGAAAAATTCTACCAATTCTGTGTTCTTCCATAGCTATTTGTTTAATTATTGAAGATAGGAACACATTCATTTAATTAAAATATTAGCATAATTTAAAAAAAAATTTGTTGTTTAGAATGTCTAATGCCCCAAAAAGTTTTTGAAGCATTAAATTTTTTCCTCTTTTTTTTCCTCATAAAAATTAATCTCTTTATCAGGAAGTATAAGTTTTTATATAAATATGCTTTTTTTTATCTAAAATTATCACTTATATAAACTAAGTTTTATTTATGCGGACTCTCAATATGAATTTTGCTTAACATTTCATATATTTATGATTAATAAAAAGTATATTTCTGTGAAACGAATTGATATAAATTTCAAGGAATAACTCTCATGATTCAAAGTTAAAATAAATGAATGTAACTTAGAATAGGAAACTACAGTATATTTTTCATGTTGTATTTTTTATTTAGACTTACATCATCTTTTTGAATATAAAATCATCTCTAATTAAATTACGAAGTTCATTCACACACATTTTGAAGTTTTATTAATTTCTAGGAAAAATATTATATAAATTAAAATGTAAATTAATTTTATTGCTTTGCTTGAAAAACTTCCTTTAAATTTATTTACTATGATAAAAAAAAAACGAATTTATACTTAATTTGCTTTATATTTAGTTAATAACAAAGACCGACATCGAAATTTATTTTTGAAGTTTTTTTTAACCACTCCCCCTGTGTGAGGTCGTAGATAATTACATTATGAAACATATATTCGACTCACATTTAAGTTATGTAACATCATTACATTAAATAACTATGTCTCAGGTAACAATAGTTGGCGCCATTTCGTTCACTAAAAAACGAAATATTCGTCAACACTAACATTCTGAAGCGAAAAAAATACATACCAATTATTGATATTTTTTTTATGAATTATAATGTGATAAATCGCCAAATGTTGCAGCTGTATAACTCGAATGATTTTCCTAGAAACAATTCTCGAAAAGTCATCCACAATTCCATAATGATATGAAAACATCTGCCAACATCGTTCGTTATTGCTTTGCATAATCAAAAACAAAACAACCTTTTTTGAGAACGAGTTGAATTTATCACATCTCTCTCGTTTCGGCTTATTCAAATATAACAAAGTGGTCATTACTCGGAAAATTTTCTCATTCATTATTTATTTATAACTTTTTATTATTTATTTATTACTATTTTATGTGGATTTTTTTCTATTTCTTTCGTTAACGTAGAATTTTAAAACATGTAGCTTACAAATCGAGAACACTTATTTTTAAAAAAAATTCTAGGCTGAAATTTTTTTTAAAATGTTGTTAAATGCCTTTAAAGAGTGGCTTCTGACTCAAATTGCTTTTCGCTCTCTCATGGCTTCTCTCTCAAACAAAAATGCCTTAATTCTTAATATTTTAGATAATTCTTTTTTTTCTTTCTTTCTGAAATAAAATAGTACGTATTGCTAATGAATTAAGGAAAAAGAAATAATAGAAGAATGTACAAGCAAAAGCCAAGAAACGTGTAAGAAAATTATTTCTAGATGTCTGATTTCAATTTGTATCAATAATTGAAGCAAGAATTAGAATTATACACTTAATTTAATGACATATATTTTTACTTGATACTTATTTGTCATTAATTAATTGCTTTAAAGAATAAAAGGAACAAAAATTAACTCTGTAACATTAATTTAATTACTAATTCGGGGATCCGTTCGGATGCAATTATGCAACCGTAATGAAACAAGACGCAAACATTAATTATTACAATAATTTAAACGTACAATCAAAGTGTGTAAAATTTAAGTGGTTAAAGATCTAAAATTTTTTATAAAAATTTGAGATTGTATGAAAGGAAGCTATGTGATTCATATAACTTTGGGATTATATCCTCAGATGTAATTATTTTCCATTTTTCGCACCGAGTTACAGCTAATTATTAATATAAAAAATTGTCTAGTCTTAATTCATTGAAATAAATAAATTTCAGTTTAATTGCCCTGTCGGAATACCATTCTACTTCAGCGGGTTCAAAGATTGAAACATCTGTAGTTTTGCGTTCCACACGGAGATAGATAACGGAATCAATGTGTGTGTGAAGTACACAGCTAGTAGAACTTTTTATTTTGCATTAGGACTGCTCATGAATCCTGTTGCCATTTAATTGAAGGTCATGTACTCTTTTTCAGATAAATTTTCCTATCATTTCAATTCTTTCAATATGTCTGATATACATATCTGCATATAATAAAATTGCCTGGGAAACCATTACTCTTAGAGAATAACATTTAACAGCAGTTAAAAAGCATAAGGAAAAGTATGATGCTTAAAAATATTTGCTTCAACAGTAAGTTATTACATTATGATATTTAAGTATGTTTAAATATCTAAGAGAATGAAAAATTTGTGTGTTTTTTTTTTCACCCGCTTTCACTAGTATTGAACTTAATGTTGAAAAATATGTTCCAAACCTGAAAAATCTCCTTTTAAGTTTTATATTAGAGATTTAATTAAAACTCATATATAACAACTGGAAAATAATTTTAGCTTGTAAATTGATTTATTACTTTAGTGAAATTAAGAAATCACTAAAAGTAGAATCAAAATATTCAGAATTGTAAGAGAAGTCTGAGGTCAAAAATTTCGGACTTGTGAACACAACACATTCTATATGTTTTCAACCATCCTTCATAGTTCGTCTTCGGCTTGAGATTGCGGTAAATGAAGCAAATGATGCTCAGTCACGTCCAGAACCGATCCTAGCAAGTGTGCAGTGCATGCACCGCACGCAGGCGGCCCAAACAGCTGCCGCTGTTTTATCAATCACAAGTTTGTTACGAATTTCTCAAAATTCAACTTATAATAAGTCGAATAAATATGCTGAATTTTAAACAGAGTAATAAAAAAATCAAAATAAGTCCCGATTTGCCGATAACATAGCATAGACTAAGAAAGAATGTTAGTACACAGTGTGTTGGTTCACACACACATAGTCCATTAATACCTCCTTGTAAAACACATTCTTCACTGGGTAGGAAAATTCGTGGCAGAGCCGGTAAGAAAAGGTTTCATTGCTTATCAACGGTACTGGTGGATAGATGCTTAATAAAGGCGTCTCAGAAATTATTTTTGCACAAGTTGCTTTACGAAAATATCTAATATGGATAACATTATTTCAGGCATAGGAGTGTTTAAATTCAGTATGCATTGAGAGAAACTAAAGTTTTCAATTTAATAATAACTTTTACCATTTAGAAAAACAAAATAGAGAAAAGAAGTTATTTTTGTGCCTATTTGCATTTTTACTTATGTTTTGCTTTTTACTCTTATACAGGTAGATGAATTTATAACCCGTCAACGTTAAGTATTAATCAAAATATAAAAAAATTCTCCAGAGGGGTGGCACATTAATTAGTACACTTTGCGGCCGACACCCTAGGATCGGTCCTGATCCAGTTCCACAGATGCTGGACCGGTGACAGATAGGAGGCATTGCTTCCCAAGGAACCAACTGTTGTTGCCAGTTTCTTGCAAGCAAAGCTTGTTTTCTAATAAACACCGTGTGAGTCACTTGCTGCCCTATTGGAAAATATTGTTTTGCAGTCGCTGAATGTAAGGTAACACAATCGTTGGCAGTACATCCTCAACATATTATTGTGTCTTATATGTGCCTCTTATGCGTATGAAACCTCTGAAGTTGGCTACAAACCAATAATGCTACGTTGATTAACAGTATGACGTTCAATAATAGAGGCCGGATAAGTTCTATTTTCCTGACCATATATTATATTATCGTCCAAGTAGCTGTCCCGACATTGTCGCAATCTTTCACGTCGGTGGGATGGTGTCAATGGCAGTCTTCGTAAAGGTAGCAGCGTGAAAATCACTTTCAGCCCATCTTCTCTCAGATATTCGAGCTTCCAATGTACCTTACACTTGTCATAAAATATCGAGTGTCGTTGATTGAGGGATTGTGTCTTTAGGACTCATCGTTCCGTACGTTCTATTGTGCGTGCATAAACTTAGTCTTTTGCAATGATTAAGGTATCCGTCTACCCTAAAATTGTGCATTTTGCTAAAAATTGACAAATTTTTATGATTTTATTTTATAGACCATCTTCAGCTTTATAAAAGTACCAAGTTTATTAGTTTTCGTTCGCTAGAACAAAAACTACAAGTGTTTTAGTAAAAGCAGACACCATTACTTTAAGCAAGATGCCATACTTTAAAACGCGTTTTACTCGATTTTTTTTTTTTTTTTTTTTTTTTGAAAATGCTCAAATAGGTCTAGCGATTGCTAAAAAAGTTTTGAAAATAATTAACTGAAATATTTTTGTGTGTTCTGTATAATAGAAGAAATGCTTCAACCTTCAGATTTATCAGTCACTGTTTTATTTTTTATTACAAAATTTACAGTACCTTTGTTAATATAATCATTCTTTTTTTAAGCAAAAGGGCTCTAGTTTTTGTAAAAATTAAAAGACCTCTTATTTTGAAGGTCATTTCAAAAATGAATAACATAGCAATACATCAGAATTGGTACAGAATGGGCCACGTTTATGTTATTTTTTGTAAATTTTTACCAATTTTTCCTATTCAATTAAAAATAATTTATTTATCTCTTCTTAATTTTAAAATATTTTTCTTAAAATGTACTAAACAAATCTTAAAACAACAAAAAATCCCCATACCTCCATTTTTTAAAAAAAGTTGTCGCAAGTACCTTAACATTTCCTTGTTCGATCCATTTGGTCCAAACTGTGTGTGGAGTGAACGTATCTTTACTTGAATTTCAGAAATGTTGGTCCGTAAGAACAACCAGCTGTACGTAAATCTACTTTGTGAAATAGTTCTGTTGCCAGAATTACCGTTGGTGTCATCGAGCTGGCTTCTTTTCCTTCAAGCGTCTTCAGAAATTAAGAAGTTTCGAAATTCTTAACGACCACGGCCAAGGATGGGAAAACTTCCTCAGAAGTGAGCCCAAATGAAAGAAAGAAAATCTTTGTCAGGCCGAGAGAGAGAGAGAGAGAGATGTAATATGTTATAAAACTCAAAAAAATACTAAAAAATAACATATTTTAAAATTTTTTTGGTATTAATGCGTGAATGAAGCTGTGACTGCATCTCTCGTTTCGTTTAACTTTATAAAATTTAATTAAAAAAAATATGTATTTTTTAAAAAAATTCTTGTTTATTTATTAGGGTGGATTCCATTTTTTTACATTAAATTTTTTTTTATAATCAATTTCTATATAAATTTTTAGAACTATTTTGCACATGCAAAAATTATTCAAAAATCTATGAACATTTGTGTATATACAAAAATGGAACATTTCCCCTAAATAATTTTTTTTAAACATTGAAATTGTGAAAATATTTCCATTGTTTTAAAATCTTCCACGGGCTGGATAGAATCTCTAGATTGAACGTGTGTAGCTAGTGGACCGTAATTTGTCCATTACTGCCTTTAGAACAATAAGATAGAGCAATGATTCTCAACCACTCGTCCGCGGCACTTTTGTGTGCCGCCAAATTCTTGAAGTTCGCCGCCAAATTTTTAGCGCGTTTTTCACGTAGTGTAAAAAAAAGCGCTGTTAGGACGCAAATTTCGTCTTCGTCTTCGTTCCATATTTTGTCGTACCTTTTTCTCAGTCAATAATTAACCGATTGACCTCGGGTTTTCGGCATTTGGTCGTATTTGTGCCCTAGATGAGCCGAATCATATTTAAATTTAATAATTTAAGTATAATAAAGTATATTAAGTATAATAAATTAAGTATAATAATTTTTTAAGTATAGTACTACTTTCTGTTAGTTAAAAGTTCATTATTTGCATTATTGTAAAATACAACATGTGAAAAACGCACTAAAATTACTTGGCCATGCCAATGATTGATATCTTGTTTTTAAAACTATTCATTATACTGTGAGAAAAAAATCCGGAACCTGATCTTTGAGTCGTTTTACAGAAGAAAAAAAACTATTCATAAAATTGTTATTGATCTTTGACAACACTGGAGGAGAGAATTATTCATTACTTCCCAAAGTTAGGTATAAAAAAATTTAAGGTTCGTAATCTCTATTTATGTACGGATACATCTGTATATAAATTAACTCTGAATGAAGAGGAATAGCTAATTTCGCTCTGTAATAATCGAGATTTGATTTCAAAACTTTCGGAATAGTCAAATCATTCATTTTGGATTAAAATTAGAGGCTATTATTTCATAATAACCAAAAAAGCTTGAAAAATATTGTTACAATTCCCTACATCTTACTTACGTGAATTCTCGAATTTTCAGCATTAATAAATAAAAAAATGAAAAAAAAAAAGTTCCAGACTTTTAAATGTAGATGAGTAAATAAGAGTGGCATTATCATTTTTACTACCCAATATAAACGCGAAATCACCAATATTCATCAAGCTCAAATTTCGCATCAAATGTATTCTCATAATTAATTTGTAATTAATTATTCAATAAACATTTGTCGTACATATTATTCTATTTAACATTGAAAACTATTATCATGAACTATTTTACTTCGTGTATTATTGTTAAGTGAAATTCTTTTAAACTCCTTTTATTGTTCACATGCCGCCCAATTTTGAAATTTGATAAAAGTGTACCGCAACAAAAATAAGGGCGAGAATCACTGAAATAGAGAATAGTGACAGTTTATGTGAAACGCCGTTTCTTTTTCTTTTATCCTGCGTTTAAAAATGTGATCAACTTGCATTTGATTTGCATAATTAGTTTAGTTGTATATCCCTACAAATATGCATATACAGTAGAACGTCGTTTATCCGGATCGTCAAATATGATACGTTTTCGAACAGTGCAATGCTCAACATTTGTTTCCGGTGAGGCCAAAAGTGACGGGAATACCCAAGGTGAGGATTATTTGGGAAATTTCAGTTGTGTGATTTGGTAAACATCTGCGCGGGATATTAGGTTAGTTTGTTTTCAAGTGAGGGGATTTATACGTGCTCTTTTGTTGAGTTTTGTTGATGTAGAAACCTGGATAGCATGCGATGCAAAAGACAGTGGATTTCAAATGCTAAATAATGACGAGATAGTGACTTCCGTGCAAGAAGAATCCGACCCTGTCGACGATGAAACGGATGAAGACGAGGACAATAACAGCAACAACGCGAAAGTAGCAATGGCCTGTCAAATGCTGACTCGTTTCCTGCGTTAGAGACAGCTATGGAGTGGTACGAACAGCAATCAGAGTGCTGTCCTACTCAACTGCTGCTGCTGAAGAGAATCAGAGACCTTGCAGTGAAAAAACGAAGGTGTACAATGGTACAGCGAAAAATAAGTGATTATTTTCCACAATCAAGGTAAAATTGCGACGTTTTGCACCTATTTGGCTTTTTCTTCAAGCACATTTCCTTTATAGGATGATTTTCAATATTTTTATAGCGTTCAGTATCATATACTGCATCGATCGCATTCGGTTTTCGGTTATCCGAACGGTGTCCGGTCCTAATTGATTCAGATAAACGACGTTCTACTGTAACTCAAAACTCAAATCTCTTAAATACTGTCATAACGCACTTTCATATTTAGCAATTTTTTTAATTAAATTCGTACTTCGAGAACTAATTGCGGTGGACCTCGTAATTTTTTAAAACTACGATCAAACAAACACGGTACCTGAGCTGGCATCCCATTCTCTAAACATCCGCACCACACTAACGTGATTGCTTCGAGTCTCTAGAGATTTGGTTTGTATCAGCCTCACTTTTGAGTGTAGCACCAGTATTCGAACTTACGACTCGGGAAAAAAACAAAAACAAAAAAGCCGATCACGAACTCGTAACCGTAACCATAGGGTACCATGATCTTGAGTGTGAAATATATTTTTAAGCATTAATACGAGTATATTTATTGTATTTCTGTCTAAAAGATTTATTTTAAACTAGCTGGTATACCCGTTCATTGCACGGGTAAATTGAAAAATTAAATAATACAGATTGAAGTATAATGAAGTTTTTAATGATTTAACTTTACGTAAATTGCAAAATAAACAAAAAAAAAAGCCTTCTCATATCTCAGCACAACAAAAATCATATTTGTTAAACTTAAAGTCTGTAAGTCTAATAGCTGATAAAAAGGGTTTTTAGCGTGTTTTTCACCGTAGTGTAAAAAAGCGCTATTAGGACGCAAATTTCGTCTTCGTTCCATATTTTGTCGTACCTTTTTCTCAGCCAATAAGCAACCGATTGACCTCGGGTTTTCGGCATTGGGTCGCATTTGTGCCCTAGATAAGCCGAATCATATTTAAATTTAATAATTTTTAAATTTTTTTTTTTTTAAGTATAGTACTATTTTCTGTTAGCACTATTACTTGGTACTCAAATTACTTGGCCATGCCAATGATTTATATCTTGTTTTATTTATAACACCTCCAACACTCTCTTGTGGCGATTTTTGAAAACACCTTCCTAAGCTGATGTCTTGAATGCTTAAAATAATGTAAACAAGATATAAATCATTGACATGGCCAAGTAATTTTAGCGCGTTTTCACATGTTGTATTTTACAATAATGCAACTAATGAACTTTTTACTAACAGAAAGTAGTGTGTGTACTATACTTTAAAAAGGAAAAAAAATTTTTTTAAAAAAATTGTAATTTTTTTAAAAATTATTAAATTTAAATATGATTCGGCTCATCTAGGGCACAAATGCGACCAAATGCCAAAAACCCGAGGTCAATCGATTAATTATTGGCTGAGAAAAAGGTACGACAAAATATGGAACGAAGACGAAGTTTGCGTCCTAATAGCGCTCTTTTTACACTACGTGAAAAACGCGCTAATAATTTACTGTTTTCTGTTGTATTTATTTTATGTTAAAATTGTAATATTCGTAAGCAAAGCCGTTCCTTATATTATAATGGCGAACAGTAGCGCACACAAGGGGGGATTCCTGAAGGTCCGGACCCCCCCCCCCAAAGCCTTTGATTTTTTTTGATTGATTATAATCCTATGTATATAGTACGTAAAATTTAATTAAGTATATGTTATTAATAATTAATTCTATTAATTAATGCTAATTATTTATTAAATTATTGTTTTTTTACTGTTTTTGTTACCGAAAACCGACGAAATCAACAGAATTTGTTGGGCGGCGTATTGGAGCATGATATGAGAATAGTGGACTTTCGAACCTGGACCCCCCCCCCCTTTGAAAAATTCTTGTGTGCGTTACTGATGGCGAATCACTGAAACATAGCTAAATGTTGGCGATAGAGTCAAGTTGGCATCATTTTTGGTGACCATGTGAGCAACTTGGCGATTGATTGAACGGTGCAGAAGTTTATATGCTGTAGCGCCTCTTGGTGGGGAGCTGCAACAAAGAGAATAGCACAAAAACCTTCCCCACGAAAAAATACATTTACAGCCAATTTTCACAGGGATTGGTTGAAAGGTGTCGGAGTGAAGCTAGGCCATACATACGAACATCTGTTTTTAAAGATATAGATATAATAATACATACTTCCCTATTTTGAATCGAATATTGTTCACTATTTCATTGGTTTTAATTTGTTTTCACGGAACCTGATTTCCCCCCCTAAAATAAAAGTAGCCTAAGTTACTCCTTATAAATCAGCTATCGGCCAGTGAAAGTCCTGTCAAAATCGGTCCCGCCGTTTCAGATATTAGGCGGAACAAACAGACAGACAGACAAAAATTTAAAAAATTGGTTTTTTTTTTTAAATATAAGAACTGTAAAAATACTTTTAAATGCATTTAGTAAATAGCTGTTAATTTAAAATTACAGACAGACACTTCAATTCTTTTTATTTGTATAGATAGAAATTAAGTATTACATATACAACAATAGAAATTAAGTTTTTTTTTGAAAAATAATTAGTTGTTGTTTTACCTTTTGTTGATTTTAAATGGAAATTTAAGTAGGCCTTAATTGAATGCATTCTTACAGTTCATCATTAAATAATATGTTTCCAAAAACTTTTTCTAGCATATTTTTATAAATGATTTATCCCTAACAAGTAAAGTGCAGGGCAGGAGTAATTCTGGGAAATGAAATGCAGTGGTATTGTCTGCTGTGCCATTTCATTTAATACTAGTACTGTATAAACTATTCATTATTTACTTCCTAACTGATTTAAGAATCGTATTAAAAATGCACTAATGGAGGAAAAAATCCCAACACCAAGAAAAAAATTATTGAAGAGTAATGAAACTTAAGCTATGCATGATGGTACACTACGAACCAGTGTAAGCAACAGAATTTTGAATCAAGTATTACAAACGTGCATGCATTGAGTCGTACAGGTGCCGGATATCAGTATGTGTGATAGAATTACATGACTGTCGCACTTGGCCGGTCAATACAGGGACGTTTAGTACTGGTTACGGATGGCGCTGGAGTTGTCGTCTCATGATATCCCATTCGAGCACAGTTGGAGAAAGATCTGATGATCTGGCATGCCAAAGCAATACGTCAACGTTCTGTACAGCATGTTGATTTGCAAAAACAGTATGAGAGCGCCCGTTAACCTGTTAGAAAATACCCCTTGGATAATGTTCATAAATTTCTGCGCAACAGGTTGAATCAGCAGAGTGACGTACAAATTTGCAGTCAACGTGTGTGGAAAAACCATGAGAAGTGCTCTTGCTATCATAGGAAATTGGTCCCCAGACCATAACTTCAGTGCATCTAGGCCGTTTCTGTGGCTCAACTGGTTTTCTTCTAATCAACACATTGCCATCACTGAACCTAGGTAAAACAGGCTTTCAACAGAAAACACAACAGATCTCCTTTTCGTCCTCTAGTGAGCCCTAGTTTGACACCACTGACTTAGCAAACCACAGTGGTTTGGAGTCAATGGAATGCACGCTACAGAGCGTCTGATTCCGAGCTGTCTTTGAATTAACCTATTTGCAACAGTTCATTGTGCCACTGTGCTGAAAGTAGCTTCTAAAATTTCTGTTGCAGACGCATTACGATGCGTCACAGCCATTCGCTGGACACGGCAAATGGCTGTATGCCCCACTCAGAAGTGCCACGTGGTCACCCGGAACCCGAAAAAGTATCTTCCATTGACCACTGCTCCTAAAAATCACGCGTTGTTAATACATTCCTGTCAATTCTTTCTGCAATATCGTGGAAAGAAAATCCACCTTTTCTTAGCCGTGTTGCACGATCTCGTTCAAACTCAGTGAGTTGGAGGTAATTGTTTCTTCGTCATTTTAAAGGTATTCTTGACTATTATCAACTCGTGTCAAATCCCAACGATAAATAATGCTATTTCGCAGTCTCATAGCGCCACTACCAAAGCCACACATGTGACTTGGGTGAAATTTAAATCAATGTCATTTTTTAGAAGTATAAACACGCCTACCAAATTTCAATTCCGTAGCATATCTCCTTCTTGGTGTTGAGAGTTTTTTTTCTGTTAGTGTACAAAGATTGGGAAATACAGTGATCTCTCAATCGACACGAATTCTCATCGAGACACTAAAGATATCAGAGACTTCATCACTGTGCTTTATATGAAAACACAGATACAGGGAGGCTTTAATGCAAGCTATTCGTAATTGTGTAAACTTATGAACAACTGTGCGGTAAACATTTAAGGAGGGTAAAAAATTTATGAAATTAATAAACAATGGCCTGAGCAAAGGATACATTTCCACTTCATCCAAGATTTCATTTGAGCTTTGTTTTTGTGGAACCAATTATCTTCGTAAATGGAGAGATTATTGCATGTATTTGTATAAAATTTCGTAGATGTGTACTTATATTCAGATACGACGACTCGTCATGTGTTTGAAAGTTTTCTAATTTAGCAGGAACTAAATTAATTTTGAAAAAAAATTGTCTTAACACATTTTAAAATTTAAATTGGAATTTACACGTTTATCTAGATTTTTCAAGATTGAACCGCAACTTTGTTTCAACATCAACTGTATTGATATGTTGCGTTTTCTTCTTTTATAGATGTTAGCAATAAATTACACCAGTATGAAAGGTATGGCAGTTTAGTGCCTCTTTAGTTAAACAAATAAATAGTGATTATCTTAATAATGACATACGAGAATCTCTTTGGATGAAATTTTTCATGTATATGTATACCTGTATTATTTCTTATGCTATGAACTATAAATTTATGTATTATTTTTTGTAAATGCAACAAGTACATGCATTATTGCATCGTATTTTACCTGTTTATTGTCTCGCAAAATAAAGCTAGAAAACTGATCAATTTCTTTCGTAATTTTGGAAAGATATCATAATTGAGTGGCCGACGATGTTCAGTTCAAGCCATATGTTCAAGTCTTTCATTTTGGATGACACACAGGTGTAATAATGAAGATTGCTGGATGTTAAATAGAAATATAACTCATCAAAGTCCCGCTTAAAGTTATAAATGAACATTTGAATTGTCTGGGCACGCAATTCCAAAAATGTTCCCGTTTTAATTTTATTATAGGAAAAGTAAATTGGGCTCCGAATGCAATCTCAATGAACTCATTAATGCTCCTTTATTTACCATGAAGCATTGAAGAAAAATTTACCTTTTGATAGTGCAAAATGCAGCTTAATTACACTTAAAGCAGCTTTCTTGTCTTTACATAAAGGTCTTTGGCAGAATCGAGACTCATATCCACAATCCGTCGATCACGAAATTGCTACTTGGGCCATCAGAACCTCCGAAAAAGAAATTGAAAATGATTCATTTACTACGGTGCCATTGCATAGATTTCTGTCTCTGCCAACAAATGAATGACGATGAACAAAAATCTCGAGGCGATTGAACTTCACTATAAAAAAATGTGTCTATTTTCATCTCAACGGTCTATATCTTTATCTTCTGATTTTTTTCCTTTCTTCTCTACCCAAACGAGAAACTGTTAATGTACACGGCAGAGAATAAAGTTTACCGAGTAGACATAATCATTCTTTCAGCCGCATACCATACAGATTACTTAGCGCTCCCCAAACGACCATCCATCTTTAACAGTTTGCTGAGTACGTTCTCGAGGACCCAGAAGAGCACTTCACAATCCGTGATGGTTGATACAAAGTGACGCTAACTGCAACCGGGAGGCGTAATGGAGCATGTGCCAAGTGACGTAAAGGAGAAGCATACTTCAAAACGCCAATACCGAAAGAAGGGTCTTCTGGACAAAGGATTTGTATTGAATTTTTATTGGAAATGTAAATTTTAACTTCAGGAAAAAAAAGCGAATTTAAATAGACTTCAGTCGGTTGAAATGTAGTTCGAATTCAATATTTGTTCTAAACGCTGACTTTGTATATTTTGGTTATGAGAAGGCTGACTCGCTTTATTTTCTCAGTTTCCTGTTTTGTTCTCTTTGGCTTCAAATATTTTTAGGCACCAATTAACTTTTTGACTTACAGACGTTTTCAATGAACCAATTAGGTGATCCATCAAGTTTCTAGATTTTTTCCCCACTATATAATGAAGAAGTAATCATCGAATTCTCATGGAAATATCCCCCCCCCCATGCGGTATTTAGTTCTTCAATTAACATGATTTTTAAAATTAATAGCATTTTTAGAACTGTAGCTTTTGTCAATGAAATGCTAATTCTCTTTTCTTTCAGAATCGTATTCAAAAGTTTTTTCCCCCTCAAGTGTAGGAATTATTTAAGATAGGGAATAATCTAATCTATAACAATTTTTAATTAATTTAAGTCAGCATTGGTTTATAAGCAATTCTGTTGGAGGGTCTCTATGTTTCATGCATTCTAAAAAACTATTTTCAAATACTTTCAGAAACGCCTTTTACGCTGTTTGGAAAACATATATTTTTGATAAAATATGTAAACTATATTAATATTGAGGTTTGATATTCTAATTTAAAATAAAAAATAAACAAAAACATACCTTTGAATCTTTTTTTCCTCTCTTACGAGAGTTAGATAAGAATAACAAAATCAGTCACTCACAGCACAGAAAAATAAATATTCACTCTTATCCCAAGCATGAATATATTGCTAGAACCTTGTTTGTCAAAAGAAAGCTTGATGTAAACCAAGTCAAAATTGGTACTTGTGACTTTAATATGAATTTCCTCGTGATAGTAGTGTGGTACAAAGTCTGAGAACGACTCAAATATCATCCTCGTAACTTGACTGAGGTTAAAAATTATGATGTACGTTACCCTCAACCCTTAAAGTATACCTTGTGTTACTTTAGAATGTGTAGCTTTAATAAATTTTCAATCAATAGAAATATTTTTTTTAAATTATGCTGAGAGTGATTTACCTGATAACTAAATAAGCCTTTGCAAAAATGCCTAGTAATAAAACAGACTTTACGGTGATCTACACTTCAAATTGAAACAAATGAATGAAAATCAATATTAGTGAAATACAATTCAAAAATTTTACCTTTCTGTTTCAAAACATTTAAATATAATAAGTGTTTCATCGAATATTATTGATGTCTATAGTGAACAAAGTAGCGATTTTCTTATCAGCATATAAATGTATTCAAAAATTTATCTTTGAAATGAAGTAAAATTATTCCGATATGGATAATATTTTTTTTTCCTTTACGAACTTATAACGAATCAATCTTTATAAATTCAGTTTAGTTATAAATTGGGTTGTAAAATTAAAGGGAGGTATTTCATACAGTGTAAAACACTATTTACCCTTCTCCACATAATAATTCATGTTCATTTGCTTAAAGTATTTTTTCAAGCATATCTTTGATCAGGTTTATTTTACTATAAAAATTTCTGATTCCTTAGCTTGTATACAAAAAATGCATAAATGAAAAGAAATACGTACATTTTTATATTGCATTATGCTTATCTTTGTTGCTTTGCTCATATTTGAAAAAAAATCTTAAATCCAAAGTACTAAAGTAAGCTATTAGCTTATATTCATTCTAATTCGCCTTTAATAAGCATTCCATCTATTTAATTCAAGTTAAGGGAAAATTTAAGGATTAGTAATAAAATAAATTCTTAGGTATATAACTAATTTTTAAAATAAAGCTCCATAAAAACCTTGAATGTATGTTCACTCTGGAATGTTCACATTTATGAAATAAATGTATTTATTTTACCATTCTGCTCAGCATTCTTTTGCGTGAAAAATAATTGCGTTCAAGTTCTATGAATTTTATTATTTGCTATGATTTGTGCTTTTTAAATTATCGAGTATTTATCTCGAAATTTTAAGTGTACTTTAATATTATAAATTAATGAATTATGTGTTCAGAAATGGACGAAATATGTTTCATAAGCTCTGTTTTATCTTGACGAATCGTTTCGAAAAAGTAAATATTTAAATTAAAAGCACATTCATCATTGTTTCATTTAAAAATTTGTCAGCTTGAGCAAAGAAAAAACATTAAATCCCGTACTCTTGATGTTATTGTGAGAGGATGTAATTTCTGAAATTTCTTTTCTCGAATTAATTCTTCGTTTAATCATAAAATGTCAGATAATTCTTTAAGTACGCAATGCTTATATTTATCGTTCATTCTTTGCTTTTCATTTTCAAATTATCTTTTCTTAACATATTGTTGGGCGTGGCTACTTTCGTCACATGATTTGTAAAGACTGAGGTTTGGCACTTGTGATCTGTCAGTACGGTGTTAAGTTCTAATAATTTGCATTTTAATGTTGGAATCGCGAAATAAATGCTCCACCCAGGAATTTTAAAAGCAAATTCACTAAAAAAAAATATCATGACTAAGGATAATAACTCAGCGTCAGTTAAGCTCCCCGAACGGAAATGTCTGTTTCGTGTCCTCTCAGTTTTCATCTAGAACGCAGACGATTTAGAATCTTAATGATATTTCAATGACAAGCCTCGTCTTCTGATAGGTCAATTAAATTTCTTCAGTTTCAAAGATCCAATCTCTGAAGCTTTCTCACTCCAGAAATATTTCTTTCTGCCCCCCATTTATCTACGTGCTTACATATCTGCACATAATAAACTTGTAGCCGATCAGCCAATCCAGTTTCGACTTCCAGGGAACTCTTTGATATGAAAGAGACAAAAAGTAAAAAATGTATATGCTTTATTAAGTAATCAGACTCCCCTTAGAGCTTAATAATTGGCTCCACCAAGTGTTACTATGGTGATGAAATATTAAACTGGGAGTTGACAGTTTATTAAGCTGTCAGCTGTGAATGGAAGTGGCTATCTCTGCACGTAGCCACTTGCCGTCGTGTTGCCGAACCACTTTGAAAGGAAACTCTTGGCGCTATTAATCACTTTGCGACATTATCTGCACGAGAAACATATTTCCTGAGTCAGGGCTTTTTTAATGTGGAGTGAAAGAAACCGTGATATATTGAGGGATCGTGAAGATTTTCAGATTTATGCTGTTGATTAAGGGAAGGGGAAAAAACACAAGGGTATACGTGTAGATATCTACTGAAACCTCTCTTGCATCGGGTACGAAGACAAAGATTTGGCGATTTAGTAATGAATGAATGATAGAGCAGCAATGTTTTACACATATATCCTTTAGATGGGCATTCATTCAAATTTTATATCAAATGCTAAGATGATGGTGAAATACTTTTAATTATTTAAAAAATACGCATGTTTTGAGGGGGTTCACCCTTGTGATAAGTTCAAAAAAATCAACCCCCCCCCCCATAAATTGCTTTTTTAACTTGTCTAGAATACGGTGGTAAAGTGATTTTTTAAAATTCGAAGTCGTTATAAAGAAGCAAGTGTTATAAGATCATCTGTTCGGAGGGCTGAGCTGGCAATCGAAGACTGAGCCTATTGTGTACATTCGGCTTGATACCATTGCCCTTCTGTGCAAATATACGTTTTTACAAGTTTGTGGAGGTTTAAAAGGAAATATCTATAGTTATTGAATATTTCGTCTAAATTGTTTTAGTCTTCACTACCACTCATCCCCGATTGAGGGTAAGTTATATATAAGATTTTCATTGTTTTAATCGGACTTGAAACTTAAAACGCGTTTTTCTCAAAACTGTGTTTTTCAAACTTTCCTGCATCATATCTCAAGAACGGTTTGACAGAATGACTTCAAATCTATAGGGTAGACTCAGCACATATATACGCACCAAATGGATTATGATCATTCCAAAATTCAAAATATTTCTATTTTTAAATAACAAAAACATAACCCCCCCCTTGAAATTCGAAACTTTTTCTTCAGAAGTCTACCAAAAATCCATTCGCTGCATTTAAGCTTATAGATCAAAACGCCGTTAATTTTTTTTATATTTCAGATAAGTCAATCAGCCGGAATCGTGGAGGAAGTCAGCTTCTATTTTTTCGAGGCGGGTGTGTTCAGAGCGCTATAACTCACGTTCTGTTCGATATTTTTGGCTAAATATTTATACATACTTTTAAAATACATATAAATAAATGATAAAAAAATACTTAAAGTTCTATCTTCTTTACTGATCGTCAAAAAAAAAAAAAATTCTCTAAAAATGCTTAAAAAACAAGCCATCACATGGGTGAACCCCCTTATAATTATTAACCTCAATTTCCAGTAAAGTCCTTTACTGATTTCCAGCCAGTTTCTGAAAAGTAAGTCACTCAAATCGTTCTTTATACTGCAGGAATGAGTACCCTTGTTACTCATAGTCATGTTTGACATTAAATAACCATGATATGGCATTTTTATATGCCTAATAGATTAACTACAAACATACCACTTTCGTAGAATTATCGATAAGCATTCGTAACTTTTCACTAAGTTTATTATCTCATGTTTTCTATAAAAGACATACTAATGCAAGAGTCTAAAATGGAGGAGTAATGAACACAAAAAAAATCAAATTTTTAATAAAAAATCTACAGTTTTCCTTGGACGTTAAATTTTTAGACGCAGAATAACTGTACAAATAAGGTTGATGCAGATCAGTTTCATTTTCTTTTTTCTAAAAGCGCACCAAGCAAGACAATGAAAATTAATGACGGGTAGCCATTATTTTACTATCAGTTGTGTTAAAATATTAACTGTTGTTGGTGCGTCAATTCAACACAATGGGCTGAATTCATGCGACGTCATAATCACATGATAACTGTAATCCTATGTTTACATTCCATCAGTTCATAAATTCACGTGACGCCATAGTCGCATGATAAATACAATCACGTGTTTTCAGCGAATCAGTTCATGCGCTTCGCCGTTGCCAACTTTTGATTTTTATAGAAACTTTCTTTTCATAAGTAAATAATTGCCAACAACAATAATACACATAGGTAAGTAAAATGAACTTGATTTAAAAGCACACGTGTAATATAATTTTTTGTTAAATTTTGAAATTTTTTTTGAAGAATCTTAATACTTGAACATTTTTACCCAGTCATAAAATTTAAAATTTTACCTAAATTTTGGAAACGCAACAATTAAAAGTCTAATATCAGTTTTGAATTCATTGGAAACACATGATTGCATTAAAATTATGTGACCATCATAAATTTAGCCAATTAATAACAGATCATTGGTGAACATTATGACTCGTTATAAATGTGTTACATTCAATTAGAAATTCAAAATATTAAGCTGCGATAGCTAAGTAAAATTTTTGTTGCATTTCTTTTTGTTATCTAAGACGCAACGATATTCTTTGAGAGTCATTACGTAAGAGAGTTTGGCAGATTCCGAGTGCTGAATTATTGTGAAATGATGAAGATTCCTAAGCTGATGTTTTACTCCCCTAACCTCGTGAGGTCTTTGAGACCCCTATGTTGCAGTTCCTGTTATGCCACATGGTAATTATTTAACGGAAATAGAATTTAAATCGGTGGCATGGGAATTTTATCGGCTATGAAGTTAGCGCCCACGATCACCCATCCACTTTGGCCGCGAAATTCTGAAAAGAAAAGTAATTAGTAAACAAATTATAATATTTTGAAGGATAAAAAAAGGCACAAGAGATCTCCTAGATGCAATAAATGTTGTAGCCCCAATATACCATTGGCGTAATGTACACACCCACATCGCGGGGGAGCAGGGTTCTAGGGAGCCCAAAGCCTGACTGCAGCCAAGTACCTAAAAAAACCAACTGGGGGCCCAAAACCTGATTTTGTAGGAGAGTCCAAATGTTCTCCGTTACCCCACTGCCCAATACTCAGATTGAAAACTAGCTGATTTCATGATATAGGCGTGTATAAATAGACGTTTATCTCTCTATCGAAAAAAAAGAGAGAATGTATTTTCGAATTTTTCCCGAAGAATAATCTTAAATTTCCTTTATTGTCCATTTTAATACATCATTAATAATGATATTTCTGTTATAAAAACAAGGACACGATTGTTTTCATTTCATCTGTTATGACTGAAGGTAGAAGAAAAAATTATATATATATCGATATATTTATGAAATAAATGTAGCAAGTGTTTCCATCAGACATCTCAGCAAAAAAAAAAAAAAAAGTTCGAATTTCATAAGATACAAAATGCTAAAATAAAAATAATATAAGAGTTGAGCATTGGATAAATCCAAATTCTTAAAAAGCTGCAAAAGAAAATTTGGCGGATAATGGAAACTTTTCTGTTCGAGCCAAAATAAAGAGTTTAAGTTGAATCGCAAGAATTATTAAATAAATTTCCGAAAAAAAAATGATTTTTATTAGAATTATATTTATAGATCGATTTTTTTTTATCGTTGCTCTCTTCTTTAACATTTTCGACTACTCGGTACAGCTCATCGAAATCTAAGCCTCCCGATTTTAAATTAAAATTATAGTTTATATTCACGTATAAATTGTGACTGATTATAAAACAATTGAAGACTAATATTTTCTATGTTAGGAGATGGAACGGTACGGTGATTATAGAATTCCGTAATATAAAATGCGTTTGAATAATTTGATATTGAAACATTGCATTTTTTCTGTATATGTGCACGCGTAATGTGATCGAATTCTATTTTTCTCTCACAATAAAACATTAGGATGATATACGAGTATTTCCTTTGAGATATTTAATGTACTTCTGATAGCTATCATTAGCGGTAAAATACAATTAAATGTAAAAAAATAAGATAAAAAGAAATTCAATACAACACTTTAAAATGTGACCAGGAGTACAAATAAATGCAGGAATTGTTTACAATTAATTAAAACGAATGAAAAGAAATGTATCGATCATTACTTTGAGTGATTTAAGGTGTATACATTCTGCATTGTTTATCGAAAGCAAATGTCTGCTGCATTGTTATGTTATCTTTTTGTAGATACTTTAATTTGCCGACAAAAAGGATTTAATCAATGTGACTCTTTGTATTTCTTTCAGTGTAAAGAGTAGTGTGTTGTGCATGCCCTAGAATACAACCAGGTATTATTATAGATTCTATCTAGATTAATTTACACTCTAGATGAGGCTATTGTAACAGTTTTAAAACGAGGAATTAATAGCACGTACTTCTCATCTCCTGAAATAATGAAGCTCTGTTAATTGTACAAATTTGAACAGATTTTACTTTTTATCAGTTGTAAGGTAACGAATTGCTAACAAATCTTTTTTTTTCTTAAAAAAGCTTTTTAATAAGTTTCCCAGCTACTCTAATAAAATATCGCGTTAAAACCTTTACATAAAAGATTTAACAGTCGTATAGAAGGGCTGATGCATGTTAAATCGGTCGAAGATCAAAGTACGTTGATAAGGTGTGGTAGTTTGTAGAGGGGGAGGGGTGCAAGCTCAATTTTTCGTCGTCGTTACTTGGCCGTGGTTCAAAATAACATGATTCTTCGTGTTTCTTCAGAGTACGAAGTAAATCAAATAAAAATAAAAATTCATAGTGAAAAAATTATAAAAAAACCGTGATTAAAATCTTATGACAAATAATATATTCTTAGGGGGTGGTGAGACTGTTTTAAGAATTTTGAAGTGAAATCCAATTGAACTTCTGAGGTCTCATTTCGCATACAAATAAATTAGAAATGAGGCTCTTTGCGTTGCCTAGTGGCCGCGGTAGCCGAGTGGTCAAGGTATCGTATCGTGGCTGGCATGTCACGAGTTCAAGCCCAGTACCACTAAAGACCCGCCGTGTAGGGGAGCGATGCACGTTAAATCTGTGGAGAACTCAAACGTTCTCTCGTTGGTGTGGTAGTTAGGAGAGGGGGTGCCTGCTCAGGTGTCGTCCGCGTCACTTCACCATGGTTTAAAATTATGAGGTCCGTCGCCAAAAACCCTCGTGTTGCTGAACAGTGCGACGTTAATATTCTCTCGCTCACTCACCCTTGCGTTGCCTACAAAGTTAGTTATTGACGTTCAGCATTGAGGTCTAATTAGTCAGTTAAATAAGAAAGCGAAACTGCATGCTTAAAGTAACCATTAAATGCTGTTCTCTTTTATTCCTTTTTCTTTTTAAGTCAACAAAAATACATTTCGTGGACGTCTGGTTTGCACTCTTAGTTTCTTAAATTTATCTTGTTGTAAATTTCTCATTTACGTATTGTGTATTATTTCTCTAAATTTTAGCATGTTTGGAAAAGTAATAGCCAATAAATTGAGGTCAGGGACTCAATTGGAGAATTATCTCTGGAGAATTAGCTCTTTAGAATCCTAATTCGATTACTATTTCGGGCCATGTTGTACAAAGGCTTTAATAATATGGTTTTAAGTTAGAGTGGATTACTACAGATTTTAATACTACGGATTTTTGTGAGTTGGGCCAAGTCTGAGTTCTTTTAAAGAATAGTTCATCCAGACGCATTAAAATCAATTCTTTTCTAGTATTTGAAAATCTGTTTTTGTTAACACAGTAGAAATTTCTCTATTCCGTTTCTCATTTCATTGTATGATTTAAAACAAACCAAACATGCAGTATGTTATTTTAATGCAACAAAAACGCACCTTCTTTTTATTAGAAAGTTTTTATAATGAATTTACCGAAAAATTTTTAATGGCTGGGTCATATAGACACTATTAAGGCGATATGGTACCCTAAAAGTCCTCTACCTCCGAGTCCGATGGAAAACCAGTCGGACTTAGACTGGGCTGGCATCACCACGTTCTAGAAGGTCGATTGATGCAGATGAGAGTAAAAGATAAGTATTTTAAAATAAGCCATCAGATAACAACACGAGAAATTGTTGTATTGTTATGTTTGTTTTATTTAACCTCTTTCGATTAACTTGTTTTTGTGTAAGTGTTCTTTATCGACTTCAGCTGGTTCTGTTAGCGCGTAATACATCTCATTGTAGAAATTGTCAGAATGAATGTAGGGTTTCGGTTTTGGCTATTGCGTTCTGTCAATCTACCTTATTTTTTATCTTTATTTTAATTGAATTCTTACTTTTTTTGTAATTAAAAGGGAAAATATACCCAAAGTACTACTTTTCCATATTTGAATAGGGCATCATCCAAAAATTGCTTAGAATAGAACATTACTTTTTAATAAAAGTAAATCGTGAAATGTAAACTGTTAAAATATATAATGATAATTGATTATGTTAAAAATACAATTAAATGTTTGTTGAGAAAAAATTAAAATATTTTCTGAATAACTTTGTGTGTGTGTGTGTATGGTCATTATCAATTGGCTGCCATTGTAAATTACGAGATTTCTCACCCTCAACAATCTTTTTGTTACTTCATACCAATCCATAAACAATTTGTAACATTTCTATACTGTATTTTTGAAAATGTTTTGCATTTCGACTGCATGACTAATACGTGTCTGCCCCACTCAAAAAATTCATAAGAAAAGTAAAATTTCTTCCGCCTACGAAAATTCGTCATGAAAAAGTAACTGTTTTCCATACAAGCACTCTTTCAAAAACCCAAAAGAAATATGCGATACCTGCCGTTTTAAATGATGGAGCTTTCTTAAATGCAGACAGACCGCTAATGTACATTAAAGTCTATTATCTGTTTCAACAGGGCCGTCCATTAGCCCTCTCTTCTCAGTTGACAGATTGATAATACACACCTCTGCCAGCTTGTCTGGTGTGACGAAGCTCTCTGTCATCGACGGCTGCCTACTCACCGCTAACTAATGGAGGAAGCGCATTTTTTTTCAAAGAAGAGAACTTTCTTTTTAGCCCCTCGACCAATTTTTAAGTGAATTAATAGATATAGAGTATGGAGTTCCTGACACATTTTCTTTTGTTTTAAAGTGCTTAAAAATTGAGAGTTAATTTATTTGTGAGGAAAAGCCGGAGACTGATAAAAAAAAAGCTTCAAAAAATTTAATTATGTATTTATCTTTTTAATGGCTTTTCGACGCTTTTAAAATTTGGGCGTCAACTCCGGTGTCATCTTCGTCATCTGGACGTAGAAAAAAGTGACGTATGAAGTATAATAATTGTGCTGAGCGCACTTTCAAATAGAATAGAAAAAGGTTAAAGGGTTTAGTAAATAAATAAACAATGTAAAGATAGCCTTTATTTTTCCATGTCTCACATAATTGAATTGATGAATCAAACAAGCAATGTGGGATGATTAAAACTGTAATACTCTATCCTTTAATATGGTTTTACTTGGGAAGAATTATGAAGTTTATCTCATATTTATATTAAATTAGTTTTAGTTTTATCTTCTTCAGCTAAATATTCAATTTAGAATAACGTTTATAAAATTTTCCAAATATTAAAAAAAATTATATCCTATAAGAATTTATACTTCGTTTTTCCTCACATTTTAAATCCGCATAATTCGCTTAGTTGTCTGTGACAATAAACGTGTGTAGCTCACAAGTGAATCTATACAATAGAGACATTTGGTTATTCAGAAATTAAATCGATTTATAAGATAATCCGGTCCGAAGGCATACAATTGATATCTGAACTTGTGTGCTTCACACTTCCAACTTCTACACTATGCCTAGCCATGAGTTGATTTTGGAATTCATTTTAAAATAACTGCAGTTGGCTGTCTCGGGAAATCAGGAGTCGAATTCTTAACTCGTCTCGAAGCTCGCAACCTTGATTTTGATTTGCGTGGTCATTTTCTGATAACGAAAATTGAAAATTCCTCGATTACTCCGGGAGTAGGCGCGCGGTGTACAGAGTCACCCCAGGCTCACGAAATCATTTATTCTCAGAAAACTGTTTGTTACCAATTACCTTAACGGTATCCTCCAAGAGGACAGTCTTCATGGGAACTAAAATGTATTTGCCACATATATCCCTCCTTTTTTGAGAGTGGCAAACGTTTTTTTTTTTCAATCTTAAGGTACTTATTAAGACTGAGTTCCGCGCACGATCACTTTCATTCCAAAATATTTTCTATGAAGATGCTACATTTTCCCCCTGTGAACAACTTAGTGGTTTTGATTGCTTTGCATCATTTACACTCATGTCCATAAATTAAGGATAATTCAGAATCACACAGAAATTGAACTCTAAAATAAAAATTTCACCTGTAGAATTATCACACACATCTTGAAGAAGAATATGCAAATTACAGGAAACCACCAGTTGCCGCGGATAGTACGTCACAATGATGAGAGTGTAAGAGAGGGGTATATAAGGAATGGTGGCAAAGAAGTAAAATTGTTCACAAGCGCTTTAAAAGCCTTTCAGTGCAATAACCGCACAGTTATGGCACAAAGGAAGCATTTGGAGGATTTTTTACGTGGTAGAATTATCGGACGACTGGAATGTGGATGTACCCAGCTGGAAGTATCCGAGTTACTTGGAATCGCCCAGAGTGTCATCTCCAGGCTTTGGCAACGATTCCAAGATGGTGGTAATGTGAGTAGATGTTACAGCACAAGTCGCCCCCGAGTTACAACGCCGAATGAGGACCGGTATTTGGCAGTTACTGCCAAAAGAAACAGACGGAGCACAGCATCAGACCTATCTCGTCAGCTCTCTTCAGCTACCGGTACGACAGTTTCAAGGCAGACCGTGTACAGGCGCTTAGGGCACATTGGTCTATATGCTCGTAGGCCTGTCAGATGTGTTCCCCTTACCGCAACTCACTGTCGCCTGCGATCAACCTAGAGTAGAGAGCATGCATTGTGGACACCGCAACAGTGGTCTTGTGTGATGCTTTCCGACGAGTCCAGGTTTAGTTTGCAGTCTGATTCTCGCCGGACTTTCATATGGAGAGCGCTAGGTACCCGTTACCACCAAGAGAACACCATTAAACGACACCGTTACGGTGGTGCAGGATGGCTCGTTTGGGGAGGAAGTATTCTTGGTTCCAGAACTGACCTGCATGTTCAGAGTGTAACGATGACAGGCCACATCTATCGGGATGTCATTCTGGAACAACATGTACGTTTGTTTCGGGGCGCCATGGGTGCTGAATTTCTGTTTATGGATGACAACGCCCGTCCTCACCGTGAAAACATTGTAGACGAATGCCTTCAATTGGAGGATATCACCCGTATGGATTGGCCAGCATACTCACCGGACTTGAATCCAATAGAGCATGTGTGGATATGCTTGGCCGACGAATTGCAGCCGTCAACCCCCTCCCACCTGTCTACCGGAACTTCGGAGGCATTGCTTGATGAGTGGTGTAATATTCCCCAAGATCAAGATTGATAATTTGATACTCAGCATGCGTAGGCGTTGTAAGCCTGTATTGCATCGTCCGGGAGACATACTCCGTATTAACCATCATACTAACCATGTTATACTGTTTTTTGTAAATAGGTTTTTTTTGAAATTTGTCCAGGAGTAAAAATCACAATTTTTATTAATTATGTCAAACATATAGCATCTTTTCTGCTCTTTACCTTTTGTTTAATAAATAGACTTTACAAATAAGTCAAATTTGTTTTGCTTCTGTCTCTTTCTTTGCCTGAACTTCATTATCCTTAATTTATGGACATGAGTGTATTATGGTTCATAAATGTAAATGAGCAGAATATAAAAGATAGAAATGGGCATCTGGGATCTCTATTGAAGTAAGTTGAAATTAATCAAGCAAGGGAAGAACCTGCTGAAATAATGCATAAGACTCATGATAGCGAAAGTAAATATGAGAAAAGCGATGAACATGAAACGTTTGAGTTAAAAAGAAAATTTTCGAATGCTACCTAAAGAACTCTTTCAAGAAAAATATGAAGCCATAAGTTTAGTCCACTTCGCATTGTCAAAAAGACTCAAGCAAGCAAAAGTTTAACATGCTACTTGTCGATCATCAAAGAACTATAAAACTAGAATAACTTGAACAAAATATGACAGTTTTGCCTGTAAATAACATACCTCTAATGTTAGCGAAACGTGTCTGTGATATGGGTTCTTTATTAAAGTCACGCACATTTGGAACGTCTTGGTTCAGTTTGATTGATATTTTTTCTCAAATTATCAAAGAAAAAGTAAAAAGTCTTTAAAAGTAGATAAGTATACTTTCTCTTAGTTAAATTATTCCCAGGAATTACGATTTTTACAGTGTATAATAAAAATAATTACAAAAAAAAAGGGATTGGGGTGACTTAGTCACCCCGTGCGACCATTAACGAGAGTATCGAGTACACGACGCCTGCTGCCGAGTTAAGTGACGAATGCGATACTTGAGCAGCACAAGCTACTCTTCAAATTGCCACCCATGCCAACGTGAGTACTTTCAGCCTCAACTGATCCAACGTGCATCATCTCTTTCACATGATGGGTTTTAAGTGACAGTTGGACTCGAACTTACGACTGGACATATACAACGTCAGCCGTGAGTTCGCCAAAATGACATACTTGTTTGCCACAGCAATTGATTTCTAGGAAATTGATTGTTACTATTAAAGCATTGTGATTTTTAACAAATATTAAAAAGCTTTGTAACTATGGCTTAGGCCAGTGGTGGCCAACCTTTTTGGTAAGAGTGCCGCTATTTGATAATAAATACTTTTGCGTGCCACTTCCAACTTTTCCAAAAAACAAAAGGATATAAAAAAAAATGAAAAAATGTTGCTTATTGGCTGATGGGATTTTTACACAAATAACATATTTTTTTGTACAAGTCTGAGTAAAGAAAATTTGAAAATAATATAATAAATACGTAGTTTTTATTGTTAATAAACTTTTTAGGTGTAAAATAAAAATGAGTAACTTAAAACATTTAATTCTAATTTATTGTTTAACAGTCAGTACTTGCTTAATGTGGCTTTTGAATTTGTTTAATTTTGTTACCAAATCATTCTATATTAGGATTAGTTCTTGAAGATGTAAGCAAAATTAAGTTGTTTTAGGTGTATATCAGTTAATTTTGAATAGGAAATAGATAATTAATAGAAAATATTTACTCACAAACAAATGTTGATCGTAAGCTACAAAAATATCTGACAAGCATATCGTGTAAATTTGGAACATTGCCTGTCGGCCAAAATTTTCAACATTCAATATATAATTTTGATCACTTAAATCGATATAAGTTCTTTGTACTTGTTTTCCAGTCTAGCATGGTGCAGTAGGGTAATAATTTCGATCTGGATTTTGGAGGGTAATAATTAACGTCTTGTATAGAAATTAAAACAGGATTTATTTTTAGAAAAATCAGTATTTTTTAAAAAAATCCTTTTGAAAATCTTCCGACGGAGCACTGAATGCATCCTTTAAAATGAATATTAAATTTTTAAATCCATTATAGCTCGGAGCATTATTAACTTTGGTAGATATTTAATGCATTATGGATAAACACATGTTAATCTTTTTTCTTCAAAATAGAGACAAAAGATTCAAAAGTTTGTTTACAAAGGATATGTGACCAATTAGGGTAGGAAAAATACAATCTTTATACTGTAATCTTAAATTTAAATTATTTAAATATCCCATAATATCGGTAAGAAAAGCCTGATCGTATAACCAGTCTTCATTCTTGAGTAGCAAGCACTTACCGGGAAGTTCATTGTTTCTTCCAGATATTTTAAAACACGCACCACCCTCAAATTCCAAAATCTCAGGAGTGCACTTTCCTTTGGAAAACCATCTCACATAACATTGGAAATCCACATAATGATTTTCTGCTGTAATTTAATTAATTAAGCGTATTTAAAATAAATCATGAGGGTTTCTCTTTTGTCTAAAACGCATCTCAATAAAATTTTTAAAAAAATTGTTATTTGTTACTATATTTTCAAATTTTTCAGTAAGTCTTCGCGTGCCACTATTATAACTTCGTCGTGCCACATTGTGGCACGTGTGCCGCGAGTTGGCCACCCCTGGCTTAGGCTATATTATTTTTAAACTAAAAACTGCAGATTTAAATATTTTTAGAAAATTGTATATCTTGTAATTATGAAACTTATAAGAAGCATAAAATTAGAATGCCATCACACATGAAGATTGTTAGAGATCAAAAATGAAATATTAGTAATTAAAGTAGTATAGGTATGTGCATTGTGTTAAATCTTCACCTTCAAATAACGATTTAATTCGATCAAATAAAAATATAGTTTATTTGGTACATCATAAATTTCTTCTCATTTTTTCTCAAAGATTTTTTATTTTTTGATGAATTGATATGCAATTTAGTAGAATTCTTTAATGTTATTTAGCTGATACTATATGATTTTTCTTGGTTTTCTTCTGGAATTCTAGCAATATGGCTGGTATTATTGCTGATTTTATAAAAATAATATGCTAATTTCTATGGTAAACTGGTTCATGGTATTCTTCCTTCTCGTGGTTTTAAGAAAATACTTACAAATTGACCATGAACCTCATCTCTCTCTCTCTTTATAGAGTCAAATCTGTACCCTGATATTAAAATCTAATGATCTTCAATGCTTTTGCGTTGAAAAGCTGTTATATTCTAGTATAAAAACTGAACAATTCACGTTTAACTGTTTATTTCCAAAATCGATTATATATATTTGGTTCTTGCTTGAACTTGAATTCATCGAATGTAGCGTAAGACAAATATATAAAGCATGCTCATTTGTATGAACTAAATAAGTTTTGCAAATTCCAGTAGTTGAGGAATATGAAATATGTGAATTATACTTTAAAAAATTGTTGATGTTATGTTTCTCGTTTTATTTATTTTTTCATTTGTTTTTAGCATGCAACTGCAATCAACATGCACGAAGGTGCCGCTTCAATATGGAGCTTTATATCCTCTCTGGAGAGACATCTGGTGGCGTATGTCTGAACTGCAGGCACAATACAGCAGGGAGGCATTGTCATTACTGCAAAGAAGGCTATTACAGAGATGTATCCAAGCCAATTTCTCACAGAAAAGCATGTAAAGGTAAAAGAATATCTCTACAAACTCTTGATATGTTAAACTTAAGAAAATATTTTTTTTAAAAATTAATAATTTAATTTTAAAATAAAAACAGAATTTATTTATAGGCAAGTATACATGCATCTTTTAATTTATTTAGATGCTTTAAATAATAAGCTAAAATGATACTAATTAATAATTAAATAAACCATTTTTGGCTTAAAAACACTGTCTGTAAGACAATTTAGATTTTTGGATAAAAATCATATAAAATATTTTCGAGTTCTGTATCAGATACACTTTGATCAAATTGAAAGTTTAAATATTGTTCAATAGTAGAAAAATTTCCTCGCCCGATTACGTTCACCCGATTATGATAGACCGAAAAATGCTTTAACTATTGCATGCATGTAGGGAAGCCTTAAGATTCTTTAACGCCCTGGGCCCAGAGAAGATTTTTGAGGCCCTGGCCCCCTATGCAAAAGTAGACCTTACCTGATATCTTTAAATGTAGATAGTGTATAGCATGCATTTTTCAAATGCCCATTCAAACGGTCATTTGAAACAAATAAATATGCACGACTCACAATCTCAAAAACATCATTTTCACTTAAAGAGTTGAATGATTGTTTATGTTATTAGGCTTAGACATGAACAATGGCCTTCACAAAATAATGTAGTCTTGCCGCTTTTTCCAAATGACATGCAGTTTGAAATTCCCTGTTTTTCGGAGAATACGTAAGGAAATTATCCGGCTTAAAACGTCCCCGCATGCATGTCTGATTACTATTAACAGTTAATTCATAGCTTTCAAATATAGATTTAAATAACCTGTACGAGCTTCGAAATATTTAAAATTATATTATAATTCCGAATTAGAATTTATGGAAAATTGTTGAAAATAGAATATGTTTATTATATATTTTTTGTAGAGAATTCTGTTTTCAAACTTTAAATACTTTGAAGCATTTTCTTTGTTATTTTTACTTCTTATGATACTTTTAACACTTATTGATTTTAATTGGAAAAAATATCATCAATGAAATTTAAGTTTTACTTAAATTTTCAAACTTGATGTGAATTAACTTTACGATTTCACTTATAATTCAAACAATTCTGATTTTCTTTTCTTTCAACACAACTCTAATACACCGTGTCCGAAAAAGATGGTCGCTTTTGCCTTTGCATAGGCAACCTGTCTCCATTAGTTGTGTATGCCAACATTTAATTGAGTTCTTGTACGGTGGATCGACCCCAAATTGTCCCCGAAAGTTGCGTTGAAGTGTGATGACAGACATTGTTTTTGCGTATTCCACAGAACAAAATGCCTCCTGTGATTTAGTGGACGCCATGTTGACAATTTTGTGCACATAGGAAAGGAGGATATTTCAAAACTTAAGGTATCTAGTAGCTTTTAGGCTATTTTTCATCACTTTACACACAGGGTACATAGAAAAAATAAAGAAAAAAGGTACATTCTCTTTTTCGGACACGGTGTATATAAATGATGCTAAGAATTATGAACTTCTTATAGCTGATCAGATTGAAAAAAAAATCATATAAAATCATTACTCAATTAAAAAAAATTTAAACCTAATATTTTCTAGTGCAGTGTGATACTTATATCTCAAAGGCCCAAGTAGGACTCGTACGGTACCCTATATCTCTCTGTGTGTGGGTCTCTCTCTCTCTCTCTTTGAATATATATTCACTAAAAAAATAAGGAAACTATCATCATTCCATACGAAATATAATTTAAAAAAATTCGAATGGCTATGTTTAATTGTTACGTAAGACCATAAATGAAATTGATGACAAGCATCATAAAGTTAGCACAAAATTGCAGTTGAGTGAATTATATATAGTAAATCTTTATATACTTTTATTCTACCACTATCCCTATGCTTCCATTGCAATGCATTTTCTTATAAAGAAATCAGTCTTTAAAAACTCCTCTTTTGTCAAACACTTTGTAACAATTTCTCCCTGCCAACTTCTTTCCTTTTCTCTTCCTAAGGGTCAATCAATGCCCTCCGAGTTCAGTATCATAATTCACTAAAGGTGAGAAAACATGTTTATCGCCGTTAATAAATAGGTTTAACATTTAAAGCGGACCCCCCGTGGCAGAAGAAATTTCGCTGACGTCTTTTGTAAAGGCGACGAGTGAAAAAATGTATATCTCGCAACTCAATGGACAATAATGACCCCCTCCCCCTGCTTTCTACTCGTCCGTCGGTGATCTACAAAATAATGGTGCCATTATTGCCAACGCGTGCTTTCTTTCGTCACAATACGACTACTTTGGGTCTCTTTTGAGGCGAATCTTGGTCCCAGGCTCACGCATGGTTGGTTAATTAAGTGAATAGGGTGGGCTGCATTGTGAGCAGACCGTGGGACATCAGCGAGAGAAAAAAAAGAGGGGGAAATCATGGTAAAAACGAGAATAAAATTCGGCAGGGAGACCCCACACAAACGAAATTCCTTTGGCGAAAATACCCGTTCAGCTTTTATTTTTATGTGTCACAAAGGTAGACATTGAAAAGACATTACTGCCATCCGTTCGTCTGCAAATCGTTCCATTCAATCCATCCTTTGGCTCATTTATTGTGTCTGGGAGAAGGGGAAAAAAATTAGTGGGAAACACATTAGGACTGTAGTTTTTGAATGAATATTGAGCTTTTATTATCATTATTTTTATTTTCGTTTTTATTTGTATATATATAGTGGCGGGGATTCCCCCCCCCCTTGTTTTATTGCTGCGTCGTAGGGTGATATATCGTAATGGAGAACTTTCTAAACATTTTCAGCAAATCGTCATGTTCCAGATTTTAAATTGATCGGATGTTTAAGGCTGTTTTCAGCGTAATGTTAAAGATTTGGAAATTTTGGAATTTTTTTCGGATTAAAAAGTATTCCAACATTAATACTATATTCTGGTTTCACTATCCCATAGAGAACTGCATATTTCATCATACTCCTCATTTTTGTCCAAGTTGACCCATTTTTTCTGGTATAAAATGTATTTCCTATTTTTTCCCCTCCTGTGCCGTAGTGATAAATGAGAGTTAAACCTGTTATATATCAAACATTTAAATGTAAATGTTGGTATAGTTACATTTCTTTGTTTGCTGTGGTATGCCTGTAAATAATCCGCACTTTAAAAACGAATATTAAAGAAATGAGCTTGAAAACTAAGATCACATAAAAACTGAAATGATATAATTTTGTTTATTCAGTTTTTTTTTTTTATTTTTTTTTATTGTACACTGCTCGACAATTGCTAAGGAACAGTTTCTTTTTTAGGAATAACTAACAACAGACAATGATTGAAGAAATGAAACTAAGTACATATTTAGTGGGGACCATGTGCATTTATTATAATGTAAAAGGGTACAGATATCGCCACATCGAAGAATTAAAAACTTTAAAATAAAAAAAAAGATGCTCCTTCTATGATTTTCCAAACAGCCACAAAAAATTGATCTTCAGGTCAGAATGATCCAGACATGAGTACCTTAGTAAGATGTGTGTTGACCATGGACACTAATGCACATTTGTGGTGGATCTATACGCGGTTCCACTAATATCTCCTCATCTCTTTAAACAAAATATCTAATTCAACCAACTTTCATCGAGAAAGCGAACGTGATTTATGTAAATGAGGTATATTATATAAATTCGGTTTTCGCGAGTTGGCAGGAAGAAGAAAAGTAAGAAAGGAAGGAAGTGATTTGTTGACACGCTGAAGTGGATACGTTAGATGTGTGCAAATAGGAGTTTAACAGAAGTTTGAGAATTAGTGGCTAGTTGAAGATTGAAAAGCAGTGGAATTAATTAAAGATTACAGAGCGTTGAGCCATCGTCATTTGATCAAGTCGAAGAATGTGCCTGAAAGTTTCCAGTATAGGATCCAATGCATTAAAGGTTCAGGTTGTCGTGAGTTATACCCTCCCCTCAGATTATCATCTCCCCGTCTACCGTTTAATGTTTCTGGACGTGTAGGCGGATTAGAGAAATCAAGAGACATAGTTGCAAATCACTCTCTTTATTGATGCTTATTAATCACAGGAAGGTTACAACCTCACGATTCAAATTTAAGAGAAATAAAACACAGTGGAGTATGAGAAGGAGTTACTACTAGCGGAACTACGGAATCGCGACTGAATCCACGAAAGATCAAACACATATAATTACAGCTAAAACACGTACACGTATTCACAAATTTCTAAATCACTAACCTTATCCTTGTAACATCGGCTGTTCCGTCGTGGTGATGAATTCTTTACTGGTTGAATAGGATAGTAGACAAGGATCCCCACACGGTAATACGGAATCTTTTCTAATTTCAATCTACTGCTCTCCGGCGTAGCTTGTCACGTTACTGTTATCCAATACTGTCAACAACTGCGTGTTGATCCACCGATGCTTCAATTCATTTGACTTCACCTTTCTAACTCTTCACTTTACTTTTTTTTTAATTCGCTAAACCCGAACTTATATAATATATCTCATTTGCATAAATCACGCTTTGGCTCCCGGTGGAGATTGGTTGAAATAAATAAAACTTTAAAGAAATATTGAGGAGGTTATTGGAAACCGTATAGATCCGTCACAAGGTTTTATTCTTGATTAAGTAGAAGCTAGTTATTAGTGTGCGAAGTGGTTGTAATTGAGCGTATTTAAGCTATCTTAGATTCAGTTGAGCGTCTGTAATAGTATCCCCGTGTTATAGAATCTCACCTCTGATTGAACTCTACGATAAATCATAAGCCTTAATTAGAATTGTATTGTGTATGTTTAGTAATTGTTAATAATAATTAATAAATCAAATTAGATTGAAAATAATGTCTGTGGATTATTCAGTTCCTCCTACACATCTAACCGGGTTTACATGTAGACAAGATGGTTCGGAGGTAAGAGGTAACCGAACGTTACCACATTTGCATCTCTGTTCTCCATGCTCTTCACTTAACTATCGAGAAGTCCTTGGGGGATATTATCCCACTCCTGTTTCAAGGTGGTTTTGAGCTCTCGCGCTGTACGGGGAGGGATGGTTCGTTGTACAACAAGTCTGCCAAGAGTGTCCTAGGCACGTTAAATAAGATTTAGGTCGGAAGAGTTAGCAGGCCATTGCATACGGAGAATATTTTCACTTTGCAGTGTTGTGAGTGTCTGATACCTCAATGCTTTTGTATGACGCGCATTGTCGTTCATAAACAGAAAGTCTGACCTACACAGCACTCCTATAAATACGAACATTATCCAGAATAATCTCTCTGCAATACCGTTGCGATGTAATGCTTCTTCGCTCAAAGTTATCAAGTGGTGTTCCGCATAATGTCTTTCCACACCACCACGCCTGGGCCGTACCGATCACGTTCACAAACAAATCTTTGTGTATAACGTGTTTCACGCTCTCTCTATAGTAATTGGTGGCTAGAATCACTTGTCACACTGAAACGAAATTCGTCGGAGAACATCATTTTAGACCAATTTTGGTGATCCCAACTAACATGTTCCTTACACTAGCGTAATCCCTCCGGATGATGGCATGGTTGAAGTGGAATGGAACGAACGGGCTTCGATGCATACAAACCAACTTGATTTAATCGCCGTAAGATGGTTCTTGCTGAAACATACGTACCGGTAGCAGTTGCAAGATTTGCAACTATCCAGCCAGGAGTGAAATTTCTGTTCTTTTTTGCCATGAAAGCTACAAAGCGATCCTCTAAAGGTGTGGTGTTCCTACCGTGACCCTCGGCATGATTTCGCAAAGCATTTCCGCCTTCAGTGTCCTTCTTCAATTGCAGGATGACACTCTTTGATACATCCATTGCAGTAGCTACAGTGGTGAAACTTTGACCTGCTTCCAGTCGTCCAACTGTTCGTCCACGATCATAGTCCCTCAAATGATGTCTTGCTGACATTTTCCCTCTTAATTATTATTTTTTATCCAATGGGGCTGCGGGTTGGTATTTTTACCATTGCAGACCTAGTACATCCCCAAGAGCTGGTATCACTCTTTAGTGCGGAGCCGTATAGGCGGATACCAATCTCCGCAGGTAATTTTGATGCCCAGTTTCCTCCACAGAGGGAGGCACCTGAGCTCTGACGAAGCGAACCTGTCCTAGGATTTAATTTTGCCGAGAGCTCCCAAGCCAAACAGTTACTCTAGGGATCTTTTACATGCCGTATAACCATACGACATGGCCGCTATCGATTTTCTGTATTACGAAAATCCACCGACTTGGGCCGGAGTCGAACCCGCAACCTTGGGTGCTGAAGGCTAGCGACAAACCAACCACACTACCCAGCCGGCTTTTCCTCTTATTTATTGCAAGAACCAAACAGAATTTCAGAGAAAAAACTTTTATAACATCCAGCACTATTTTCACCAAACATTAGACAGCATGAATTTTTTTGTATGAATCATTAGCATGTATGCACTGTCTTTAATACAGATAACGAGTCCTTCTACCACGCACTCTGAACTTAAATTTACTTTTATTGGTCGGCTGCCTGAGGCGCAATTTTGCATAAATCACTTGTTCCTTAGCAATTGCCGAGCAGTGTAATATAAATTTGTGTAAAATTTCGTTCTTAGAAATTCTGTTAATTATTAAATTTTAAGCCAAGAAATGACCTGGAGGGAAATTAGAATTCGTAAATTGAAAATGAAAAAATGAAAACATAATCGAAAATTACGCGAGGGATTGTTGAATTAATAAGCAGGAAATGATGTTTTCAATTTACCAATAAATGGTGGAGGATTTGTCTATATACGAAGAGGAAAGAAAAAAAAACCCCTCTTTTTTTGTTAGTTGAACCAAAACCACTTACAGAAGGTGAATAAAAGCATTCAGTTATATACATTTGTAAAAAAATTTGGGGGGGGGGGGACGCAAATTTTTCTAATTGATGAAAAATTTTGTACAATTTAATGACATTTGCCACGAAAACCAATGATGCAATCGACGCAATTATCACCTGTAGATTAACACAGGGGTAAGCGAATCAAGGATTTTCAGTCCTCTATGAATAATTCAAAAAATAGTTATGCCTACTATATAAAAAATTGTTTCCCTTTCTCTATTTCCTTTATAGTGTTTTATTAAAAAAGTTAACCTGTAGTTAGATATACATTTAAATATTCAGTTGGCTTATGATAGTTATTTAAAATTATTATTTCTGCATTAAATTATTTACCATTATATGTCACAAAGCTTACTGTGAAAATATTGCAATTAGTTCTAAAGTAGTAAAAGTCCAATTTATTGGTAAAATTTCCGCTATGGGAAGATATCTTAAAGCGATTTCCCCAGTAACGTTTACTTATTTGCGTAAACGAGTTCTAGCAGCACCTCCTAGATGGAGATGCTGGTTCTAGTAACTCATGATTGGGCAAAAGCAGTGGCGCACACGGTGGGGGCGGGGGCCGTCCGGGCCCGTGGATCCCCCTACCCAAACTCTTCATCCCCCCCCCCGATTGATTATAATCCTATGTGTATATAATACGTAAAATTTAATTATTTGTTATTAAAAATTAATTTTTTACTGTTTTTTGTTCCGGAAAATAGACAAAATCAAAAGAATATGTTGGGCGGCATATTGGAGCATGACACGAGATTGGTGAACCTCCGACCCCGACCCTGGACCCCCCCCCCCCTCCTTGAAACATTTCCGTGTATGCCACTGTACTGTACATTATGACAAGCTTAAAGGTTAATAAGAATTGCTGACATGACTTTTGTATGTATAAAAGCAACCAAAATCAATTTTTAATTAATACTGAAAGTATGGAATTCCAAAATAATTCAGTTGATTCACTCGGTATTAGTAGTATACAATTTCTTTCACGAAGTTTGAAATTTAAATGCTCAACGTTATGAAATTTTCACAATGGTTGTGAGTCACAAAAATAAAAATATCTTTTATAATTCTTAGTTTTTGAAGAAACGTAAAATTTGCTTGGAATAATAATGCATTTAAGTAAAAAAAGAGCACGAGAATCATGTTCTCGATCGCTACCAAAGTCCCCTTCCCTTCTGCGCAAGCGAACGTATATAAATAATTTAGTCTCTTTTATAGTTAAGCTCTCTTTTTTAGGCTCTTTTATAGTTTGGCTTGTTTCAATTACAAAATGGTTCTTGTGTCTCGAAAGTTTGTTGACCCCCTGCATTAACATATTAGATATTTATTGGTACTTTATTGAATTATGAGAGGCAATTGAAATTATTGCGGAATACAAATATGAACAAAATATTTAAACTGTGAGGAGTCTTGTTATTCTTTATGGAATTTAAATTAATATTTCTGTTCTCTGACCTAGATCTCGTTGATCACTGTTTTATTCGAATTTTTTTTGTACTTTGTTTTAATAAACTTTAAAAAAAGTAAATTTAATGTCTTCAAATTTACCTTTTCGTTCGTTGAATATTCTTGGCTTTCAAAGAACTGATATAATTTCTATAAATTGCTTTCTTCATTTACAATATGTTATCAGCCATTAAGGAGATTTTTTTGTTTTAGTTACTAATATATTATACCAACTCTACTATATACTATACTATTTTGGTCAGCTCATTAGCTAATGAGTTTTCAATTTTGCTAGAATTACCTGCTTTCACCAATAATGTACTTAATTTTTAAAGCATATTATATGAATGAAAAAATTCTTTTTAAATTTGCATTCAATTGACGCATTTTTAATCACATAGTCCATATTGTGACTAAAATTGTCCTTTTCAAAACTTTCATAGAGCAGTTGCGTTTTAAATTCGTAAATAAGGGACCAACTCATTTGCCGAATTCGTCAATCTGATCATGGTTCTTAAATAATTATTTCTTTTTTGCTTTTTAATAATGATTGATCATATATTTTTGATTTTATTGATGCGTATTTTCATACTGTTACATTTTTTCTTTCTTCTGAGACTTTCTTTAAATTTTGCTCATTTTGTTTTTTTAAATTTCAGTTGCTTTAATTTCTCAAATTTAGATCTTCAGATACTTTTTTTTTTCGTTAAGTAGAATATTTAAAAATCGACTGAGAAAATATTACAATTTTTTATTTCATTTTATCATTCAATATCTCAGACATCCCCTCCGTTATTAATTTTAATTTCCTAAGATTTCATTTTCGAGGATATCTCGTTTCTATTATTTTAGAAAAGGGGTTAAATTATTTTCAATAAGTTTTAGTAACTTAAATAATTTTTTTTCGTAGCTAATATTATAGAAAAGTGATATACTTGATAAACGAAAGTGATAAGAAAAAGCGACTGAAGATAAATAACTTTAGACCAGATATTTATCTTGTATTAAAGCAATTCAAAACTAATCTTGCTCATTGTTATGTTTCAGCGTGCGATTGCCATCCTGTAGGCTCATCGGGTTTGACTTGTAATCAGACGAATGGACAATGTCCATGCAAAGACGGTGTGACGGGAACCACCTGTAACCGGTGCGCAAAAGGATACTTCCAGAGTCGTTCCACGGTCGCACCTTGTATCAGTGAGTGACTATTCTCTCTTTTGGAACAATTTCATTCATATATCACGGTACAATCATGAAAAGAAGGGAAGGGGGGGGGGCTATAATTACTTTCACAATTTTTGTTATAAGTGAACTGAACTAATATCAATGCTGATGGCTCAAAGAATACTAACGCTTGGAGCTCTCTCTGATGGATTAATGAATTAACTTAATTAGTCTTTGAAACATTTTTCTAAAAACTGCTTTCTCATCATATATAAAGCCTAAATTTCAAATTTTGTAAAATCGGAAAAAGAAACAGTAATATAACAGAAAAGAGCAGTAACATATGAGTATTTTTTGTATGTTTGAATTTCTTTTTTTGCCAAAAAAAGTCCTTAAATCCAAAAGTTTTTGCAAATCCTCGCAAAGCTCAGGAAACACCTGCTCGAGGCCGAATTTTACAATCAAAAAGACTACATAATTTAGGAGCCTTATGTAATATTATTAATCTAAATTATAAATACTTTTATCACACGCGGTTAAAAATTAAAAATATATAATCAATCATTGGTATGGAAATGATCTTGACTCATTTCTTAGATTATCCTTAAGACTAATGATCGGATTAGAATGTTAAAATTGGAACGTACAGTATTTAGGACATTTTCTACTCGATTCTTTAAACCAGATTTCTCAGTGAAAAGTTTCGTTTTCAAAATTAGCTACTTTCATTAAACTAATTAATCATTTAATATTAGAATTTAGTTTCCTTTAAACCTTTTGTTATCAATTTTGCTTTTCTGAGCATTACGGAATCTATTAAAAAAGTTATTCCCTCCTTCTTTGTAGTTTGTAAAAAGTTATTTACAAGTGCATGTAATCTATAGCATTTGACTGTCATTTAAAGCTCTTACCGCGTTTGATTTCTTCTTTGAAAGATGCTATCATAAACAAGTAATTTTTAAACGTTCTTGAAATTATCTTATGCTCTAGAATCATATTTTCTTTGAGATAAAAATTCAATTTAAGGGGTGTCGGAGATATTAAAGTATCCTGCTTCAAAGCAACCTGCAGCTGAAATGAAGGGGATTTCATGCAGTGACACGAAAGAATTGATTTCAAAGATTGCTATTAGTTGGCCTTGTATAGGGTACACCGGAAACTGATATGCAAATCAGTACCTTCCTTACAATATATTTGCTATAAATCTCAGAAGGTCGGTGTACTCGCAGCGCTCAATGACTGAGTCTACAAGATCGGTCGTCGTTAGTCTAATTCTATAACCAAAATGCTAATTCTGCTGAAATAGTCTTATTGCTCTACTGAAATTCAGGGCGTTGAAGGGGTTGTAACGACGTCCAATCAGCGTTCAAAGCCTCCGAAAAATGATATTTGAGGAAAATTGATTGTATCGGTGCGTCATGGAAGAAGACGAAAACCTGTGTCAGTCTCTGCATGTCGAAGAGGACTAAACTTTGAATGCGTAGGTTAGTATCAGTGTCCGGTGTATAGCTGAAACTTTGGATATGCCACGTTCAGTTGTTCACCACGTTTTAAGGAGAGAGCATCATCCGTTATTACCCGTACAATCTTTTACTGGTGCAGCGGTTGTTGCCACAATATTTGAGCATCATTTCGCAATGCAGTTTCTTTCTCGCCTGAAAGTCGATACGGAAAGGCAGCGGGACATCCTCTGGACTAGCGAGGCTCATTTTCAGAAAGAAAGCGTGGTGAATACGCACAATTGCCGCATGTGGGATCCTCAGAGAAACCGCCCGCTATCTTACAGGTTCCAGTGACAGTACGGTGGTTGTAACAGTACAGATAGCTGTACGATGGTCCAAATATGACCGTACGATGCTGTGGATTTACGGCATCATTCATCCTGGGCTCGTACTTCTCTAATAAGTGGACGCCGAGATGTCCATTGATGCGCTCCATTACTAGCCAGTGTTACGCACCGATGTTAGAAAGCGAAATTGTTATGGCTCTTCAAACAAGATAGTGCCTCACATGCACCATCTTTATGCATGAGGTGCTCCTCCGCACATTGAACTATGTGTTCACATTGTTCTCCGATGACATTTGACCAAGAAACATGTCATCAGCCACCATTTTTATCATGTGTGACCGTCCGATCCCCAGACCTCAATCGGAGCGATTTCTTTTTGTGGAATATTTTGAAAATCGAGTTGATCGGGAAACTTCACACACTTGACCTGATCTGACTGCCGTTTCTCGCCACGTGTGCAACATTATCCAGCACTCACTTCGATCCACTGTGGAACATGTCATATTGTGGCTCCAGCTGGTTGTTGATACCGATGGCAGTTTATGTGGAGCATGTTTTACGTTAATTATCATCTATACAGGTCCAATAACACTGTAGCCCATTAACCTTCATGAATAAAAACCTCCTAGTGGCAATCTTTGAAACTAACTATTTTGAAAAAAAAATAACTAGTTGCAAGCATAGGCTACATAAAATTCCCTTTCCTTTAGTAAGAAATCCACGAAATTTCCCGCTTTTTTTTTACTGCCTCGTTTCAGCTTCAAGTTGCTTTGAAGATACTTTAATTTCGGACAGGCTGGATGTAATATAGAAAGTTTGTGTGCCAACGTTCATATGACTTCTTTCAACAGTGTAACGGGCTTTTTTATTAAAATATATATATATATATTTTAACAATGCGGACAGTTTTCCTTAAAATTTTTTATGGACTGAAATAAATGGTTCGTATTTTATTACTAAAATTTTGCAAAGAAGTAAAAAAAAGTTAAATTCTCTATAAAAGTTCAATCTTATCGTATTTCAGGTAATGAATAATCCAATTAATATAGAATATAAAATATATAATACATTTAGAGAGTATATTAAAAATAGAATAAAGAAAGTATTGACATTTCTCTACTTATTTGACTATTAGTAAAAACTTGAATTCTACTTTTAAAAATCCATTTAATTCATCCTCAAATATCGAAAACCTACCTTTTTTTGTTTGATTGTCAGATTAAGATCCCTGTAATCATACATTTCTGATAGAAAATACAACACTATAAATATTTGGTTATATAATTATGTAAATTACAAAGAATTTTCAACTTGGCGATTTATGCATATGATCCGAAATGCTTTTTAATCGCGTAATTAATTAACGAGATAAAAGGGAAGGAAATTTAGATGAGTTAATATCTTTTTTTTTGCCCACCGAAAACACTCTCCTGTTTTAGTTGTCTTTAGTCTCAGAAGATATGTGAAGGGATTCCTGGCCGACAACAAAGCAGTCGGTTTGAGCTATCAAAGTGTTGGTTTCTTTTTAAGCCTACGAATGGTTGGCTGTTCCCTTCTATTGCAATTGAGGTAGGCTTACATACATCTACTGTTCAAAGCATATGGAGAAGGTGTTGCACACTGGCATAGTTAATCCTGAGTTGGCCCTGTATCAAAGTTCCTTGAGGGCCCTTTCAAGGGCCGCTTAACATTTTGCCATTTTTGCTTACACATTTTGGGGCCCTTAAAGCTTGGGGGCCCCGTATCATTCATGCAGTGCCCCCGGTGTTGCAGGAAATATAAATCGAGTTGAGGGTACTGGTGGATCTAGAAGGACGTCGGAACGCTTGTTCTGAAGCATCCGAAGAGATGCGAAAGCAGACCCATAATCTATGAGGGTATTTGAAAGTACTGGAGTCTCTAACATTCTCAAGAACAAATCCTCGACGATTGGCCGAGCGCAGAATACACTTACTGTTTATGACACGCAGACATCGATATGGCAAATTACAGTTATGCCAAGCCAGAACCATTTGGACAACTAAATGGCCCAATATTACATTCTGACTTAGTCAGCGTGTGTCGCCAAATAAGAGTGTGGTGGTGACATAGAGATCAGTTCAATTTTAATGTAGCTGTTGAATGCTAGACTGAGCTGCACCCTGATTTGGAGTGATATCTCCAAAGGTAACCCATTCTCTCCCGTTCGTATCATAAGCGTAATGACGAGATACTGGCACGTGAGTAAAAGTCCTGCACCCTGCTGCATTTCTTTACCTTCAGCGATAGCAAAATGCTGCTTTCAGCAAGAAAAACTCCAACCACATTCTGCAATCACCAGCAGACCAGCACTACGATGTACTCACATGCTAACTTGGCCAGCGACGTCTCCATATCTCCGATTCATCCAGCATGTGAGTCCAGCATCGGGATTGACCGTCATTTATTTGATCTCAACCTGCTTCGTTTGGAGGACAAGCTATGGAATAGGTTAAAAGCAAATGGTTTTCTGTTCAGGAGGATACCCATATGCTCTCTTATTTCACCAATGCTTAAGTATTGCGTGTATCGCCGCAGGGGTGATCCGACCTTAATATATTCGTTCACTGTATTGCTTTATTTGATTGAATTTCAAATTACATATTTTTACCTAAATTCTCTATTTCTCAATTTTCATCGCTTTTTACTCACATTTTCATGGTGTTGCATTTGTGTTTATTGTAAATAAAATATAATAACGTTATATGCTTAGTTATTTAAAACTTTTAATTACTGAAAATACAAAAGCGTATAATCTCTGTTTTGACAATTAATTAAATGCTCTGTTCATGTATTGTAATACTTTATCTTATTATAATGCTTTTACTATATACTCATGTAAAAGCATGAGATATTAAAGACACGGATGTGATCAGATATTCCTTTGGAAGTGTTCGTTAAAGTCTTAATGAGACATTAGTTATGCTAGGTAGATCACTCGGAAATCAATTTAGTTATTTATTGAATTGTCATTTATTTTAGTATACTATTTATTTGTGTTTGTTGTAAAACTTAAAATTACTTTTACACACTATTTCATCACTGATTGTCGAGTTACTATCTGCAATACCAGTTCTCAATTGAGAATCTACAGTGTAAATACTTGATAGTTAATAAACTCTTAAGTGTGATATACAAAACAGTTTGTGGTTCGTATGCATTTGATTTAAAAAATAATGCATATTTAATTTAAATTAAAAAAGGAAGTACTTTTAATAAAAATAATATTTAAAGAAAAAAAAGGGGGGAGGGGTTGAGCATTGAAATCTTTTGTAGAACTTAAGACCAGAAATTTGCATAGCTCTATGCCCTCATTTTGCTGCGAGGGGGATGCTGGTTAGAAATAAAAAAAAATATTTATGCTTAATGACATGCATCTCGTTCAGCAGCTTGTAAAAACCTCTATACGAATTGTGTTTTAAAGAATAACTTTTTGCGAAAATAAACTCTTTAAAAATTTAGTCAATTTTCTAAATCATTTATTGCTTGCCATGAATGTAAGAATATGCTTCTCATTTCAAGATTTTATTTGTTTCATAACAAATATGCATTATTTTTCTCTTTTTCAGAAGTTTTCAAAACAGATAAGTCAAAACATGACTCTAAAACTGGTGAGTTCAAAATTTTTGATCATCAAGTATAACTCAAGATATAAAAAAAAACATGAATTAAATCAATTTTTTAAAATTTTCATTGCAGACAAATGTGGGAAATGCCCGGCGAGCAGAAAAAGGTTGAATTTAAAGAAATATTGTAAACGCGATTATGGTAAGTATAAACGGGGTATGTTTTCCTCTTGCGAATATTTCTTTCAGTATAATCGATAGAAAAATACAAAATCTTACTATATTTTCACAGCAAATTTTCCTTTCTTCGTACTTTATTATAATTTATTATTTCGTATTTTATTTTTGAGCTTTTAAGATATTTTTTTATTTTAAAAAAAATTTATCGGCATTGTTTTAGTTTTCATCAACGTATATAACGAATTTTTATTATAATATTTTCTTTTCTTTTTTCAATTGCTAATATTTAAATTAAACTTTTGCTTTTGTGTGTGTGTGTGTGTGTGAAGAATAATTGATTATGGAGCTTCATTGCAATATTATGGAAAGAAACTAATTTAGTGGAACACACACACACACACAATATCAATGTTGCCATTAGGCAATAAAAAAAATAACTTTACGTTAATAGAACAGTGCTTTCTTCATCAACACGGTGAAACTATAATATGCGCTCGTAAGACTACAAAAAAGACGTCAAATTTTAATTTAAGTTCTTTGATATGGTATTTTCTGATGTATTTAGGTTGTTTTTGTGGTAGGTATCAGTCAAATATCAGTTTAGTTACCAAATATCAGCTTTGCTTTTTTAATACTCAAAAGCTTTAAAAAAAAAAAAAAAATTCAAGCAATCTTAGACACCGAACAGCAAAAGACAATAGGGGGGGGGGGGACTAGGCTTAAATTGCGTGTATACTCCATGCGATGCTTTTTCGTGACCTTCTAACATTTCTGGCTGCAGCTGCTGAGTTCTTATATAATTTAGAATGAACGACCAGGGAACTTTTATTACCGAGAGAATCAATGAATATTAAAAACAGATTCAGATTCAGGAAAACCTTTAGCTACATCAATTTTTTTCAGTCTGTTTTCAGCATATTAGAAATAATTCCTTATATATTATACACTCCTCAAAAGGGAAATTGTAACACCAAGAAATAATCCACGTAGCGTCAGGCAAATCGCAGGAGCGGTAGAGGTGAGATGGATATGCAAATGATTAAATTTGCGCACGCATCTGATCACGTGGTACTCATATTCGGACTATAATTGCCAACAGTTTTCCCTTCTCATAAACAGCATCTGAGATTTTCTGTAACGTTTGCGACTTTCCGAAGAAGTGTAGAAAATGCCTCTGAGATGTCGGCCAGCTCAATATCATCAGTTAACGACCGGGGAACGCAACCTTATTATCGAACTCCATGTACTGGGTTTGTTGCTGTGTATAATAGCAACTTAAGTTGGGCATAACGTGAGTACCATCCAACGTTGTGTGACACGATGGACTCAGGAAGGCTTACGTGCACGCCAAATAGGAAGTGGTACGCACAGGTGTACGCCAGAGCTCGCAGATCAGCTTATTCGCTAGTTGACTATTCGAGACCCTTTCTTCATGGCATGTGACATCCGAAGCCGGTTTCCTGCAGGAGCAGATGGATCTGTATCCACCCAAACCAAACGCAACAAATTGCATGAAGTGCAGTTACGTGCACGAGTACCAGTAACAGGGTTTGACCGCTTAACACAGACGCCTGACGTCATCGTCATCGTAGACAGGAAGTAATACAAAAAACAAGAAACAATCAGGAAATATACTTTAAAAATAAATGCCTTAAGGTGAGGAGGCAAGATTTTCATTTGTTTATCGCAGATAAATTGGGAAATATGGAGACGAGAAACTAATATATTTTTGAATGATGTTGTGAAAAATATAGGGGAAAAAAGAGAGAATAACTTCATGTGGACAGGTTTTACAAGAATGACAGGAAAAACAGTAATCGGCGTTTCCTGGAGAGCCAAATAAACGATTCGGAGTACAAAGCAAATTATACCTTTAAAAGGTAAACGAGAAAAATACCATGTTGGTAAGAAAAAAAAGTTGCTTTTAAATGAGGGAAGTTTAATATTGGGATTTCTAATAAACTAATTCTTTGTCTCGTTTTTGTAGGAACTCCAAGAGTCGTGGATAAAATTTTTGAAAACATAGCCTTTTCCGACAAAACCCAGTGAAGTCATTCATGTAGTCACTATTGTGAGTTTTATATAATCTGGTATAAGTTGGAAAAAAAATGTTTACATGGAAGGAACTTATATTTAATTGAGTTAAAATTACCGTATTTGTGGGTTGATTATTGAAAAGTAAGATAGAGGAATAGCTGTCAGTTTAAAAGTGAGTTTTGATATCATAATGAGCTGCCTAACAAGCAGAAAATTCTGCCTGATAAATGATATTAAAATTAATCTTGAAATAGTAGAATTTAAAAAGCGAGAGGTTGAAATACTAACTTTTAAACCCTCTTACCCGACATTACCTTTTCTGTTTTGAAGAAACGACGCGACAGATATTAACTTATTTATATAACTTTACACGTTGAGTCCTATAACGCTATTTCTTACTAGGTAGTTACCAAGAGTTAGCTCGGAAATACTAAAAAAATTGCACATTTCTACGTCGTGTGAATCACACAAATAACATGATAAAACTTATAGTGATATTCAGTGGCTAATTTCTAAAGGTCTTTGATAATGCTGGATCGGGGCTTTTATGTGGGGGAATTTTCATGAAAAATCCAATTCATGATCTTGCTCGATTTTTATGTGTGTGTATAATACTTTGTGTTATGACATATCAATGTTTATTTTTTATTCATAGCTATTCAAGCCGATATAATCTCGCGTGAAACGGTTGGCGATTGGGTTCGATTTGGAATTCACGTGAGGCACGTTTTCAAAGCGGGTCCCATCAAACTCAGGACGGGACCCCAGTCTCTGTGGATCTCTCAGGCCGAAGTGTCTTGCAGTTGCCCTAAGCTCAGACTGAAGCATTCCTACCTGATCTTAGGTGAGAAATTTTAAACATTAGAGTTTCTTAAAAAATTTTTTTAAATTTTAATGTTGCATTGTTTAAATTTTTGAAGCTTTAAATAAAAAAAAATAAGACTATCTCTTTAATATTCTTTATCTATGCACATTTTCTTTGCCTTTGTATAGTGAACAGGATCTTACAGCCTGCGTAGCAATTGTAAAAATTATTTAATTGCATTAAAAAATTTTTGCGTGTGTAATTATACTCAAGCAGAATATATCGGGCGTCCATAATTAAACTTGAAATTTGCGAGTAATCTGTAGCAAGAACTATGCACCAGAATTGCATGAAAATTGGGTAATGGCAAAATGAAATGATGGGAATTTTATCGAGGGGAAAAAAAAAAAACAATGAGTTTCAAAAACCATCACATCACTAGATGGTGTTGTGCAATGTAAACTGTAGGCCAATGTCGTAACCATAGTAATCCTGCGTGCGTGATGCAACCCGTGGAATATAAAGATGCAAGAAGCGAACCGCGCAGTCATACTCGTTTCCAAGTAAAGGAAGATGAGACGTTGACTCTCCAGGAACGTGTTCTACTGGTGAAGTTGCTTTACCCAAACTTGGACTCCGCTACCGAAGCTTTACAGAAATTTCGGTCTTAGAAGCGGTTATGAAAAGGTCCATTCAGTAGTCAAGGACTAAAACAAATGCTTAGGAAATTTGAAGCAACGGAGACATTGGGGATTCAGCCAGGGGACGAAAGTGTGTTACAACACGGGTAGTAGATGATGTAGCGACGCAAGTGGAGGAAGACAGATCGCTAACCATCGGCAGCACTAGTGTTCGGCGTATTGCAGCATCTGTTGTCCTACCTCATTCCTCGGTTCATAATATTCTTCGAAAAGTCTCTTACGCTATACTATTCCTATAAACTGTCGCTTGTGCAGCAGCTTTTACCAGATGATCTGGATAGTCGATAAACTTTTGCGTTGTGGTTTCTTGTGCGAGTTGAGCTTCAGGATGAATGTCGAAGGAACATTTTTTGGACTGACGAGATCCATTTTCATCTGGAAGGAGTGGTTAACACGCACAATTGCCGTATTTGGGCTGATACAAACCCAAATAAATTTCTTCAAATTCCATTACGCTCTTTGCATGTAACGGCTTGATGCGGCTTTAGTGTAACCTTCATTGTGGGTCCGGTTTTTTCTTCTTCAAAAAGCACAGCGCCCCAGGCCCTGTGACATGCACCATCACCGGTCAAAGATAAGCTTTATTATTAGAGCAATCCATTATTCCAGCACTTCAGGCAAGGTGATGTGATACAACCACAGAGTTTATGCAAGATGGTGCTCCCCCCACACATCGTTGTGTGAAACAAGTTCTCCGTCTCCATTTTGGTGGCGACAGAATCATAAGCCGGCATTTGCTTACAGCTTGGCCTCCTAGATCCCCTGACTCGAATCCTTGCGACTTTTGGCTGTGGGAATACCTCAAGACCATCGTCTACCGTGATCCCATCACATCTCTATCCGACCTTAATGAAAGTATAGAACGCCATGTGCATAACATTCCCCAGTTCAGGCTGCTTTAAACAGTCGAACATACGATTTTACGCTTCCAGATGGTACCAGACAATGATGAATAGCATATCGAGCATGTTTTGTAAATTTTTGTAGATTATTTATACGTTCTTAATAAAGCTATGATATGCCACCTAGGAGTGGTTTTTGAAACTCATTGTTTTTTCCCCGATAAAATTCCCACCATTTAATTCTACCATTACCCAATTTTCATGCAATTCCACAGCATAGTTTTTGCTACAGACTGCTCGCAAAAATTTCAAGTTTAATTATGGACACCCGGTGTAGTCCTTCGTTTATAAGTTCAAATTTATCATTAATTTGATCTTTAATTGTAACATACGCATGAGTTAATGATGTAAAATCTGAGCTAACTAAACACATATTATTCATATATATATAATAAAATTTACTCTTATAACTAGCGTCACACATTTCTTTCAATTCTATAAAGATTGCTAGACAATTTTTTTTGCTATCTCTTTGTACACCTTTTTTAGTTAAAGACATCTTATTTTCGAAATCATTTTAAGTTGTCGGAAAATTTTTACAAAATTTAGAACATTAACTTTTTATTATACTTTTACGTAAAATTATTTTTTTTCTCTATTCGGGATTTTTAAAATTTTTTTAATGAAAGTTTTGAACAATACAAAAAAAGTAATGTTATGTAATTTTAGTAGAAACATAAATGATAAAAGAAAATCGACAATACTTAAAACTCCCTTGGTACCTGTTTTTGTTGGCTAGATAGATTGAAATAAAATGTGCAGATCAAATGGAAAAAATTCACGAAAAATCAAATTTAAGAAAATCAAATATTCGTTAAAAGGAATCACCATAAAATCCTGCGTATAACGCGCACTTTTAACACAAAAAATAAGATAGAATTTTATGGGTGCGTATAAAAATGATAACATTAAAAATTAAAAAGATGAGCATAAAAAAAAGTTAGGTTTCTATATATTTCAAAATATTGTTTTTTTTTTTTTTTAAATAAATGACATTCTTTATGAATTTAAAGGGTTCTGGTTGACTTCAAAACGTGAGAGCACTGCACATTTACATTACAGGTATTTCGTAAAAAAAGGGAGTGCGTATTATACGGTGAATATCCTTAAAATTAAAAAATGCACCCAGAAAGTATAGATGCGCGCTATACGCCGGATTTTATGGTATTTGTAAATATGAATTTATAAAGTTAATGAACAAACTCTATTTTACGAATAAAATAACAAAGATCGAAGTCGCCACTTATTTGAACTTAGTATCGTCAATCGGTATCTGCATTTTTCGAGAAGATCAAAGAATTGTTGTTATTTACCATATTTCAATTTTTACAGTTAATATGTCTTTGATGATGCATTTTTTTAAACCTCAAAGACGTGAATCAAGAGAATTAAAAATCGAAACTGTTTTGCAAATGAGTGACTTATTTTTGATATGAACCGCTCTTTCAACTTGGATTAAAGACGGTGGTCTTTAAAAACAATGTACATCAATCAAGTTTTTATGCATCCGTTTAAAATTAGCTACAGCGTTCATTCGTCGTCTGAACACTAGGTTGGTTTAGAGACTAATATTTAACCACATATTTTTGCAATTGTTATTGCAGGAGATTTCGCTAAGATGCTGCAGATTTAAATAGAAAAATTCTTAACATATCTACGGAAGTAACTTCTTATTCATTTCCGTTCACCCTAAAATTCGCAGAATCAAGTCGAAACATTAAGATCAAGTCTTCGAATGGAATTCTGTGGATTCTGATGCTGCTTCAATTTAAATCTGGCAAAATAAAAACTTAAGAATTGCAAGTTGATTAAGAAAATGGGCCGTTTCCAAGCCAATGTTCGCGCAGTTACTGAAGTTAGTGGAACTCTCTCTCTCTCTCTTACAATTCCACAAAGTCTATAGGAAACACACGTGATCAATTTATTTATTATTCTGCTATAAGACTTCTTTGCGGTGTTGGTATGCTGACATCCAGTGGTGTAACATACAACCCCACCTCACTTGGGGGGGGGGGCTAACATTTTCCGTTAAACCACTGCTGACATCACTAGTCAACATGAACTTTTTGATCCTGTTTTTCTCATTTTCTAACGAAGATGCTTTTCTGGATCTTCTCCAAGAGAATATTCTGAATGCGATTGCAATTTCACTGCCTTTCAGCAGAAATATTTGATACAGTAAGTATTCGCGCTCTCTTTCATATCTACAAACGTAAAAGCGAAGAGCGGGGTTTTGAGAAGAGGAAGTTTTATCAAGTAGCGCCATCTGTTGGCGATATTTTCAACTTTTCTTTGTCAATACCTTTCTGATCTTTGCAATATCTATTTTTCATCGACATATGTACACATTTTTCATTCTGATTTTTATTATAACAGACATTTTTGGCTTCAATAAAAAACTCATCCATTCAATCACAATTTAATATGAAATGATCTTCGCTTAAAATAATTAATGCATTAATTATATGTATAATCAATGTCCTTAAATGTTTAAATACTAGGGGAAGGGAACACCCCCATTGTATGACTGTTCATACTCATTGTTCATACTCATTGCTCAAATTGTAAAACTGTAATTTGCATGTATTACGTAGTTCTATCCCCCCCCAATATATTGCAAGCAGAAAAATAAATAAATAATAAATTTCAAGCCTTAAATTTGTACTTCAATTTAGTGCTTCTTCAAAAATAAATTTATTACATCACGAAAAACTTTTTTTTGTTTTGGCGTACTTTTATGTAAAGTTTTGTCCATGGTCTATCAATCCTTACATATGTTACCGTTAAAGTGTGACATCTGTTATTTCATAGAGTAACTAGGTATTCTATGAAATAACAAGACAAGTCAAAGTATATAAAATGATTGAATTCTACGCGATTTAACTAGGTATTCTATAGAAAAACGGTTATACTTGATCGTTAAAGTATGAAATATGACACTTAAAAGTTCTTTGGGCCAGTTCTAGCTGCTTTTAGTCAGTTTTGAACCGCAATTCGAAGTTTCATCACAGAAATCCTTGCTCTAATAAATAATTAAAAGTAAAAATAAAGATATTTCATAAAATTTAAATTAATATTCTCTTACATTTTTGTTTGAAAAAGTTTACCCACAAAGTTTTTATGAAGCAACAGTTTTTCTTCCTGGCATGTATTTTTTTTAATAATATTTTAATATAACGATTTTTGCAACGTTAGACCGAGTGGCTAAGTGGTTAGTGCATCGCGCTTCCACACCATAGGTCCGAGGGTCAAAAGGGTTAGGTTGACTCATCCTTTCAGTTAGTCGATAAATGAGTACCAAGCTTGCTTGTGTGAGAACTTAACACTGGGTGTTTCGCATCAGACTGACCACCTGACCGGGACAACTGCTCAGGGTCCAAGGTCACGTATACTGAGTTGGGCACAGTAGGTCTTGCCCCTCATAGGATGTTACGCCTGTGAGCTAAGTTTATTTCTTCAACATATTCTTTTTTCCTTTCTGTTTAGCTAATTTTAGCAATATGAGCAACAGAAAAAAAATTATCTGCTGTTCCTTATCGATTAATTATCCACAATAGGGATAAAATATATTACAAGATATTTTTCAAGAAATTTTAGCTATTTATGATCAAATAATTTATAAAATAACTTTGAAATTGTTTATTTTTCACTTTAATGTTCTACCATTAATTATTTCATGGAAAATTTCATACTTTACCTAGTTATTTTATCTGTTTTATACTTTAACTGACTTGTCTAGTTATTTCATAAAATACCTAGTTACTCTATGAAGTAACTGAATTATTCACTTTAACGGTATCACATACATTCTGTTCTCAATCGTGCTTGGTTCGATTGCAAATAATACAAACGTTGCTCCTTTAATTTTCAGATGCGCATTTATAAAGTAATGTTTTGTTTATCTTTCAGCTTTAAGTAATTGATTGAACTGAAAATTGAGCCTTATTGCGAATTTTGTAACCAGAATATTGAACAGGACTTACTGCTTTTTTATAATTGTTCTCTTGTGTGAGATGAATAAATACATTTATTACATCATCACTAAAAAACTTTTTTATATATATATTTGGAGAGAGAGAGAGAGAGGCGTGTTGAACCTTAAGGAATCATTTTGGTGGGAGCCAATTGCTTTGAAAAAAATTATTTAAAAATTTAATTTCTTTCACTTTATGCATACATAACATTTTTAAAGTTTTTATTTTTAATATATATCTTATCTCTCTTTCTCTCTCTTTCTCATATATTATGATTTAAAGGAAATGATTTTGTTTTAAAATTACAGTATTATCTGCAAAATACTTTCGTTTAAGCAAGCGTGCAACGCAACTGAAAAATTAGAGTATTTTAGAATATAATAAAATTATAATAAACTTTATGCAAAAAAAAAAAAAAAAAAAAAAACGCGTATATGATCAGAGTTAAAATCCCAAAAGAAATATTTTTTAAAGAATGCGTATTTATAAACTGTTCTAATAATAATGAAAAGATATAAATTATTATTCTATATTTTTAAACATATTTAATAATTAGTTAATTCATATAATTTTTAATTCATGCAACTTAATGATGTAATGGTCAAAATACTATATTAGTCTTAATCGAACGTAAAAAATATCAATTTTTTATTATAATTATATGTATTATTTGTAATATTTTTAATGAATAAATTAAAACTGAACTAAATTAATTGATATTTCATATTTTTTTTATTGTACGTTAAATAATCTTAGAGACAACCTTTCTCGATATTCCTTACTACACTTGTTGAAAATTACGAACTGTTGATCACGCTGTGCCTGCAGATAGAAGAATATGAATAATTTGGTTTAATTTAAATGAACCGCAAACGTCTCTGAAATATCATTTACGTTGGTATTAAAAGTAATAATAAGTAAGAAAGTAAAATCTCATACAAACTTCTAGGATAATAACTGAAAAAAGAACATAAAACGTTTTGGCAAATGAATCATTTGCATGACAAAATACACATGACCCCCTTACAGAATGTCTCTAAAATTGTTGATCTGATTTAAATAAAATTTGAGACCGGAGGCAATATTTACTTAACTTTTTGAATTCTATACTTCTTCTTAAATTCAACTAATTAGTCCATTCATATCAAGGTTAGATAAAAAAAAAATTAATAAAAAGTGTATTTTCAAGCAAAGAAAATGGAGTATTTGATATCTTCTAGATCTTAAATTATATATATTGGCTGTGATGCATTATCGGAGAATTTCGGCTGGGTGCAGTGGCGCACACATAGGGGGGGGGGGTCCTCGGGACCGGACCCCTCCCCAATGCCCTTGACTTTTTTCCGATTGATTATAATCCTATGTATATAGTACGTAAAATGTAATTCAGTATTTGTTATTAATAATTAATTTTATTAATTAATGCTACTTATTCATTCAATAATTAATTTTTTACTGTTTTTTGTAACCGAAAAATCGACAAAATAAAAAAAATATATATATATGTTGGGTGGCGTATTGAAGCATGATACGGAGAATTTAACTTTCGAACCGGCCCCTCCCCCACCCCCTTGAAAAAATTTTGTGTGCGCTACTGGTTGGGTGGCAATTTTTATCTTTGCTTTGGTCTAAAAACAAGTGTACATCCGACCATTTACTTAACATTGCAATTCAATTTTAGTACTCTTATCAGTAAAATCAATTTGTCCAGATACAATGAAAACGGAAATTATTAAAAGTATCATCTTCTTATCTTTTTAGTCATTCTTTTTCATAAAGAAATGAAAACTGAATTTATGTTATTAAACCTACTAAGAATCCGTAATAATAAAACCACAATGTTCCATAAATATAAGGTGTACGTAAAACTAATGTGTGGTATTAGTCTTGCCGAACGCTTCATTATTAAGATTGAATGTTTTTATTTCACTTAGAGAAATATATTTTCTTTTTCTTTCAGGAAACAATCAAGAAGGAAAAAAATACTCAGGTTTACACGCTAGCAGGGAAAGTACAGTCATTGAATGGAAAGACGATTGGCCGTGGCGCATGCGCAGATTTCAGAGACGACAAAGAAATGGAAGATGCAAAATGTCCTGAAATCGCGGACGTAATAGCCAAACCCATCCAAACCACCGTCAATAAAATATGATTCTTAATTAATCACTCATACATCTGACAAAGGAAGTCGAGACTTCGTGAGCGATCAAAGCGAACTTTCTTCATTTGACGTGGAATGCATTCACTTTTATTTGTAGATAAAGAAAAAGTAGTCTCCAATGTAACAGAAGTAGAACTAATTAGTTTGTATAATAGATGTTTGATGGAGCTTGAAATCTGCTTGAAAAGGCAATATTTTCAAGAGATTTTATATAATTTTTTTTCCCTATAAAATTTTTCAGAAAGTTGCAATTTGCTTTGTCGAAATATTTTACAAGAGAATTACTGTAATGATTGGATTTTGTAGATTTATGTTATTTTTAGCCAATGGTAGTATTTGTTTTTGGAATTATGAATTAGAAACGTTGTGACACATTATACGTAAGGCTATTAACAAAATGAATTCGTTAAAAAAGTTTTTGTGATACTTGAACTGTTTTGTCGAGTTTTGTAATTATATTCCTTTAGAGAAGCTTTGGTAATAACAAAATCTAATCTTTTTGTAATAAGTAGTTTTAAACTGAATTAAGAAACATATTATAATATTATTGTATGAAATTGTCACAAATTTGAATAATTCATTCATAGTTATCACAAAATTGTATTAATTCTGAAATTCATAACAATATCTATGAAAATGTCCTAATTTTTATTTTCGTAATTTTAACAAAAATAAAATACAAAAGGTATAAGTGCATTTCTTTTCCCAAATGAAGAAACATTCTTAATAAATATATATATACTAAGAGTGTCAAAATGTTTGTGGAAAAGATTTTTAATTAATGTACTTTATGTGTGTATGAAACTTCTCTGCAAGAAATTATCTATACTAGCTTAGAAAAATATCTGAAAAATGATTTATTTTTTAAAAAAACCCTTTCTTAATCCTTATCAGAATTATCATGATCAGAATTTAATGCCGTTGTTTTGCCTTTTAATATCATGTAAATATACATCAATTTAATTAATTCTCTTTTTATGAATCATAGCAATATCTATGAATCTAATTTATCAGACACAGTGAATTCTTTTAGTTAAGTGTAATGTCAATATAAATTGTTGATTATCAATGGGAACCAAAAAGCCTTAAAAATACCAGATGAACCAAACAAAAAATTAATAAAATAAAATAAATTTTTTTTTTTTTTTTTTTTAGAAATCCATTTAAATTTATGAAATGAAATGTGTAAAGTAGGAAAACTTCTTCCTTGCAAAGAAAGGAAAACAGTGTTCCATGAATATTTTAGTAGAAAATTTATAAATCGTCTTTTCAATTATCACATGTGTTGCAGAAATGAAACTTAATTTATCATATTAAAAAATGGCATTACAAAATCGAGTATTAATATGCTTGAAAATATATTTGTTGAGCTATACACATGTACACTGACACACGCAACACTATAGATAAGAAAAATGTCATTTCATACGTATAAGAAAAAAAAGCAGTGTTCCGATTTTGGATGTAATTTAAAATTAGGATGTTCAAATGTATTTTATTTATTTTATTTTTGTACAAAAACTTCGAAAAAAAATTAAAACACTGCGACAGAATTATATTTTGCTCGAAATCTTTCATTCTCTCTTACAAATTTTAGGGAGAAAATATACGTTACAACAACAAAATACAAAGTAATAATACAACCAATTAGAGAACAGCAATAAAATTTCCTTTAACAATTTTGGTTATGCATTTTAGCATGAGTTCGTTGTATTACAGAATGATTATTTAAAAATATCCATTAAAAAATGTTTTGATATAAAAAAATATAGTTATGAAAAAAAGTACTTAACAACTGTTTATAAATTACTAATAATAAGCTGAAAAGTGATGACTATCTTTTGTATTTTATTTAAGATAAAAATAATGCCATCTTTATGAATTTCGTTTCTATGGTATAAGCAGACACACACACACACACACACACACACAAGCTGAAAGCATCCCCAAAAGGTTAATCTGTAAAATTTAAAATTGGAGATCACTTAAATAAATAGCTGACACCCAACATTAAAATACAGTCAAATCTCTATATAGCGAACTTTTTCCAGGAATCAAGATCATTTTACTATTTTCTTCATAAAATCACCTCCAAATAGCAAAGTGTATTTTCCATTTAACCAACTTTTTTCTTTGATTCGATTTTATTTCCCTCTCTATTTTTAAAATATTTCAGGACATTTTTCAAACTATCCTCTCTTTTAACACATTTTATGGTGATCAGTGACCTTGAACTGGTTTTACTAGATGCCTAACTCTCCCAGAGCAATGAAATTGCCGTAATTTTTCAAGCAAAATAAAAAAAAAACTCAAGTAAAATTAACAGATTTTTTTTCCAGTAATTAAATTTAAAGACGCATTTGGTAGTTTGTGCTTAAAATTACTGGTTATAAAAAAATGTATGTTTAAAACTACTTGTAGGCTTAAAATAAAAATATATTCTTAAAAAAGTTTATTAATTTTTACATAAAGTTATTCTTATTCACCTTGCAGATATCTTTTTGATAGATAAAATGTATAAAATTAATATATATAATAATTTTCTAAAAAAGGAATATAAATTAATTTCCTTTTTTAAACAGTATACAGTGTTTATGAGTTTAAAATTTGTTTTATGTGGTCTCTTAAAGTATATTACAAAATGAATCTCTATTTAACGAATTTTCGATGTAACGAACTTTTTTCGAGCTTTAGCGGCTTCATTAAATAAAGGTCCGACTGTATATATCAGGGGTGGTGAACCTTTACGGATCACCGTGACAATTTTTACCTAAAGAAATGTTTAATGAGGTACAGACGTAGTATCAAATAATTTTGACTTGTGATTATTGGGGGGAAAAAAACTAAATACTAACAACTCAATACTCTTTATTTACTGCGCCAAGTGGTCAAGGTATCGGATCATGGCTAGTGTGTCATGAGTTCGAGCCCAGTACCACTGAAGACCCGCCGTGTAGGGGCGCCATGCACGTCAAATCTGTCGAGAGTTCAAACGTCCTCCCGTTGGTGTGGAGTGGTAGTTAGGAGAGGGGGGGGGGTCCGTCGCCCAAAGCACTCATGTAGCTATACAATGCGACTTTAATGTTTACTCACTTATTTACTGCGATTAAATACATTTCTCACTAAAAGTAGTAAATGTTTTAGTTATACGTGTAATTCAAATTATATAAAGTAACATTAGCGTAACTTCTGTTGTAGCAGATTAGATGACAAATAACTTGTATTAGGATTGTAAGATGTTACTTTTAGTAGAATGCATACTCAAATGGTTTCTAAGCAAATCTTAAATGTTATTTATCTCTAATAATAATGACCTACAGGTATACGTAGATGAAAATATGGTCAAAATAGTATGAGCCATCTTTTTCAAGCAATTAAATATGTCTGGGATCGAATTCCATGTTTAAAAAATTTCGTTTACTGTCATTTTTTCGTATATTGCTTGTTCATCTTTCTGTTTCAGTCAATTCCAACTTTTTCCTTGTTTCAAGAAATTTTTGAAGCCATATTGAACTAGACTGGAAATGAATCATTAGCATTTCAAATTCTTCGATTTTCAACCAATCGAATTAGAACAGGTCCAGTTTATCAAATGAAGTCACATCAGGGTACATAACAAACTTGACCATTTTTGATAATTCTTTGAACTGAGAAAATCTCGCTGAAAAGGTAAACCATTTTGATCGGTAGCGTGCCCAAAATATTGTATCGCGTACCATCAATGGCACGCGTGCCCATTGGTTCGCCTTTCCTGGTATATACAACTGGTCAGTTTTACAAAGCACTATTTTATACAAAAAAATTAGATTAATAATTTTGTTTTTGTAATTATCACTTATGAATGGAAATATCATAAAACGTTTCGTCTGAACTCAAGCATTAGTGTGGCAATCGCTGATACTGTATAAATGAAGTGCGCCTATTTGATGCTTATTTTGAAACCAAGCTCTAGATCCGTTGAGCTTTATATTCGACTCTTCCTTGCTTCTAGTTCTTGATAGCCACTTAAGTTAGCTGTAACAATTTTTGTAAAAATTGTGAATATATATAATATTTTTCTCTATAAATATTTATGCTTGAATCTAGTTTTATGTGTCTGATATTTATAATAAAATTTATAATTTGATTATTATTACTATTTTATTTAGATTGGCAGTATATCATGTTTCAGTAGTTTAATTAATTATTTGCGTGTTATATATATTAACAAATTTAATTCACACATTTCTTTGATAGAAATATTTAATTGGTCACACAACAACTCTCTTGGCAGTTATGAAACTCTTTTTAAATACTCATGTTCTTGTATGTATAAACTTAAATTTTTTATTAAAAAAAAGTAATTTAACGTGTGAAAAATTAACATAAGCATTGAGAGTTTTTAACTGAATTTTTTTAAAAAAAGAAGGTGAAAAAGTTATTTTGGTTTTGAATACGAAAATGTTTTAGAGATCTTCATGCCTTTGTATATACAGATATAATAAAATGTTTTGTTTCCTCTAAATCGTTTTATTTCTTGTTTGTGTGATTTTAAGAATGGCAATAAAACTAGTCTCAATTCTAATTAGATTGATAATTCAAAAATGGAAATCAAATTTTTAAAAAAAATTAACATAAATTAATGTTTAAAATGTAAAAAAACGTGTGACTTTCCGTTGAGTAAATAGCAGTCTATTCATTAAGCTTACGATTGTGCCGCCACTCTCTCTTTCGTCCAGCCACCACATTATCATCTCATTTCTGTGTTTTAATGAAAGTACTAAAAATATAAAAATATACTAAAAATTCAGTTTTAAGAATAGGATTATTAAGTCGAAAGCTTTTACATTTTTATTCATATATAATACAGGCTTACATTATAATTAGTTTAAAATTCAAAATATAATACTTGTTTTTGGCTTGGAAAGATACAAAATATTTATTGTTTTTCAATACAAAAATAACAAGAAACCCTTTTTTAAAATATCTACACTACCGAAATTCGTAGGTAAACAAACGTATGTATGTACCTATCTATGTGAGGCTATCTTCTCACGAACCACTGAATGCACAAAGAGCCGAGAAGGTATCAAAAGATTGAAAATGATTCCAGGAATCCATTTTGACCATTTAAATTCCGATATTGCAATTAGTTAAAAATATATTTAGAACGTTAAAAAACCCGATTCGTCTGCCCCTGTATGCAGTTTATTGCGCAAAGGCCCCGAATGATGGTGGCGGGAAAATTTCCGATTTTTCCGACGTTTTTAAAACCGTTATTGAATTTTTCATAACGCAACCCAGACAAAAAATAATTCCTAAATCAGAAAGATCGTTTATTTCGCCAAAAGACGGTATAATTTTTTTCTTCAAAATAACAATATTGCATTTTTTGCGATCGTTTCTAAAATAAGTCAATTTTGACATGATTTTATTAAAAGAATTTTCAATCGCTTTCTAATTGTTATGAACAAAGAAGCTTCTGTAACTATAACAGTTCACACTTTTCTCTTTTAGAATTAGTATTTTAAAAAATCAGATCATAAAAGCTTTTTCAAAAAATACTCAAAATTCGACTACTTGCGACAACTTTTTTTTAAAAAAAAAATGGATATATGGGGATTTTTTTTGTGGTTTAAAGATTAATTTAGTACATTTTAAGAAAAAAAATGCTAAAAACGAAAGAAAAATAAATTATATTATTAAAATGGGGGGGGGGGGATTACATAAACGGAGCCCACTTTGTACAAAAAGTTTATGAATAAATTTTCAATTTTGATGTGTTACTTTGCTGTTCATTTTTGAAATGACTTTTAGGATAAGAGATATTTTAATTCTTACAAAAGCTAGAGTACTTTATCTTAGTTATTATACTATCTCTGAGACAATAAAGTTCGGTGAATAGTCCTGTTATATTAACGTAGATGAAATATAAACGAAAGTTACCTTACTGTCCTTCAAAATAGTCACCTCCCATAACTATGCACCACTGAGATCTGCTGTACATGTCCTGGAAACTTTGCAAGAAGTCCTCTTTTGAGATGGAGTTCAAACGCCTTGTTTTGTTTCGTTGGATGCCAGAAACATCGTCAAATCTCTTTCCTTTCAAAGCGAGTTTGAGTCGTGGAAATAGGAAGAAGCCTGGAGGGTCGTTTCGTTTCAGAGTCGTTCCTGAAACACCAGGTCTCATACTCAGTGACAATACAGTACAAGAAATTTGGTGTCGCATCTACCGTTTCGACAAAATTCTTTAAAGCTTCTAAACGTGCCTGCTTTTAATTGTCAATTTAGTGACGTGGCACAAAACGATAACACGTTTTTCTCATCCCTGAATTCCAGATAATGATTTGTCGCACGGATTCACGGTTAACCTGCAGTTCATCAGTATCGTGCACAAAGTTAATCGACGCTCTTTGTTGATTAATTTTCTCACTTTCTCAATGTTTTCTTCACTGACGGAGATCGCCGGTCTTCCGCTACGGGGGTTGTCAGAAACACTTTCCGGGCCTTCTCGAAAACGGGCGAACCACTCGTACACACACTTCATGGGCAGTGCTTGATCTTAAACTTATGCGGTGCGTACCAGCACCGCATAAGTTTCTTTCGGTTTCCTTCCTAGCTTAATACTTTAAATTGATCTTTTTTTTCTTTCATTTCCCTGTTCTCAGTTAAGAACCAACGCACTAAACAAGCACTTGGTAAAACAAATCTAACACGGAACACAAACGGTTCTCAACTGAACAACGGTGGAAGTAGATGGTCAATACCTTCCGCTACGCATTGTTTCGACAGTGTTGCCAGATTGGCCGTTCCGACGTCATTTACAGAACTTTATAGTCAGAGGTTGTATAATATTGCTTAAAAAAGCAGTCATCCTATTCACATAAAAGACTGTAAATTTTGCAATAAAATACTGATTGATAACTCTGAAGGTTAAAATAATTCTTCTATTATACAGAACGTACACAAAAAATTTCGGCTAATTATTTTCAAAACTTGTTGAGCAATCGCTCTCCTCGTTTGACCATTTTCTAAGAAAATGCATTTTAAACTTTTAGAGATTTAAATTAAGTTTTGAAAGAGTCACACCTTTTACATCTTACAATTTCTAAATAACTCTAAAATATATATATAAAAAAAGAGCGAGTGAACTAGTTGACGCAGAAGAGTACAGGATTCGAGATGTGCTGTACACGAATTTGAAAAGGAATACATTCAACTTATAAACACTACTCCAAATCATCCTAAAGTTAATTTTACGAATTTAATCTAATTTTAATTATATGACTAATCCAATCAGATGATTTAATAGTTTTGAAAAGGAAACTTCGGAGTTCGTTGTTCAATCAGAATATCCAATACAGTCAAAAGAAAATTTTTACACATTAGAATTTTCAATCAATGTAAAAATTTGCATCGCTCTGGAGTTTCTGATTCACTTGCCCAAATAAAATAATGTTTCTGGATCATACTTGCCAGACTTGTTTAAATCTATGGTTAATTTGTAAGCGATTCAAGATTAAGCATGGAAATCAAGTAGTTGCTTCAGACCTGTCAATAGAAGTTGTGAATGCAGCCTATCTGAAATCTTAAGAATTGGCTTCGCATATCCTTTGCATTCAAGGACCATGATAAAACTACATCCTTTAATTTAGCTATGCTGTACCACGGGAAATGCGCATGGAAGTTGAGTTGAAATTAAGCACAGAACACCTTTTATAAGCATTCAGAGGTTTTATCTTAAGAAAAGGTGTTGCCAGGTTGTGAATTCGGACAATATATTGTTCAAAATAATCTCCAATAATTTAGTATATTTTATTTAATTTTTTTAATAACGGTAGGGTTATGTTCTACCTTCACTGTCGAATGCCACAATTAAAATAATCTTCTCTCGACAGGGCTCCTGTCAAACTTAATATGGATGACGAGAACCTGGGTCACGCCATTCTTTCTATTGACCATTTAATGCAGATTTGTACCCTCGTCTCATAAATGACGACAATAATGCTTCAGAAATGAAGATGCATTTCTGTAGCATACTGTCGACTTTTAGATATGTGTCGAGGCGGATATCAGCCAGTTGATATCAGTGCCTTTCATGGTACTGTGTAAGACGGCGATAAGGCGTGGATATATCTGTTACGATATATTAATATTTAATCTCCAGATCTATAAGTAATGCCTTCATTTTTCTCAGACAATGCCCAACTTCTTTTTTCAAAACCGAATTTTTTTTTCTGATGTTTTTTGCAGCCGGCAATGAATGCCTCTCTGAGTCGAAAACTCTATTTTCATCAACTTTTGGTTTATATACAATTCTTACACAAATGAGATTTTACACTTTTTTGGTAACCGTGGTGAGAAGCTGCTGGCCTGTTGCGTTATGCATCTCCACACTAGTCCTACACCCGGTATCATGGTTTGGGGGTGGTATTGGATTTCACTGCCGCAACCTCTGGTACACATTACCGGTACACTGAACAGCCAACCCGTGGCCTTCCCATACATTCAGCACTTGCCATCAGTCATATTCTAACTGGATAATGCGTGACCACACTTGGCACGCAATGTTCAAGAGTTATTCTTCATTCACCTGGTTGAATTGCTTCCTTGGCCTACTTGTTCTCCCGATCTATCGCCAATCGAAAACGTGTGGTCCATGCTTGCACGATGACTGGCCTGGGGTACACCACCCACTGCTACACCTGATCAACTTTGGCAATATGTGGAAGCTGCATGGGCTGCTTTACCCCTACGGATACATCCAAAGCCTCTTTGATTCTATTCCGGGGCATGTGGCAGCAGTTACAGCCAGCAATGACGGCTGCACTAACTACTGATTTTGTCACCATCCACACGTCACAAGAGGCTGTAATTTTAATCGTTTGATCTTTTTACAACATGTTATCTACCAAATAAATTTCGCTGTGATATCTCTGATCCTTTTTGGTGTTGCATTTTGTGTGGCCAGCAATGTATATAATGATATATACAATTGATATCTAAGCCCTAGCATTAACCTTTCGATTATATTGAAAAGCATTTTTTTAGGTCTCACGTCTTGATTTAACCCCTAAACTGGTTTGCTTGTACACCGTACGGGCTACCAAAAGCTGGCCACAACCAGTTTGCCCGTACGCTGTACGGGCACTGATATTTTCTTCTTTGTACTTTTGATTTGCGCATATTTTGAATTCTTATTGTGAGATTATTAATGCTAGTGTGTGTGTGTGTGTGTTTTTAAGAGATGTAGCTTGTCAATGGTACTGAAATACTTCTTGTCCTGGATTTTCTGTGTGATGAAGGTGGGAATTTTTCATTCAAGGTAGTAATTTAGATTTTGGAAAATATTCGATAAAGAACATGGATTGGCAAGGAAATGTACAATTTATTGCTTGAGAAGAAATGAAAGCAAAAAGATTATCCGAGAAGTCGATATTATTCCTGTCCCCATTGCTATGTAAGAATTAGTATTATACCATTCTTCAAATTGTGTGTGCATGTATACATTTGTGGATTTTTGTGTCCCATAAGAAGTAGTGTGGAAAGTTTAAAATTGAAAATTAAAACAAAATTATTCTATTTTCTCTCTCTGTTAAGTACTTTGCACAGTTATATGCAATATAAATATATGCCATTTTTTGGAACATTTGGTTAAAAAAAACTGACCGCTTAAGGGGTTAAAAAGGACAGTAATTGAATTTCTAAAATTGAAGTAGAATTATCTTACACACTACCATAACCTCCTTCCCCAAAGTGGATTTCCGCAAAAAAAATCGTTCTTAATTGATCCCTACTTTGTGAAAGGAACACGCATATCAAATTTCAAGTCTGTAGGTTTAATAATTCCGGAGTTATAGAAATCTCGTCGCTTTTTTCCTTTATATATTTTGGGACGATTTAGGAAAACTGATGAGTAGCGCGAGGCTTAAGAAATTGAATTATTGATTTATTACGTTTATTACTATTAATTACAATATTCACGTTTAGATACAAGTTATTCAAACTATTCAGTATTTCAATATTATAAAATACTTTATTGGTGATGGAGAAAGCCAGCACAGCCTCTGTTTTCGAGTGTTTTAAATGGACTACTCTCTCCACTCTCTTGGGTGGGATGATCCCTTCTTGGATTTCACTCGAGGTTGTTTTTCTCATGGCCATCAGTTGTCGGATGATGCCAGATGAAAGGACACCGCAATATCATGGGGTGCCCATGTGCATAAGAACAGCATAATGCTATCTGCATAGGGAAGATTATCTTGCAGCTGTGAAGAGGAGAAAACGAGGAGAGGGCTAGTTAGGAGAGGGGTGCCACAGCTCAAATGTCGTCCTCGTCACTTGACCATGGCTCAAAATTACGAGGTCTGTCACCAAATGCCCTGGAGTAGCTGAATAGTACGACGTAAATATTCACACTCCCTCCCTCCCTCTCCCGTTAATTAAAGATAGCTCTAGAAAATACAAATATTTTCTAACCAGAAATTTCTAGACCTTTTTATGACTTAAGTTTATTCTGTTATTATTGGATTACATTAATAATAATCTTTTGTCGTGAGCCTCGTAGCTCATATTATGAGCTCCAGAAAAATAATTTTTTTCCCTTGTGAATGTACACCCTTCTAGATTCTGCGGATCCTAGTTTAGAAGTCCCAATTTAGATGAATATTTTGTATCATTTTTGGAGGACAACATATACTTATTTTCATTTGAATGTGTATTTTACGTTACATATCTCCAGATCTGAAGTCTCAAAACAGTTCTGATAATTTAGTTCTGTTTCAGTGGGCATCTCACAAGTTCATTTTAATTTTCCTTCTTTAATTTTTTTCTTCCTTGATATTGATGAAAATGTTATATTTTAAGATATATTAAGTATTTGTTTAAAACCTTTTTATATGATTACATTGTTTTTTTTTTAATTTCAAGTTTCGATTGCCCCCTTTCACAATTCGCAATAAATTACCTAATTCCGAATTTTATATTTACTTAAAGGATATTATTCCTCTTTCAAACTTATAAATTTTATTAAAACTTTACAAAAAAAACGAGATTAATAAATTCTTTTAAAATGCTAAATTTTAAGTCCATTTATGCAATTTGTAAGAACAACAAGGAAATTTAGGTGGTAGTACTCAATGGGATTTTATTACCCGATCTTGTGTGAATAAATTTATTTATTTATTGCTCATAGTATTTTACTTATGCTGTCACCTGTTCTTTCATGTAAAATTAATTTTAACTTCACTTGTTAGGATTAGTTCACTTTTATCATAGGTTTAATCAAAGGTCACACAATTTATACTAACATTTTGCTGTACTTTATACTTGGGGAAAACTTCGAAGCACCATTCTGTTTTTTAACAGTACGCTAAACTTGTTCAAGATAAAAGCAGGTTTATTCATGCATGCGTATAAGTGCTTCTCCTTTCTAAAAAAATTGAGAAATAAACTTCCAAGTCAACAACCCCCAAAAATGCAAAACAATTGAAAAATGATAGAGAAAACGCATTCTGAATAATATCAGAATGAAGTCCTCCCGTTTAATATCACATACGTATGCATTGCTGCATTTTTGAATAATAAGTTTTTCCTCTTAAGCTAGTATGTTAAGATTTGAATGTCATTAAAATGATAAGAAGATATTGGAACAAGGAAAAAACATTTATTCCTGCAAAAAAGAAAATTTGCTTCACATTTAATGAAATGTTTTTTTAACCTTTTTAAAATTTAATGAAATTTTTCCAGATTTAACATTTTATTAATATTAGAATAATACTCAAATTTTGGGATTAATGAAAAACTGTTCAAAACAGCTCTTTTAATGTGATGGTATAGATGTAACTTAAAAAAAAGTTACAACTATATTAGGATTTATAGAACTTATTCTCGCTTTTAAGCAGCTTAGAAAAATTTAAAATTTAGGAATCTACAAAAGAATTTTTTTAAAAGAAGAGAGAGAGAGAAAGAAAAAATTGAAATAATATTTATTTTTTAAAAAAATTTCTTAAAATATTTTCTATTACAAAATAATTTACAATTCCTGAAATTTCAACCAAACATCATATATATCTATTTTAAAACAATATTAAGAGATGAATAATTTTCATTTATTTTCTAAAAAACAGATTTTTAAAAATATTTTTCATTAAATAACAACAGCTTTAAAATAGGTAAAACTTTTTATTGCTTAAAATAACTTCATTTTATTAGAGGAAAATATGTCGCCCGTGCGGTCTAGTGGTTAGTGTCGCTGACTGCTGTGCAGTAAGGCATGGGTTCGAATCCCAGAGAAGGCATGGATGTTTGAAAATGTATAGTGCCCCTTCGCGCGGCATGGGGTACTCTCTAAATAGCCGTCGCGCCGCAAGTCCTCTCGTGAGGTTGATGGAAGGGGAAGAGAGATGGGAGGTCCCTGACAACTCTCAGGGTGTTCTCCCTCAAAATTGGGGTCGAACCGAGCCAAATCGTGCTGTCACCTGTATGGTGCTCAAAGCTATGACTAAAGACAGGCGTACAATCTAGTCCGATGCCATGATGAATTTCGTAGGCCTCGATCTGACTACGTCAGATAGGTGGCATTAGCAACAACAAGAAAGCATGAAGTCTTAAAAATTTTATTTTTTCTTCAAAGGGGATAACAAAAGATGCAATAAATATAAACGTGCTTTTAAAAAAAAACTGGAAGCAAATACTTTAAATTAGGGATATTATTCTTAAATTACAACACGTAGGAAAAACTAACCACAGTGAATTTCAAAATAAGGACCATAATATATTAAGTAATAAACGAAATATTTGAATAAATATTCGGAAACGCATGGATCTTTAGGAAACTAAGTAAATCTCAAGAGTAAAATTAATAAATCTTAAGAAAGTTCCAAACAAAATTCAAAAATATTTAATAACAATTAAAATATTTTAATAAGTTTCGAATTTATTAAAGCAGATAATTTTTTATCATACAATAGAAAATATACTTATTATGTAATAATTCTTTTATTACATTCTTTGTTATATATTTTTCTTCTGTAATTGATCACAGCTCTCTATTTAAATCACCTCCATCAGCCTATTTCTTATATAGTATCTACTATATTAGATTGCATATAAAATAACTTATGTTTCCGCTTTTATAAATCACATATTACTTACTTAGACCAGTAATGAACAACCTACGGCTGCTTGAGAGATTCTACCTGGCACATCACAGAATTTTATAACAATACTATACAAATTTTCATTTTCAATTTTTTAAAATCTTTTTTGAGTATGTTTCATTTTTATGTTAATCAAAAGTTTCTGTAGAAATATGAATATATTTTGCAATGGAAAATATAATTTTGAAAATTGATATAAAACTTGATTAAAGAACTTTTGCTTGTATAAGAAAAAAAGGAACCTATCTTAATAAATATGATTACAATTATTGAAATATACTCATTTGCATTTATATTTAAGTTAAAGTAAATTTAATTGTCAAATAAAAAAAAATTATTTTTTTAAATAAAAATACACAATTTTTAAAAATTTTAATTAGTTTTATAATATCCATTGTATTGCAGCAGTAAAATTATTACTATTATTATTATTTTGGCTTACTTCTAAAAGATTTACACATCATTAATTTGTCTTCAAACTGTGTTCCATAGAGCCATGGGGCTACACGAAATATACCCAAGAGTTCTACGAGTCAAAAGAAAAAAAAATGAAAAGAAAAATATAAATATATGTGGAAATCTAACCGAAATCTTCCAAAAAAGCTAAATTCTTCAGATAGCGGGGTTTTTTATTGGCGGGGGTTTTACGGGTTTTACGCGTCTAGGAGTTTTTACGATCTATGGGTTTACATCGAAAAAATAGACAACATAATTTAAAGAAAGAAACTTGTTGCATACTAAATAATTTATTATGAGTTTTAGGAGAGTATTTACAGTCGGAATATTTACAGAATAAAAATTAGGACACACACGCAGACATTTAAAAATATAGGCAAATTAGATTATTTCCTCTAGGAGGACGTTAGAGATTAAATAAAACTCATTATGCTATGCAATTGTGACTTACCGTATAGTGTTGGTGAACGGGCGCGGATGCACTAAAGCGCTGCTTCATTGTCGAGTGTTAGTGGGCCTCTGCCGATAAAGGTTTATGTCGGCGTTTTAATAAGCACGCTAGATGGCGTTGATGTGGAATGCTGTTTTAACTACAATTGCCGTCCTCTGCAAAGGGTTATGATCTAACCTTTTACAAAGAAAGTTCCATGGGATATCCTACATATATATGCTAAATATATTTATTCGTCCCCCGGCAGGAAACTTAAAAAACAAATTCATCGCCAAAAAGCCTCTCTTTCTTAGAGATTTCCTGCCAGCTCAGGTGTCATTTTCGTCACTTGACCATTGCTCAAAATTACGAGATCTGTCACCAATAGCCCTCGTGTAGCTTTGTAGTGCGACTTTAATATAAATCTCACTCTCTCTCAGCCGACACTATCCCAATTACTATATACAATGCAAGGCCGAGGCGGATTAAGTGGCTGGCGGCCGCCAAGGGCCCCAAGGTTGATGTGGATTCCAGTTATAAATTCAACTTTCAACAAAAAGGTTTTGAAACGATATTACAAACCTCAATTATTTCCATGGATTTGAGTCGTGTAGCAACCCTAGCACTCTTTTCCCCCGTAAATCTGTATTGTTGTAATCTGTACAAAATTTTCGAATGCGTTTTATTGCACAAATTTCATTTCGAACAAACAAGTAATATTCAAGTCAAACAAGTTCAGTTTTAGTTCACAGTCGTGCTTAGTTGCTCTTGGATACATCTTACACTGTGTGTGTGTGGTATGGGAAAGAAACCCCGGCACCAAAAAAAGTTATTGCAGACTAATGAAATTTCAGTAATACATTTGTCTAGGTAACATATGTTATTGATTAAAATTTCAAGATAACAGGTGAATGTAAACGTGAGAGGTTACCCTTTTTAATGTGAAATGATGAAAGCAGGTGCAACCGAAAGAATTTTAAATGCAAGCCTGCAAACGGACATACAATGTATCGTACAAGTACCAGATATCAGTTTGTTGGATGGAAATGCATGCGTGTTACTTTTGGTCGGGTCGGTCATTATAAGATTTCTTAGTTCTGGATGTGGATGATGCTGTCGTTGTCATCCAATGATGTCTCATTCGTACTCTATTGGAGAAAGTTCTGGTGATCTAGCAAGCCAAGATAACACGTTGGCATTCTATAGAGCAGTGCTTCCCACCTTTTATATCGCAGTGGACTGGACAAAGTTTGATTATTTTACTGCGGCCCGCTTGGGGGGGGAGTTAATTGTTTATATAACAGATTGTTTTGATTTAATAATTTTCCTTTAATTGTATTTAAACATGACCTCAGAATAAACTACAGTTACACCAAAAAGTAAATATAAAGTGATTTCTATGGAAAGTCGCACAAACCCGAGAGTAATGCACCACAGTAAATAAAATGGAAATAATAATTTAGTGTTCCTTGTGCGGCCCGGTATCTATTTTATCCAGCCTCCGGGTTGGAAGAACACAGGCATGAGGGTGCAGGTTATCCTGTTAAAACACCCCTTGAATGATGTTTATAAATGATAGTGCAGCAGTTTGAATCTCATCAGACTGACGTACATGTTTGCAATCAGGGTGTGTGAATAAACCCCAAGCGTGCTCCTGCAGCCAAAGAAAATTGCTCGCCCCAGACCATAACTCTAGTTCCTGGCCCAGTGTGCCTGAGCCCAGAAAGGTTGTTTGCAAATCCTGACTTGACCTTCCTGTAACCAATATACAGCCATCACTGGTATCAAGACAGGAACAGTTTTGATCGGAGTACACCAACACATCGCCACTCCGCTCTCCATTGATTTCTAGTGTGACATCATCGAAATCACAGATGCTAGTGATTTGGAGCTAATGGTATGAACGCTACAGAGCGTCTGGCTGGGTGCAATTTCTCAAACAATTTGATTTATTAGAATTCACTGTGTCAATCTGGTGCCGGGAAAAACTGTAATTTCTGCTGTAGATGCACTATGACGCTCCCCAGACATATGGGGAGTACGGCGGTCTTCTCTGTTAGTGGTGATCCATGCGTGCTTGGACCATAGTTTTCTAGAGATAGTACCTACCCGGGATCACTGCTACTAAGAACTGTACACTGTGGTCACATTCCTACCAAATCTTTCTGCATTATCGTGGAAAGAACCCCCCCCCTTTTTTTTTAGCTCTCCTTTACTACCTCTTTCAAATTCAGCAAGCTGTTGATAATAGTTTATTCGTCTAACATCAAATCACTACACCAAATATCAACGATAAATAACACGAACTTTAGAGCGTGTATTTAAATTACACTTGATTTACATCCTCGAAGTGGCGCAACTAGCGCCACACTTACGCACCTAACTCGAAATTTGAATCAAAGTTTTCTGTCAGAGATGATTAATCACGCCTTCCAAATTTCGTCTAAAAAGCACAACTGCTACTTGGTGAGGGGATTTTTATTTCTATCACTGTATTTTACAAATGAAGATAAATGAAACAAAATGAAGCATGTGATAAAATATACACTGGTGTCCAAAAGTTAAGCATAAATCGTAAAATGCGAAAAACTTGGAGTAAATATTCGTAAAATTATTCCAAATTTCTTGCGGATATTAATTGGGTGAAGAAGAAACGTTGGGTTTATTCAAAACTTTTCAGTCGACTACTTCCTGCGTGAAACACCGGCGCATGTCGGAACACGGAGAAACCGATTCACGCAGCACAGGCAGTTCAGACCAGTTTCGTATAACTGCTGTGCGAAGGAACGTTGTTTACCATCAAACAAGGTGAATGATTGCATAAAGACGCCAAGTGGACATGTTTACGAAAGGAATAATCGTTGGAATGCTGGAATCCTCACGATCACAAACCGAAGTGTCTCGAATTCTGAATGTGGACCAGTTTGTGATCTCAAGACTGTGGCAGAGGTTTCAAAGAACGGGAGATGTTACCCGACCGCCAGTATCAGATCAACTAAGAGTCACAATCCCTCGCCAAGACCGATATCTGGTAATAAGTGCGCGACGTCAGAGGGGCAGTACTGCCAGAGTACTGGGTTCGGCGCTCACAGTCACCACATGAATACGAATTTCGAGACAAACTGTTTACAGGAGACTCAGTCATGCTGGCCTGTATGTCAGAAGACCAGCAGATTGCATTCCCCTCACATCTGCGCATAAACGTGCTCATTTGAACTGGAGTTTGAAACATCAACTTTGGAGTGTGGGAGAGTGGGCCAATGTGATGTTCAATAATGAGTCCCGGTTTAGTCTGAGTAGTGATTCTCGGCGGGTAACGATACGGAGAGAACGTGGAACACGATTTGAACCAAGAAGCATTACGGAAAGACATCATTTTCCATCAAGGGGAGTAATGGTATGGGCAGGCATCATGATGGACGGCCGCACAGACCTCCATTTCCTTGACACGGGGTCTGTGACTGCTCAAAGATACAGAGACGAAGTTCTTGAGCCTTATGTTCACTTGTTTCGAGGTGCTGTCGGTACTGACTTCATATTCATGGATGATAATGCGCCATGTCACCGAGCGGTGCTGATTGATGACTTCCTTGAAATGGAAAACATCCAGCGCATGTCGTGGCCTGCGAAATCCCCTGATTTAAATCCTATCGAGCATGTATGGGATATGCTCGGGAGACAAATTGCAGCCCTTTCGCACCCACCAAGCTCCATTACAGAACTGAAGAGAGCTCTCCAAGAAGCTTGGAACCGTTTGAGTCCACCACTCATTCATCATCTCATAGCAAGTATGGTAAATCGCTGTGCAGCGTGCCTGGCTGTCAGAGGTGACCACACGCGTTATTAAACTGCAGCATCAGTATTTTATTTAATGTTTTCTTTCATTTTTTCTTTAAAGTGGGAATCCTTGCTAGGCTTAGTTTTCTTTCAAACTGCTACTTTGGATAATAAAATTAATTATTATCATTCTTTTGATTTGCTACCTTATTTTATAACCATTTTACACTCGCAATTCACGTTTCCTGCCATTCTGATTTAGTGTTCCTTCTTTATTCACATAATTATCAATTATGCTAAACTTTTGGACACCCGTGTATGATTAGTTCAAGCTAACTATTTCAAGCAAGTTGAATTTAAGTTTTAATAGCAAGATAGTGGTTAATAAAAGCGACTCTTGTTGAAATCCGTGATACAAATGAGGGAAAAAAGACCACAATCCCAAAGGAAACTTTTCTTTGAAACAGATGGACAAATATGGAACTTCCCTGATGACTATGATTTGAAATACCATACTCTTCAGAGGATAAATGCTGCTAGTAAATCATTGTAATAAGTTCAGTATGAATTATACAAATATATTTAAAAAGGATATAGTATTCTAAAATTTCTAGAAAATTATATCCAGAATTTCAGAATTGAATTTGGAAAAGTGGTAAAAAGAAGCAATTGATTTAACAGGGCTTTCGTTTAAAGAGGGAGCTAGATAAACTCGCAGGAAACAAAAAACTATTTGTTATTTTCCGTGAAAGTAGAGTCCGTTATATGAATTTTTAAAAAAAAGAGAACATTTCATAGTGAAGTCATTTTATTCCATATGGGATAGGGCAAGAACAGAACTATCCCGAAAACCTGAGATTTATGAAACTGTTATAAAATACTTTACTGACAAGAGATTATTACCTGAAATTGAGAATAAAGTTACACAAAACTTAAATTGAACTTACACAGGTGGTATTGATTTTTTTAGTTTTGACGATATGAATTGGGTCAATTTTTACTATTTTCAAAAGAAAAAAAAACTAAAATGAAGACCCCACTAGAAATTTATCACGTTACAACAGAAATTCTAATCTAGAGAAACTTTTCCTAATAAAGAAATACTTTTTAAAATACTTTTAACAATACCGATATCTAATGCATCGGGGGAGACATTTTTTCAATTTTTTAGAGAGCTTTAAATATTATTTAGGAAGTAATGGGAGAAAAGAAAAATTGAACATCATGGCCATATCATACATACACTGCTGGCCACCGTAAATGCAACACCCTGAAGGAAGTACGCAAATAACATGAAATTTACAACATGCATTAGCAGAGGTAAGGTATGCAAATGATTAGAATTTCAGCGCAGACACACATCACTCACGCCTGTGGAGCCACCTCAAAGTGCTATTTAAGGCTTGGAGATTTCGACGATTTCAAGTTCGGCAATTGTGTTTTTCTTGTGGATTTTTCAAAAAACGATCATTTATGTCTCGTAGAAAACAGCGATCAGCTTTTGATCAAGTATCCGAGTTCGACAGAGGAAGGATAGTGACCTACCGAGATTGTGGATAATCTTTCAGGAAAATCGGTAGTCGTGTTGGACGAAACCAAACAACTGTAATGTGGATATGTGACCGTTGGATGCAGGAGGGTACGACAGACCGGCGTGCTCGATCACACCCACCTCAGTGCACCACTTCACTTGAGGACAGGCAAATTGTGCGCATGGCAGTGACGGATCGCTCAGTCACATCACGAACCATAGCACAAAACATTGAGTCTGTAACACATCTTTCAGTGTCTGCGCGTACCATTCGACGCCGTTTACAGCAGAGTGGTCTGTCCACAAGACGTCCATTGCTTGGTCTACCTTGACGCAGAACCACAGATGTCTTCGCCGCCAATGGTGTAATGAAAGAAGGACGTGGGTGGCAGAATGGAATGAAATTGTCTTTACTGACGAGTCACGCATCTGTCTACACCACCACGATGGTCGGATTCGAGTCTGGAGACACCGTGGAGAAAGGATGCTGAACAGCTGCGTTATGCACCGCCACACTGGTCCTGCACCGGGTATTATGGAATGGGGCGCGGTATTGGATATCACTCTCGCACTCCTCTAGTACGCATTGCCGGTACTTTAAACCGCCAGCGCTACATCTAAGAGGTATTGGAGCCAGTTCTCCTTCCTTACCTTCAGGGCTTGGCCACAGCCATATTTCAACAGGATAATGCGCGACCACACGGGGCACGCATTGTCCAAAGGTTCTTCGTCAATCATCAGATTGAATTGCTTCCCTAGCCGGCTCGCTGTCCGGATCTTTTGCCGATGGAAAACATGTGGTCTATGGTTGCTCAACGATTGACCCAGATTACACCCCCAGCTGCCACACCAGATCAACTTTGGAAACGTGTGGAAGCTGCTTGGTCTGCTGTACCCCAAGAACACATCCAAAGTCTCTTTGAATCAATACCAAGGCGTGGGGCAGTGGTGATCTCCAACAATGGCTGCTACTCTGGCTACTGATTCTGGCAGGAACCACACTTCATAGAAGTCTATAAATTTAATCATTTGATACTTGGTCAACATGTTATCTACAAAAAAAATTTTGTTGTGCTATCTCTTGTCTTTCTTGGTGTTGCATTTACGGTGGCCAGTAGTTTAGATAAAGATGTTCTACGGCAAAAATAATTGATGAATTTTCCGAAGAGAAATCAAGAAGTAAATTTGTATAATAAAATTGTAAGTTCATTAGTAAGGTTTTAAATTTTTTTAAAATACAGTTACGATTTTTCTTTGGTCGCAGAGTTTTATTATTAGCAATACATTTTATTTTGAAAATTTAAAGTCAGTGAATCTCTTTACTGTTTTAGTTTTTCGACTCTTGGGCCCATGGGCCTCAAACCTTTTAGCACCAGAGGCCTCCAACTACCTTAATCCGCCTCTTATGCAAGGGAAGTTAACACTTTGAGCAAGAATCAATGCTAATAATGAGTAAATTACACTAATACTATGATAAAAATTTTTAAGCAAAAGTACATTATTTTTCGTTAATTGTTTTTACTTAAAGTACTCATAACATGTTTAGATCTAATTTAGGAATTATTTTAAGATATTGCCTACTATAAAGATTTTTTTTGGATGAGGTTTCCCGGAAATACTCTAAAGTTTGAAGGGTTCCGTGATTCAACAGTTTGAAGAACACTGATTTAGACTGTGACTTACAATGATAAGCAACAATTGATTTAACCTGAGTAATTTGTTTGGGCAGTACAGCTCAATCTACCTAGAATGATTGATGATGAGAATATTTTTTAACCATATTACTTAAATCATACTTTGTAAGCCTATCTGTTTTCATCAAGTTTCAGTTAAGTCCAATACCTCATCCCCACACACAAAGAATGTAAATAAAGTATTGACATCGCAATCCAGAAAATTGCAGAAGATCGGGCATGTGAACAAGATACAAGAACAATGAGATAGCGCTGTAGTCGATATGTAGACTGTAAAAAATGGTCGATCCTGTAACAAGAAGTTGTTTACTATGTGTCGTTGAGAGGATGATGTCATTTATACCATTCCAAATTATGTTTGTAAAAGATCATCCATGGTGTGGATGATCGAGGATTAGTGGCAAAAAAGGCATTTGAATGATATCAATATGAAACCTATGGCAATGGTGAGTAAGGACAGATGCTTAATGGGTGAAAGCCAGTAGCGTACATAGGTCTCTCTTACGAGGGAATTCTAACAAACATGTAAACGAAAGCCCCGAGGTATAACGTCTGTCATAAAAAATCTGCTGATCTTTTTTAGGGGGGGGGAGGTATTGAACCCCTAAACTCCAGTCACCGCTCGTCAGAGCGTCTCGTACGGGAGGAATGAGACAATGCATTTGCACCGTACAGGCCAGCAAAACATTCTTTAACATTAAACTGATATCGTAGGTGGTCTGTTTTCCAAAGACCTTTGATTTACTCTTCGTGAATTATTCATAGAAATCGTTCTCAGTCATCAAATGGTGTGACACATACTGCAGAAATACTGAGGAAAATTTCAGCATTGTGGGTTCCACGCCATATCGCCATCGTACACAGCACCATGAAAGGCACTGATATCAACTGGCTGATATCCGCCTCAACAGATATCTAAAAGTCGACAGTATGCTACAGAAATGCATCTCCATTTCTGAAGCATTATTGTCGTTATTTATCAGACGAGGGTAAAAATCTGCATTAAATGGTCAAGAAAGAATGGCGTGACCCAGGTTCTCGTCATCCATATTAAGTTCGACAGGAGCCCTATCGAGAGGAGATTATTTTGATTGTGGCATTCGACAGTGAAGGTAGAACAATAAGGCACTCTGTTTTGTCTTCAACAACCAACATCTTGTCAACGTTGTTCCCTACCCTACCGTTATTAAGAAAATTAAGCAAAAGGTACTGAACTATTGGAGATCATATTGAACAATATATTATCCGAATTCACAACCCAGCAACACCTTTTCTTAAGATAAAACATCTGAATGCTAATAAAAGGAGTTCTGTGCTTAATTTCAACTCAATTTTCAGGTGCCTTTCCCGTGGTACAACACAGGTAAATTAAGGGATGTAGTTTTATCATGGCCCTTGAATGCAAAGGATCTGCGAAGCCAATTTTTAAGATTTCAGAAAAACTGCATTCACAACATCTATTGACAGATATGAAGCAACTACTTGATTTCCATGCTTAATCTTGAATCGCTTACAAATTAACCATATATTTAAACAAGACTGGCAAGTATGATCCAGAAACATTATTTTATTTGGGCAAGTGAGTCAGAAAATCCAGAGTGATGCAAATTTTTACACTGATTGAAAATTCTAATGTGTAAAAATTTTCTTTTTATTGGCATGACTGCATTGGATATTTTGATTGAGCAACAAACTCCGAAGTCTCCTTTTCAAAACTTTTAAATTATCGGATTGTATTGGTCATATAATTAAAATTCAGGTTCAATTCGTAAATTAAAATTCAATTCGTAAAATTTAGATTAGGATGATTTGGAGTAGTATTATAAGTTGAATGTATTCCTTTTCAAACTCGTGTGCAACGAATTTATTTTGCTGCACATCTCGAATCCTGTACTTTTCTGCGTCAGCTAGTTCATTCACTCTCTGTTATACATTTTACAGTTATAAAGAAATTGTGAGCAGAGGCGGATTAAGGTAGTTGGAGGCCCCTGGCGGTAAAAAGTTTGAGGCCCATGGGCTTAAGAGTTGAAAAACTAAAATAGTGAAAAGAGTTAATTACTTTATATACTCAAAATAAAATGTACTGCAAAAAAAAAAAACTCATCGGCTAAAGAAAAATCTTAACTGAAGAAAAAAAATTAAAAACCTTACTTAAGAGCTCACAGTTTTGCTATACAGTTTGATTTCTTTTTGGCAAATTCATCAATTATTTTCACCATATCTATTTTGTCCAAAACATTTTATTCTGTATATAATATGGCCATGTTGTTTACTTTCTCTTTTCTCCCATAGTACTTCTTAAATTATTTTTAACACGTTTTAAAACAAAAAAGGATCATTCACCTGATACATTCGATATCGATATTGTTAAAAATATTTTCAAAAGTTTTTCTACATTAGGATTTCTTTTACATCTCGACAAATTTCTAGCGGGGTTTTCATTGTATCTTTGTTTTCTTTTAATTTCTTGTTGCAAGGTGGTGAGTGATATAGTGATTTTGGGGTTTAATGGCACAAGAGCCGATTTCGGCTATACTGCGCCAAACATTTGTTTTAATATCTGTGGTCTAGACGGGAAGAGAAAGAAAGAATGAATTGAATGACAAGAAAGAGGGTCGAAAATAGAAAAAGATCACTAGGGTACCCCGGGTTTGTGTAGCCGATGTTTACCAAAGACAGTAAACCCCGTGGGAAAAGGAAAAGATCACTAGGGCACCTCGGGATTGTGACACCCGTACTCACCTAAAGAAGGTGAGCCCCCTGGGGGAGTTGCAAGGTGGCGTGGTTGGTTTGTCACTGGCCTTAACACTCATCAAGCTTGGGGCCCCTGGCGGCCGCCAGGTCCGACACCCGCTTAATCCACCACTGATTGTGAGATGTAAAAGATTACTCTTTCAAAACTTAACTTAAATCTCTAAAAGTTCCAAGATTCGACAACTGAAAAGATACAAGAGGATTATTAAAATATAATTAAATTAGTACATTTATTTTCAATTTTGTTTAAGTTTTGGTGCAGAAAACAAATTTTTCTATCTTATATTTGCCTTAGTTAACGTTTTCTCATATTAGATACTCAAAAGTTTTTCCCTGTAATGATTCGAGGCATTGGCGTAGCTAGTCCTGAAAGGGTCTTGTTTCGAAATTCCTTGAAGGTATTTTTTGGAGGCCTCTTACTATTTTTTACGTACACATGTTGGGCCCTTATTGATGTACTCCTAATTCGAGGGCAAATTTCATAGAATAAAACGAAAATTTGTCCGCATCACATGATGTTCTGCAGCGTCTTGAAGATTTTTACAACTAAAAACGGAATGTATCTGGCAGCAGTCCAAAATGTGTTTTGCGTCTGCTCTGTAGCACTTGTGTTGGTTTCGTTTGTGTTCGTGTGAGTACCGTAATAGTAACACGGTTAACAATGTAATTTGCAACATTTCTTAATTTTATACTAGTCAAAATAGCTTCATGTTGCTTTACGCTTAAGTGTTCGACTAACAGCCCTTGTTAAACAAGGCCTAAATTGCATTTAAACCTTCTACTTTAGCATTTAAAAATTTTATAAAAATGTTTGTCGGTGGCGGCATGGCGTCTCCAAAAACCATAAAAAAACACACTAAAAAACATCGCCGTCATCATCATCACCATGGTCACCATCATAATTTTCATCCACCTCAAGATCTGCAGCTATCAAATCTGGAAGCATCTCAAGTAAGTGTTAAAAAACAAAGCAGACTAAACTTTTATGTTTGTATATATCTAGATGTGTCAATATTGACCATCTGTAAAGTTTTCATTTTTTAGCTATCATGTTTACTTACAAATTTATTAAATAGTTCCTTTACATTTTCTTTTAGTTTTTATTCTGTTGAGGATTCAGTGCTATGATGTCCTATTGGCTGTAATATTTATGGAATTTAAATAAATCTCAAATGTATTTGCTTTATACTTAAATTTTTAGCACTTCTGGAGACACAAATATTGATTACTTATCCATTAGCCAAAGCTTGCTGCATTTCCATTATAAGTTCATTGTACAGCTGTAGCTTTGTATTTATTTCGTAGCTATTCTTGAACACATAGAAGCAAATATTTATTTACATCAGAAATATAAGATATTTAAAATTCACAATATGTATTCACAATATAAGATATTTAAAATTCACACTTGCAATATAATGAATGAGCTCGTTCTTATCTATGAATATTAATACTAAAATTACATATTTTATGATTAAAATAATTAATATGTATTGGGATCACTATTCATATATGTAATAAAATCAGTATTCTGTGAATTTTTTTGAAATTTTTAAAATTTTTTGTACAAAATAAATTATAGAAATTTATTTTTACTATTAATATTTTATAAATTTATAAATAATATGCTTATTGGACTGGTTCAATGAAAAAAATGCACAAAGAAAACCATCTAAAGCATTTTCAACTAAGGATATATTTTATATTTTTGTACATGTATATTTTTAGATCTCACTGACATATCAATAAGTTTTTAGTTTGCAATTTTTAAAACCTTACTGTAAATGACACACTCTTTTTAGTGTAATTATTTATATTTTTTTATTATTTATTTGAAATTATCCTCACTTTATGAATCTTCTATTGGGGTAATTTTTTGATAGTATTAGGAATTTAAGTAGAATATTATCTGTTTTTGCATTTCTTTTCTCTAGAACAAATTTTTATCCTACAATTTGAGCCTTTAGAACCTTGTAGATATAACTATATTTTTTATGCCCAACTTCTGCAATTCAATACTACAATTTGTGTTTTCACTTACACATTTGTGATGGCAATGGTTTGAGAGCTAAAAAACATTAATTTGCACAAATAAGGAGATTACTGTAGTTAAGTTTTTGATGAAAACTAAATTTTTCATGTTTGGGTGTTTCAAATGTGTGTTTAATAATATATTTCTGGAAATTGTTCTCTCGTTAAATGATCTATAATTGCATTTTATTACAAAACCTATTTTATAAATGAGTAATTTTTTGCGAATTCTATTTTTTGTAACCTGACTGGGTTGCGAGATTTAAAGTATAGTAAAATGCTTTGGTTATGTATGAATTAAAGGCAATTCATAAAAAATTACTAAAATTCAAGATATATTTTTTATTGTAGTAAATAAGGATTTTTGTGCAATTTTATAAATTTGTTTAACTTTCATCCTCAAAAAATACTTTGGTAATTTCTTTGCAAAAATTCTTTTAAAACAGTTATTTTTTTTTCTTGCAGTATTTTGAATTCATGTCTCTCCACCTGGTTTTGCTTTTATCCATTCATGAAGGGTTAAAACTTTTTTTTAAAAATTAAATGTTTAAAAAAATTTTTTCCTCAAATTTTGTTTAATTTAAAGGAACTTCTTAAAATTCTTTTCTTTATCTTAAAATTCAACTTTTGCATTCTGCCTTATAAAATCTAGTATAAATCTTACATTATTTTATCAACATATTTATAAAAGTTAAAGTTCCAATATTACTTGTTAAATGATGTGATATCTGTATTATTTTGGAAAAAATTGTTGTATTAAACCTTTTTTTGATGAATGAGGTATTTATAATCAAAGTGGTTTGCTTAAGTTTATATATCATCTATAATATAATTTATTTTATATATTGTAAGTTTTATATAGATGCTTTAAGTTAATTTCAATTGTTTTTTAGTAAATATATAACAATTCTCACAAGAAAATCTATTTTCTATGAAAAATGAATAAAAGTATGACATTACTTAGTAGTTTACTTGTTTTATTTCCAACATAAAATATATTTTATACAAGCATTATATATATACATGCACACGTAATAAACAGTAGCATATGAAAGGGTGGAGCTTGGGAGTTTAATCTCTCCCTCTCTCATAGACCATCAGATTTGTAATTTTTAGCAGAGAGATTGTACCTTGTCTCTGTTGTCTATATATTTTTAGAATATAGCCCCCCTCCCCCATAAAAGAGGTCTGTGTGCATCACTGATAATACTCATATATATGTATACATACAAGAGACCGCATTTTAAATAACTAAAGATTTTTAACCAATTTTGTATAGAATTATCTGTAATATTCTTCAGAGGAAGTATTAAAGAATGGTTATCTATTGAAAAGAGTCATACAGTTAAATACTTTTTCCTCTAGGATTTCTTTTTTAAATAGAAGAAAACAATTACCAAATTTTCTTTCCCTACTTGACTTTTAGTTTTTACTTTATGAAAAGTACTTGATTATTCTACAAAATATGATTTAAATAAATTTAGTTACATTTTAAATCCTAATTTTTTTAGTGATACTTGACATATTAGATAATAATATTTTAAAACTGTATCTTTTAAGGTAAACCATGCTAAAGGGTAGAAATTAATATTTATTATTTTTTTTAGTGTTTATGTTTCATTAGAATTTTAAAAAATGTTTTTAACATACATTCATACATGTTACTTTTTTGTACATTTTATTATTCAAATGAATTGTAAAGTGGAGACAACAATTTATAAATTGTGGGATATGAATCTTTGTAAACTAGTTCCCTTATTTCTTGTGTTAAAAATGCTTTTGCTTGTTTAAATTGTAATTGTTAAATGTTTTATTATTTATCTTCTAGATTAAACGTTAATCAGTTTTCGTATTTGATCTAGTTAAATATTGTAAAAACAAATACCAATGAAGAACTAAATATCAATTTATTACTAGTTGAGAAAATTATTTAATAATGAAAAAAGTATACATATATATATATTAATTATAAACAAATCTGATTTAATTTCAATTTTAGTTCTGCTTACATCTAGATTTAAATTATTACCCCCTGAACCATTCATTAATACTCTAACGATTGATTCCAAGCCTTTTAAATATTTTTTAATGTTTGTAGACACAAATTGTTTTTCTCCTGATTGGAAAAATTGCTATTACAAAAACACAACTTTTTCTTCGTTTTAATTACCATTGAATACAATTTTACTCTTATTTTATTAGCCTCATTTAATGTTCTCATATATATTGGAGCAGTAAATGCATGGTACATGCTTGTAATTTTCTTTTATTCGTTATACAAGTAATTTTTGAATTGTTTCAAACATTTTCTAACCAATTTATATTAATAGATAATTTTCTTTATTAATTTTCATTGATTTTGATTTAATGTAATATTTTTATTATTGCTTGTTAGTCTTCAATTGTTTACACTTATGAGATTTTGCTATTCTTCTATTTTTTTAATCTAATTTTGTTAATATCTTTTAAAAGGCAAATGTATGTATTTTCTTCCAAATCATACCCATTTATTCTGGTTGAACTGATATGATTATGGGTACCATGCACATTTTATCCATCTCTTCATTTGGACTATTCTACATTACCTTTCTTCTAATAACATTATGTTATTGGCTTACCTGGAAATAATTTTTATGGGCAATTCTTCTGTATCAAGTCAATTCTCTTGAATCTTGGGGAAGGAGCAGAATAAATGCAATACACTAATATACAAATCAATATAAAACTAAATTTTAGTCACTATTTCCAATTTTTTTCAAAGAATTTCATTCTAAGAATAAAGAATAAATGCTGAACTAAAATTATTGATTAACAAAACATTTTTTAATTACTAATTTCATATAAATTTTTTAATTAAATAAAATGAAAGATAAAATAAAAAGATTGAATATTTAAAAAATATTTAGCTAATAATTTAGACCTTTATTATCTATAAAGCCTTTACTAGTTTATATTTTAAATTCTATTTAAAAATAACTTTTTTAATTAAAAATTATGTTGTAAATTCACATAGTTAAATTATAAAGAAAAAAATTTACACAATAAAATTTTGTGTAAGTTGGCAGTTTACAATGTTTGATGCAAAATGTTGTGATTAAATAATGTTATACTTGTTAATGCATAGTTTAAAATTTATGAATTACGTAGATGTGTGTAAATTTCTTGTTAAAATTACTTTAGTACTTTGATATTAGTCTGAAAATTTTTTGTTTATTCTAGTATCAACAATTCTCTCTTTTCCTTTCTTAGAGATTTAAATAATTTGTATAAAACCTGTAATATTTTTATTATTCTGATGTAATTTATTATTGTTGCAAAACATGTACATTGAACTTCCTGTAAATTTGATATAAGTTTACAATTGTGGATACTCTATAATTTATATATGTATATAAATTATACATATAATAACTGAAAAATAATATGCTTTTTAGTGTACAGGAAAACTGAGTTGCGTTAATCAAATAGTTGTCATAATTCTCACAGAAACATATACTTTATTCCTTATTTTATTCACTTGTGCACACAAGCCCCCCTCCCCATTAAAGAGGTTTGTGTCCACCCCTGATTCTACATTTGAAACAGCATTTTGCAAATTTTAGTTATCTTTTAATAAAGTTACTTCTGATTTCTTAAATTTGGGCATATTTAGTGAAATTTTGGAATTATTTATAGCAAGACATGAAGATTTCAAATATTAAGCATTTTTATTTACTACACCTACTTATAATACACATTTTTCATAGTGATATTTTTTTCCCATTGTTTAAAAATATTTTTAGGGTTGGGAACGAATTATTTATTGTGTTTTTTTGAAAAATGTCGAGGATGAACCATGTTTTAAACTTCCATGACTCAAACTTTTCAGCAACATTTGTACGAAATTTGTGGGGAAAAACGGGTGTGGAAGTTTTTTATAATAAGAAATAATTTATATAAGCGAAAAAGCAAAATAAACAAACCATTCACAGCATTCGTGTTGAGAAAAGTGTTATAAATTCTTTTATGTGATTACTAATTAATTTATTAATATCGTAATTTCGTTCTCTTTGAGCTATGGACAATAAAATCTATTTTGTCTTGGTGTCATGAGAATTGGTGTCTCCTTTCTTGATGACTCGTTTTATAAAGCATAAAAAATTTGGATTCCCCCCCCCTCCCCCCAATTCGTATTGACTACCTATTTTTTTTTTTTAAATATCGCAATTTACGTTAGTATCTTTGATACACTTTTTTGTAAAAACCTTAAATATGACCTTATTCAATCGACATAAAAACAAACTGAAGACGTGGAAATCCTTCACCCGCTAATATTGGCCGTTTCATTTCTCGCAAAAATCGCCCCCCCCCCCTTCTCCCTGTATATAAATGTCTACAGTTAATCCAGTGTTGATCAAGTTTAAGCAACCGGTTATTTGCCTGAAACCTGCATCTTTGTAACCAAACAAGTTGTTCGGCACATATAAGAAAAGTTAATTATTTTGAATATCCTGACAAGATAAATAAGTAAACAAATTTTAAGTCATAAATCACGCAAAGCAAGTGTTTTATTATTTCTGAAAACATTTGCTATAAGAAATCTTAAACGTTTGGTGGAATAATAATAATGTTGTAATTATGAACCACACAAATGTCTGAACAATGAATTATCATTTTATGATTTTTGTGAGTTTGATCAACCTTGTATCTTTGTACCGTTCATTAAGCATTTATTTCTTAATCTTTTAATAAGTGTATTCTGTGTGTCCTTCTACTCTAACAATTAATATTTTTTTTAAAAAAATTGCGTTTGATTTCTGGACGTCTTTTTTAATTAGTTTCTTTAAAAAAAAAAATTATATTGTGTAAATTTGTCTTAAATTGTTTAAAAAAAACCCGAGATGGATGGAAGGATTGACTACACAATGTTTGGTAAAATATACTATATATATATTGTATATAGTATATATGAATGAATATATATATAGTATATACTATATATATATTTTGTATTTTAGAAATATAGCAGTTATCACATTATTTTTGTTTGAATTTCTTACTGTACAGTTAGCTTCATTTTCATTCAATCATTAGTATTAAAACTTAGAATTATTATTCTTAACAAATTTAAAAAAATTGCAATATTGGTTATTTTAACAATGTAATGATTTTCTTACACTACTATAAAATGGTTGAATTTATAGCCTAAAAAAATAGAATAGAAAATATAGCAATATGTTTGAAAAGAAATTATTATAAAATCATTGGGGGGGGGGGGGAGATAACGTTCAAGTTCACACAGAACTGAAGTAGGGGATTTTTTTAAAGCGATGTTACTGAACCAATGCGAATCAGTTGAATCCAATCTTCGCATAAAAGCAGTCTGAAAGGTTTTGTCATTAAAATACTTTATATTGCTTTATGTATTTTGTTTCTACCGTCCAAAAATATGGATTAAAACATTTTTAAAAGTTCGTTAATTACTCTTATTTTTTTCTGGGTAAAAATTAAAAGTAAATTCTTTTCCTTGTATCGATTTGATTTCGGTTTTAATCAAATATCCCGTTTCGCAAAAGTGTTTCCCTTCAATTATCTACGCTTTCTTGAGTGAAAAAAAAAATTATCAGTATCCTTGATGTATTTTTTCCTTGCAATCATTTTGTGCATAAAATAGCCGGAAAAAGGTAAAATTCTTAAAATTTGAGACGAATAAGGATGTATATTTTTTACTATTTCATTTATTCTCCAATGTATATTCTGGTATTCAGAAAGCTTGTATGTAGAACTTAAATTCGCGCACTGACTTTGTATCAAGGGAGTTGGAAGCATTAGCCCTTTTAGTTTTTGCAGCAACAAATAAATGGATAGTTATGCTTCTACATTAGTTAATTTTGTGAAGAAACGTTCTAATTTTAACTCGTTCACGTTCAAATCACTTTCTGTCTGCGATGTAAATGTAAGTTATCGATTTTTGTTTATAGATTAATGATGTAATAATAACATATTTTTTAAGTATTTATAGTTTTCTGTTTAAACTTTGTTTTGTTTCTAAGTTTTACTAAATATTCTATGTTAATCACTTTGTGTTTTACAAATTCATGCAGATATTTTTCGCATAAAATTATTGCATTTATCTGATGCAAGTTGGAAGTGCATTTCAAAGTATAATTTTGAAATTTTCGGTCAAGGAAAAAAAACTCTTGCTATAATTATATTTTATTCAAATGTTTCAAACCATGTATTATCGTACCAAATATGACATTAGTACCCCCCCCCCCCCCCAAATTGTTTTTTTCAGAAATGTATTTGTGTTGGAGAACAATCGTTTGTGCGCACAAAATTGAATAAATAAAATAAGCTATTTGAAGTTCGATAAATAAGGTCAGAGCATTTGGGAATGTTATTTTTTGAGCGAACAGAATTCACTATTGTATTTTGTTCAACCTACTGCCCGAATTCTCCACTTGTTTCTATATGCATCGAATATTTGAATCTATAATACTATTTTCTATGTCTAAGAAAGCGTTGTGTAGGTGTGAAAGCAGCAAAAAAAAGCTCTCATTACTCTCCATACATTTTTTTCAGACTGAAAGGTGAGAGAGAACGCTAAGAGAAAATAAGGTTTATATTTTGTTTTTTGTATAAAAAAATAATGTCAAATATTTTATCACCAACTCTGATATGTTTTATCTTAAACACACTTATTTTACTAAATTTTTTTGGAAGCCATTACTAATATTTCCGAAGAATTCACTCGGATCAATCAAGTCCCAAGTTTTCGTATCGTGTACTGGGTATCATAATTCGTAAAAACGTAATACAGTTATTAAGGGAATAAGCTCTCAAATATACATGGATTTTTTGCTTTTATCTTATGCATTCTACTCCAATTTTATTTTGTAATTGAATACCATAAATTATCATATTACCAGTGAAATTTTATTATAAATGCGTGTATCTTTTTTAACTGTAAGGATTCAGACACTTTCACATTTAAAACAAATGTTCGCTTAGTTTTCATCGGAATATTTTAAAAATTGGGTTACACATTTAAACAAATTGATAATAGGTGATACAGAAATATTTTCTGTAAGACAAATAAATTAGTATAAAATATTTGAAAACTATTTAATTTTCCTTATTGTGTTATAAAACGTTAATTTCTTTTTATAATCTTAGAATTAATTTTATGGGGGAGAAAGAAACTGTATGGAATTGTTTGTGTGTGTGAAAATGCTGGGAGTTCCTTGATTTGCCAAAATCATTTACATAATGCAATTTTAGTTTTTGATAGTTACTGCAACTGCGTTTCTGTCTTTCTCATGTTACTTTCTACTGGTGTTTATTATAAAATATATTATTTTTATTATTATTCTTGTAACATTTATTATGTTTCCATCTTATTAAATCTGGGTGCATCTTGTTGCTCTTAGAATTTTCATAAAGATGGTTCGGATACAGATTTTTGGAAATATTTTTCTACAACAAAAGTACTCTTTGGAAATTGTTCTTCATTCAGGGGGAGGGGGGGGGGTGTACTCCTTACTCCTTGTACTTTGAGAACTACTCAGCATGACTGTTATTTCAGGAGAATATCGATTTTACTCGTTTCACATTTTTCTCGTGTCATTCTTCACAGCGCTCGAAACACACCCCTAGAATGGTATCGATTTAAGAGAAAAATCGTTTCTTTTTGTAATATATATAAGCATTTTGTATTAAATCTTAACAACCATTTTTGGGGGAATTTTCTTTTTAATACCGAGATTATAAAGTCTTACTTTTTAATATCATTCATATTTAATAATTTTTCTCTCATATTCTTTCATTCAGATCAACTCTATTTTGAGGAAATGTGGCATTGCAAATTTTAAGACATGTTTCTAGATTTTGATATATATAAATCCATTTTGATTCTTATTGGTCATTTGGTACAGAGAGATATTAAACAGGGGAGAGATTTTAGATGTTTCTGTAATTTCATAATATTGAAACAAATATTGCGAAATTGTTTCGAGTCACAGAGCCTATGTGATAAAAGAAAATTCGATTTAAACGTTGGAAAAAACGAAAAACAACACTGAGTACTGGAAATATGACTACAGTGAAAATAATAAGAATAATTTACTTTTTTGAACAGAGGAAACTGAATAACTTGAAAAGTTTGAGAGAAATCTTTTTTCCTCTTAGTAAGTAAAGAATCAAATTTAAAAAATCATGAATATCATAATTAGTGTACAATATATAATTAGTATTTCATAAAACAAGTAAAAGTCGTCCAATTGTTTACGTAGGTTAAAGATGCCTATATATATATATATATACAGTCGACTCTCGATAATTCAAACCTTCGATAATACGAACCTCTCGATAATTCGAAGTAGATGCTCAGTCCCTAGGAAAAACTCTTGACATTTCGAATTAAAACAATGCGTTTTAGTACATTTAATATTTCGAAGTAAAATCTGTGGCTGACCAGACTACAACACGCTATAATTCGATTTTGTTTTATAGAACTGTCGACAATTCGAACACTATCATGTGTAGTCCTGTAACAAGCCTGTTGGAGCTTTCAAGTTTTGCGTTGTCTCTGCGTGTCTCCCCTGTAACGTAGCCCCTTTGAGGACCAACTGTCCCACTTTTTTTCCGGTTCCTCAGGCGAAAAGAAATGTTATTGTTTTCATTCCTTTAAGTGGACAATAGACCAACTGCACCTGTTGTCAGCCGTCCACATCTTTCGTTTAATACGTGACCTTGTAACACATGTATTCAGAAAGGATGGTCTGCTATTGTGAAGAAGAAATGGGCAAGATTGTGTAGGAATGTATTCTTTTAATACAGCACTTTTAACTTCTGTAAAATATTTATACTGTATATAATATGTACTTTTAAAAAATACTTTAAAATAATTTTATACATTAGTACAATTGTTGTTTTATTACATAGTTTCAAATTTAAACGTGTTAGAAAAAAATTTCTCTTCTTGTATTTTGGGAACTTTTTTCTACCCTCTTGATAATTCGACCTCTTAACAATTCAAAGTTTTTCATTAGTTCCTTCAACTTCGAATTATCGAGAGTCGACTGTATATATATATTTGTTGAAATTTTGATCTTTATTTGGATTTGCATTTAACGCTTTTCTCGACAGTTCAGAAAAAAAAAGTAAGTTCTGGGTTTCCTCACAATTCTATTCTTTTACACTTTCATTCATAACGATTTTGTTCATTCATTCCAACAGAGTACAGTTAACGACTACTCGAAAAGAGATAACCAGTTTGTCAGTTGAAGCATTTCCGCCGAAAAATCATTAACTTCCTATGTGTTTATCAATATTTCTATCCGGAGCGGAAATAGTTTTTCACATACGTTTGTTCTGACGGAAGAGCCTCCAAAAACGAAGCTACAGTTTTGAGATATGCAGTTAGATTTCGATATACAGCCGACTCTTGATAATTCGAAGTTGGAGGGACCAATGAAAAACTTCAAATTGTTAAGAGGTCGAATTATCAAGAGGGTAGAAAAAAGTTCCCAAAATACAAGAGAAATTTTTTTCTAACCCGTTTAAATTTGAAACTATGTAATAAAACAACAATTGTACTTTTGTATAAAATTATTTTAAAGTATTTTTAAAAAGTACATATTATATACAGTATAAGTATTTTACAGAAGTTAAAAGTCCTGTATTAAAAGAATACATTCTTACACAATCTTGCCCATTTCTTCTTCACAATAGCGGACCATCCTTTCTGAATACATGTGTTGCAAGGCCACGTGTTAAACGAAAGATGTGGACGGCTGACAACAGGTGCAGTTGGTCTATTGTCCACTTAAAGGAATGAAAACAATAAAATTTCTTTTCGCCTGAGGAACCGGAAAGGGGGGGGCAGTTGGTCATCAAAGGGGCTATGTTACAGGAGAGACACGCAGAGACAACGCAAAACTTGTAAGCTCCAACAGGCTTATTACAGGACTGCACATGATAGTGTTCGAATTCTCGAGAGTTTTATAAAACAACCTCGAATTATAGCGTGTTGTAGTCTGGCCAGCCACAGATTTTACTTCGAAATATTGAGTGAACCAAAACGCATTGTTTTAATTCGAAATATCAAGAGTTTTTCTTAGGAACTGAGCATATACTCCGAATTATCGAAAGGTTCGTATTATCGAAGGTTTGAATTATCGAGAGTTGAATGTATTTATCCCTTTTGAAGTGTTGACATGGTATTTTTTTTAAAGAATTTAAAATGTTTATTGCTTAGGATCACGCACATATTTTAACACTACTTGAGTTTGTGGGGACAAGAAGCATATTAATTGAAATTATATGCATTTAATACGTAAAATGATAAAAAAAAAGCCATAAAATAAGTGGTTAATGATTACTTTCTAACTGAAAAAGGGTCAATGATGAGACAACTGATTAATTTTCTTGCTTATGTTATTTAAGTGATACGTATATCGCGCCCATAGATCATGCGTACTATTTTTGTGTTGATTGTAAAATAACTGTATTTGTATATGTAACTAAATAATTGTATTCGTTTTTGTCATTTCTTTTGTATTCCCGTATTCTGATAAATTAAAAGTTTTTGCGACTTAGATGTCGAAAAGTAAAGTATTAAAATATTAGTGCAACGTTTTCAACCAGTTGATTCATTTATAAAACATATTCTTGTGCCGAAGTTAATTTTGTTTTTTTGTGACATATCATGAAGCGATATCACGTACTAAGCCTTTTCTTTTTCGCATCGATTATGTGTTGTCTTTTATTAACAGTGCTTGATAGTATCAGTCATTATTGAATTTCAGCAAGAAACATGTTATTGCATTTATTAAACTTGATTACTTTTTTATTGATGGGTTACACATAAAGAAGTGCCCGTTGTGATCAAAGTTGTTACATTTCTCAATTTCGCTTCAAGAAGTGTCATATGGTTTTGTTGATTTTAAAATGCATGTGTTTAAATGATCTCGCATGTGATTTGCATGTGTTAAAATGATCCCGCACTTATTTTTTAACAATAATAATGCATCAAAAGCTTTGTAAGTGGACACTTACCTGGTCCTTACCTGATTTATCTATGCTGTTTTCTTGTATAGATTTAAAGAGCACATGAAATCACGCATGACGAAAATGTACTTCAACTGTCTGTGCTAGCGTGGAATCCGTTATTTCATAATCAAATATGTTGCCATCGCGCAAAGAATAAATGCTTTGTCTATAGTGCTGACATGCCATGAAATAATTATTTTATCCAAAATACATCTAGCACCCCTCCCCCTTCCTTTAAAAATAAAAAATGCAATTTGCTCCTTGTAAAAAAATGGATATTTTAAAAAGGCGTTTCTGAAATTTGTAGAATATGTAATAAAGGAGTTCGTGTGCTTCCACATCATCCAGTTATTACAAAAATTGGAACAATTTTCTACCTAAAACGTTCCAACTTAAAAATATTCTTTCCTGTTTCTCTTAGCTCCAAATATCCACTGTCGCATTTGTGTGATGACTGAGAGTTTCTAATGTACATTGAGCATGAAATACAAATATTAAACTCTTAAAATTAATTAAAAATTTTTCTTTTGGTGATTAGTGCTATTAGGGTGCTTTAGAACAGCGCTAATTAGATTATTTGTTTTTTAAGTCTTTGCAAACTTTTTTTAAGTTTAGAAAGTTTTGTGGGGGGAACATTTCCGAAATTCATAACTGATTTACTTTCATATTCGTAACTTTTGAGTTTTTAGTGCTTGCAACATAGCAAAATGATCCAATGGATCGATTCTGAGAATAATTTCTTTGATTTTTACCTTTATCTGTTTACATTTCAAAACATGCTCAATTTTAATGATACTGGAATACATTTACGTCACACTGTTATTGTACGTGAAGGATAATCACATGACTGAAACGTATTTATTGGCTAGTCTTTAGCTTTTTCCTGTCAGACATCATATGCTTTTCAGAGTGTTATGTAATTGTCGCCATGCATGATCTAATTCAGACCCGGCTGACTTTTTAACGTAGAACTCATTTACAAAACTTACTGAAATGCATGACGCGTTTTTACGTGATATTTTCTCAAGCATCAGTGCACATTATTAGTTATCACTTTTCATATGATTGACCGAAGAAATTAAAATAGGAAATTTTTATACATATTATATTTTATTTAGACAAATTAGTTAATTCGAAAAATTCGAACAAAATTTGCAATTTCAATACTTTAATCGCGGTTATAATTTACGCAATTGGATAAATTTAATTAAGGGGTAGTATATATGTTTGTACTTATGTATACTAGCTTATTTCAATGACGTTTTGTTTAAATATATATCTTTTTTTTCCATACACATTTTTCACACGAAAATTAGTTTTGCTACATTTTTATTTTTTAAATGTCTATTATAGGAATGTAATACATGCTTTATATATATATATATAAAGGAGAAAAGTGACTCACTCATTCAGTCACTCACTCGATACCTCCGGATCTATTAGACCTACAGACTTAAAAATTTTTTAGGCATGTTCCTTTCGTGGAGTAGAGATCCGCTAAGAAACGGGTTTTTTTTTTTGTGAAAATCGACCTCCAAGGGGAGTTTCGAGGGGTTAAGTGCCGTTACATATAAATACTCCCGCTTTTGTACTATTAGACCTACCGATTTGAAATTTGACAGGTATGTTCCTTTCATGAAGTAGAGAACTGCTACAAACGGGGATTTTTTTGAAGTGATTACTTCTTTAGGGGGGGGGGGCGTTTTGCTGGAGAATAACTTGAATGAAGCGTTTTAAGAAGCGCTTGGGTTTGTAACGCTCATAACAATGGATCGGAATTTTCTGTAACAATGTAAAGTTCTTCAACAAAAAAGACTTAGAACAATGACAAAATTTGGCGTCGAAAATTGGTTTTCAGCCAAACTGGAATTTCATGACGTTGCTATATTGACTATATTAATTAACTTTGTTTAAAAAACGAGCCTTATACAGTAGTCGCATACGATGTGTAACATCTGACATGTTATCGTGATAAAAAAATTCGCAATAGCAACTTAAATTCTGAAAAAAATAAATCAAGTATGATTGGAAATATTTTTCTATGGAATAATTATATCTTTAATGAAAATTTTATTTAATTAACACAAGGAGTAGTGAAATTTTTTATCAAAATAATTATTCTTGTTCAATTTCGGGAAGAGTGGTAATGATAACAAAAAAAATGACTCATATACTTGTGATTTCAAAGTATTTAAAAACCGTTGAAAAATAGCGTCAATAACAGTACCACTGTTAGTTGTCGAAACATTTCGATTTGTGTTCATTTCGAGCTTGAGTTTATCATTCAAAAAAGCTATGAGTGGCTCGGCTTCTAGCAAACTGAAGTTAACTTTAAAATCACCACTCAAAATCATGGGAAACGAGTGATAGTTTTTTTTTTTAATAGCGGAACCAATTTTGGTATATGGTAAAAGTAAAAAAATGCAAGAAATCTTTAATTTTTTGAACCGTTTGATTCGGAGAAATGTATACGACCACCGAAATCACTGTTTGTCCAGTGGAGCCACAACATGCGAGTTGTTCTGTTTGCGATAGATCGCAACACCAGCGGTTCTGTTTAGTGAGCCCTCAAACTTTGAAAATTGAGCGTAAGGATCGCAAGTTTATCCTTGGTCAAGTCTAATAAGACTTGCTGATATGTGCGAAGTGGATTTAGAGTCAAGCGCAAACGAAACCGAGTTTTTGAATTAGAATCTTTTGAAATGCTAAATTTAACAATATAAAAAAAGCTGGTGGCTTTTGATTGCTACTACAGTTGGACCCACGTGGATATATCTTTACAAGATCCAGCTAAAGGACTTAGCTCCTTCTCTAATCCTAAAGTGAGAAAACAAAAACAAAGATCCCATGGCCTAGACCACCTGGGGGGGGGGGGGTCGGAGCCCCTCCCGAATGTAGGAGAAAAAACAGAACTTCACTCCGAGAGTAGAGAAGAGTCACCACTAAGCGCGCTGATTGGTCAAATTAAATAGCGCGCGCCTCCCCAACTTCCTGTTACGCATTTCCGTCCCTTTTCACGAAATCACTCCCACAAATCTTCAGCAACCGAGAGGAAAGATGTTACACATCAATAATTGCTTTTAACATGTGATTAACTTGAAATATATTATTAAAATCCCAATTTTTACAATGTCTTAAATTTTTTTTACAATTATGTATTACAACTATTTCTATGGATTTAAATTTTAAAAAAAAGAAACAACTATTTTTCAAGTAGATTCGTGCATTGTATATATCTTTCTCAACGCTGTTCCTTTCATGTAGTAGAGATATGCTAAGTAGAAGATTTGCGGAAATAGAAACCGAAGGGGGTCTTTATGTGTAAAAAAATTCCCTTTTATGAACTACTAAACTTACAACCTTCACATTTGAAAAACATGTTACTTTTGCTGATAAGAGATTAGCTGAGATTGGGGTTTACAAATATCGACCTACAATGGGGTTACGGGGGCATTATAGATAAAAAAAAAAGAATCATCCTTTTCAACTATTAGGCCTGCAGACTTAAAATTTAGCAAATATACTTTTTTGTTGAACAGAGATATGCTAAAAGAGCCTTTTTTTTTTGTTTAATTTTCTTAATTAACTTAAAATTAGCTCATTGAAAATTTCTCTATCCTTCAACCTCTATTGTTTTATTTATTTTTATTCTTCAATCAAGCCGTGCGAAGAACGGGTATATCAGCAAGTTTTACTTATGAAACAATAATTTTCTTCAGTTTTTTCTTACGGTTACTAACCCTGCGTGGTAAAATCACGTGTTGGTATATTTTTGATATCTAACTTACCTTTGGGAAATTCACTACCTTCTTTGAGCGGCAATTTCTGTAATCAATAACTAGAATATTACAAAGAAACAATTACAATTATTTATTTTTGGAAGTTGTAATTATCTTACTTAATCACAAACACTCATTTTATAAGAATGATGGGAAGAAAGTTTTCAAATTTCTTTGATCTTTTTTAAACTAGAATTTTTACGTACATATTTGTAAACAAAACGTATGATGTAATTTTAAAATTCTCTGGAATACACATATATGATATTCTGAAATATTTTAATGTTATATATTTAATCAAAAATATACACACAGTGTTTGTTTCTTTATTATTATTTTTTTGATTATCGTCGTCCCAGAGTAACATAAAGGCCGTTTGCGACTAACTTCGTAATTTGTAGCCATGGTCAAGTAAAGAGAACGAAACTTGAATTGTGTGGTATATGCATACAGGATGGTCCCGAATTCATGGTACAAACTTTAAGGGTAGATACAGGGCACTATAACAATCATTTATTGTATAGGAATGTATGGGCGCAAACAGGGGAAATATAAAAGGAAAGAGAAATGGACTTTTCGGTTGGTTGCGATGTCAGTAGGGGGCAGTAGATGTCTAACCACCCTTCAACATGATGCATCTCAGCTCTACGAATGTATCATGCGCAGTTTCCTGATCTACGCATGCCGAATCGCAGAATTTTCAGCTATGTGCGCACTTACCGGAATGGCACGTTTGGGGCGCGATGGATTGGGCGTGGCAGACCAGTCCCTTGACCACCCCGATTTATCGAACCTCGATTACTTTTTTATGGGGACAATATCAAGAATCTTGTTTATGCGACTCCACTTGACTCAGATGAGGATCGCATTGCTCGAATACGCGAAGCTGCTGTACTTTTGTGTGAAATACCTGGTATCTTTGAACTTGTACGCCAATCGCTCCACTGATGCAGTCTAGCATGCATCGCTATTGGCGGACACAATTTTGAGCAGTTATTGTAAACAGTACACTTGTCAACGACGCTTTCAATAAACACTTTGTCTTTCCTTTCGTCTCTTATTTTTTGTGTTCTAGCCTCACCGCTTCACTTGCGCTTATACAATAAATGATTTTTACAATGCCCTTTAGGTATCCTTAAAGTTTGTACCATGAATTCAGGACCACCATGTATATCTTCCACACCTGGTGAAAACTTGAATTCTTATTTCCATGTTTGGAATCCCCTCAGGGGGCTCACCTTCTTTAGGTGAGTACGGGTGTCACAATCCCGAGGTACCCTAGTGATCTTTTCCTTTAACCAAGGGGTTTACTGTCTTTGGTAAACACGGGTGTCACGACCCCGGTGGGCCCTAGTGATCCTTCTCTATTTTCGACCCTCTTTCTGTCATTCAATTTTTCCTTTACTTCTCTTCACGTCTAGATCACAGCATAAAAAATATTAAATTTACTTGTATGTGTAAATGTGTGCGTTATATATTTATTTAATTTGATTACTTATCCATTAATAACATATTTTTGTTTTTATTTTGTATTGCGTTAATTTAGTGTCTTTTTTCTTCAGTTTCATTAATTATTTTGCTTATGTTGATATTCGTTTTCGACTAACACCGTTGGTTTTCCGACCCGCATGTTTGCCGTGTGCGGCGTCCCGTAAGGAGGAAAATGGTGTCCTGGGGATACCTTTTGCGTTCCCTTTGGCCCACGCTTCGCTGTAGACGGGTGGCAGGATTGAGCCCGCTCCTGTCAATCGGCTAGTGATAAGTCTCTTCGGAGACATTGCTGTAGGGTTAGTGCTGCAGATAAGGGGTGGCGGGTTTACCCGTTGGATCCTCGCCCTGATGCTGTAGCACTATATTCTGGGTGTACTCCAGGTAAGCGCCGTGCCTGACTATTCAGTTGACCGGCTCACTGCCTCCCTTGTTGGACTCCGTGGTGGGTGGAGGCACGTCAGGACGAATTTTCATTTTTTCTTATGGATCCAAGTCTGATGCGCCAGGGTAAAGGCCTCGTATTTCCCAACCCTAACATTGATCAAGTTTCAACTACTACTAGATTTTTATTGATTTCACTTCCTAACACTGACATGACAAAAATATCACCTTTTGCTATTCATAAAGCCCTCATTGGAATAGGTGGTGAACCGAAATCCGTAAAACGGTTACGTTCCGGGGACCTACTTATAGAAACTAATACTTCTATACAAACAAAATCCTTTCTCCTCTCGAAATCCTTTCTAAACAACCCTATGACAATAAGTCCGCCCTAAACTCTCAATTCCTGCCGTGGTGTTATTTCGGAACCTGACCTGTTGACTACCCCTGAAACGGAGATCCTTGAGTGTTTCTCTACTCAGGGCGTTACTCAGGTTAGAAGAATCACTATTAGAAAAGATGCAAATATTATTCCAACCAAACACATTATTTTAACTTTCAATAGCCCAAAACTACCCACATCCATTAAAGCCGGCTACCTTAACTGTAAAATACGCCCATACATACCGAATCCTCTGCGCTGTTTTAAGTGCCAGAGGTTCGGACATTCACAAACATCCTGTCGTGGACAATTTACTTGCTCTAGATGTGCGTCTGTTGGGCATTCCTCCACTGACTGCAATCTAGAGCCAAAATGCATTAACTGTTCAGAATCCCATCCATCCGATTCCAAACTGTGTTCAAAATGGAAATTAGAAAAACAAATTCAAGAAATCAAAACACATAAAAATATCTCATATCCAGAAGCACGAAAATTAATAGCTCCACAGTTACCTCAAAGCTACGCTCAGGTTGCCAAACCCTCAACCTTAACCAAATCATCCCAAACAGATGAAAATATAACAAAAATAATTTGTCCACCTATAAAATTACTTCAACCAACTTCATCCCTCTTGAAACAAAATACATCAATATCCTCATCATCGTCAACCCAAACAAACCTCTTGCCTGCCGCCTCTTCAATAGCAGATACAGTGTCGGAACCTGTACTTTCCACCACCAATAATATGTTTTCACCTATTGAATCCTCTTCCAAATCAACTATTCAACCCTCTTCTGTTGTTGTTGAAACTCCCACCTGTACAACATCTAGTACCATAGCTGCTACCTCAGAATCCAATAGCTTAGCATCAACAGATACAACTTCTGTATCTCAGGTTTCAAAACGTCGTAAAAAAAAGCTTCCTACCAAAAACATATCTAACACTGGAAAACCAAAAATAGAGATAAAAATGGCACCCCATAAACCGAGAAAAAGTTCACCTATTCAGGACACCTCAGATGAGGACATGATTATGTATGACGTAGAAGAAGAGGTGGAAACACCGAAAAAGAATACAATAAAACACTTGTCGGAAGAGTACTGGAAAAATGAGTGCTGGAGACAGGAGGAATTTTTACACATTATTACTCCAAGAAAGCGTGAAGAAGAAACTGAAAGGAAATTATTAACCCCGACGAAAAACAGAAAGTGAAATTATTCAATCATACTTGGCGGGGGTAATCCCCACCAAAATCTTGTTATATAAATACTTTTACCTAGATATAAAAATATTTTTTTTCTTTGAATTATTTTAACCTTATTTGACTTGGTGGGGCACCCCCCACCAAAATCTGTTTGCTGTATATATGTGTGAACTTTTATATGTGAGTATTTTTAATGATTTTTAATATTTTAACAATTGATTGGCGCAGCTTAGCCGAAATCGGCTCTTGCGCCATTAAACCCTACACTCACTCACTCACTCCATGTTTGGAATACAGTAGTTTGTGTTACTGTAATCTTCAGTTCAATTTGAAATTGAATACGCGGCTGGACTTTATTGTCCGCGATCTTGCGAGCATGGTTTCACTTGATTACTGCTTTCACACACACACAATTACACTTTAGAAAATAATATGTGCGTTTCAAAGAATAAGTGTGAACTTTGTATAATTTTATTTACTAATATTGGATTAAAGTTCAAAATTACATGGACGACTTTATTCTGGATACTGACTATTATTGAATTTTTTTAATAAGTATGAATTTATTCGTTGTTTCGAAAAGACATGTTTATGAATCATTTTTTTCTGTTAGAAAATTAACTAAATTGGATTTTTTTTTTTCTTTTTCTGATGACTTCATTTCCTTAGTATCTTTGGTGCTTTATTTGGATTTAAATGGAGTTTGTGTATGCATTCTGTTTTACATAGAGAATTTCTTTTCAAAAAATAACTGCATAACTACATGAATATTGTATAAGAATACAATTACATGATTCTGTTGTATTTACATTTTATTTAGCACTTTTACTATAAAAATCATTCAAATTGTCAAAATGAAAAAAATTATAGGACGAGTTTAAAGAGAAAACCCACGCAACATATTCTACTATATGTAGGCGTTTATTTTCAAGGCTTTTTTTTTTTATGTTTTTCTTTTGTTAAATAGAAATTTTTTTATCAATTTTATTAAGACTTTGGAAAAATATCTCAAATTACTCACAATGGTGTCTTTTATGTGTGTTCATCGCTTTTCTATTCTCATGTCTACTGAAACGTCCATAAATCGATCACAAGAATTTCGGTTGCACTTCCTAGACGAACAAGCTCATTTCCTTAAGAAGTGAAACGGAGAAAACTTAATTACTTATTTATGTGATGAATAAGAGATTTTTAATTTTTAAAACGTTTTTTTAATAGTGAAAGGAAGGCCGCTTTTGTTAATGTGGCCATCTTTTTAACTGATATGTTATTCTATCAGTGGAGCACACAAAGGGGAGGGGCGTCCCCGGACTTCCCCATAGCGCTTGATTCCCCCCCCCCCCCCTCCGTTTTATTTTATTAACTAATTCTAATTATTTAGTAAATTATTTTTTATGGTTTTGTTCCCGACAATCTACAACATGAAAAGAATATGTTGGGTGGCGTATTGGCGGTATGTTACGAGAATGATGGACTTTCAACCCTGGACCCCCCCCCCCCTCTTCCCTTCCTGTGTGCGCCACTGTATTCTATGCTTATCGAAAATAGAAAAAATCAGGTCCAAAGCTTTTTTCGTGCTTTTGGACCTATATCACATTAAAATATATATAAACTGTGAAGACACTAAAAAATGGCTTTATCCATTTTATTGTGGCCATGGTAGCCAAGTGGTCAAGGTATCAGATCATGACTGGCGTGTCATGAGTTCGAGCCCAGTACCACTGAAGACCCGGTGTGTAGGGGAGCGATGCACATTAAATCTGTTGAGGGCTCAAACGTCCTCCCGTTGGTGTGGTAGTTAGGAGAGGGGGTGCCAGCTCAGGTGTCGTCCTCATCACTAGACCGTAGTTCAAAATGACGAGGTCCTTCGCAAAAAGATTTCGTGTAGCTGAACAGTGCGACGTTAATATCCACTCACTCACTTATCCATTTTATTATGAAATGATTGCACTGAAGACCCGTCGTGTAGAGGGGGTGCATACGGTATTACTTGGCATATGGGCCCTCCATCCCATATTTGGTACTGTAGATGTGGAATTGGCGGGATGACTTTTTCATGCTGGAAGATGGAGGATCCTGATTGGTTGAACCAATCCTAGCGATTTGTAGTATTGCCTTGCCTGTTGAAGACTCGATCAGCGATTAGTGATTACTTCGGCTGTTGAGAAGGACGAGGGCGATTGCTTGAGAATAATCTTTAACGCACTTGTATTTCAGACACTCTTAGTTGTGTTTGAGCTCTGTTGAATGTGTGAAGACCTTCTGAGATTTATTCTGCAAGTTTCGCTATGGGGGGTATCCTGTATTTCAAGGATTGTTTCAAGGTGTTTCCATCACTCCTAAAGATCTTGCTCTTTGCGACTGATTTGCATAAAATCTTTGAACCCCGATCAAAGTTAGAGTATCATTAATCAATGAATCTCGAGTAGCAACGTCCTCTGTTATGGATGGGGGAAATATGTATTGAAAGAGTGTATAGGCTCAAAAGAGAGAAGTTGCCTACAATGTGTATCAACACTTAAAAAATTAAACGCAATAATTGGACCGCAACGAAGCGGATTCTCCAGTTTTACACTCTCTTCTCGCCAAGAATTTTCATTTTTGTAGTTTTTTGCTACTAAATGAGGTCGAGAGACGTTTCTCCATCTGATGATGGGGAAACTAATCATCCAATTAAATAATTTTCATTTCAATTTAGGAAAACTCTTCCCCAGTATTTTGCAACCTTAAAGTGTTTTGTCTGAACGTATTCTAAAGGGCGTGTTTTTGAGAATATATTTCGACTTTTTTTCCCGCTGTGTATAATGATTCTATTGCGTATTTTTACAGTAATGTAATAGTATTGAAAATAAATATTTAATTAACTTTTCCAGGGAGGAGGGGATGGGTAATTATTATATTAAAGCGCTTAGTATTTTTTCTGAAGAATCAATCGAGCTGAAATATTTTCGGCAATTGACATGAAAAATCTATTTCTCCTAGAAAATTATAGTTATTTTTATGACTTATTAAATATGGTAATTAAAAATTTGACCTATGCATTCATTTTTCAAAAAGTGTTTTTCTTTTTAGCTAAGTATACATTTCAATATGTACCTGTAGCTTTGCATATGTCATTCAATTTAACCTGTTGAGTTCTTTCAATGTTTGTGTTAGGATTTGGATAATGCTTCAGTTTTGGTAATGTTCGATGCGAGAAAACTGTATTGAGTCATTTATTGAAATCCGTAATTATCTTTTCATCAACCTTTATCTTTTATTGCACAAACTTAATTACTCTCTTATCAGATTGAAATTTATTTCACACAGTAATGTTAAAGAAAATTTACATTTCAGTCTTCTGAATTCGATGTTCGTGTATTTCGTTAACTCATCAGATAAAAGATTCAAAGAATTGAAAAATTGGCGTGCCTTTTCTAGAGTTCCTCTTTATTTAACGTTTCTATGAAGCATTTTTCAATTCCTACTATTAGCTCACTCTCTCTATATACATATATTTATATATCTTGTTCAAATTTTCAATCGAAAATAAAATACTTTCTAATTATTTATTCAAAGTAGGAATTGACTTAATTTTTTTATATATATTGTTAAGACTGATCATGTTGAACTGTTACTATTACTAACATTTTATTGTTATAAAATCTCAAATATGTATTTCTCTACTGTAGCTAAAATTTTTTTTTTAATTGAAAAGAGAAGGAATATCAAACATCAGTATTTAAACTACACTTTTTTAAAAAACCGTCCAAAATAAGAAGCAAATTATATGCATATAATATAACTTATAAATGACAATCTTTATGATTTAAAAGAAAGAAAATTGTAACACAATAACTATGCAATCAGTGACCTTGAATTGGAGATATAACATGGAAAATATCGATTTTTAAGAAATAAAAGGAAAATTAAAATTATTATTTAAATTAATGACAAGGAAGCTTATTTTCGAAGGGAATGTATTGTTTGTATTTAATGATGCTTTACAGTTGGAAAAATTTCCAATCTAAAAAAAAAAGAAATTCTGTGTTGGAATGTTTTTCTACATTAGTGGTGTTAAGTGGAGACTGGCGGGAAGAGAGGGAGGGAGGAGAATGTTCTTGAGAAAGTGGTTGAGCAGGCGACTGTGTTAATGACATGCTTTACGCAATCCTTATGTAGAAAATAAAAATGTGATCTTGATGACATTCTAATTTTTACTTTATTATTGTCCCCCCCTCCCTTCTTTTTTCCCCTTAAAGAAAGTAGTACTAAAAGTAGTTTTAAGTGATCAATCATGGGCGTGACACGTCCTTGAAAAGCAGAGCAGTGGTTTCACTAATGTGTGTGTTTAAAAAAATTTTTTTTAATGTGTTTTGTTATTGTTGTGCAGCTCCGAATCATTTGTAGAAGTGTAATTTTTATACCTTTAATTTGAAATATATTGACACAAAAAACCGAAGTAATGAAAAGTGTTATAAATGATTTATTACAGTAGCTGTTACCATTTAACTATGTAATGGATGCATGCATTTTTTTCTAAAAGAAAATTTTATGGTATTTTTGATGGATAAAATCAGTGGCGTAACGTACACCCCCGCATAGTGTGTGTGGGGGGGGGGCAGGGTTCTAGGATGCCAAAGCCTGACTGCCGCCAACTACCTACCCTTTGTAAAATCCAACTTGGGAGGGGGGGGGGGAGCCTGATTTAGCAGGGAATTCCAAATGTTCTCTGTTACGCCACTGGATAGAATACATATAAAAATCAAGCATTTTTTTAAAAAACTGTACTGGTGTTTTATTGCCACATTAATAGGAAAATAATTTTTAAAAGAACGCAGTGACCAAAATAAGGAAATTTAGAACAGAATTTCAAAACACCCTTGAAGATCTCATTTTTATCTGGTCTTCCGGTCAGGTTTGAAGTTTATTCTTTTTGATTTTTCTTAAAAAGCTTATAACATGTCAAATATGTTAAATAATCTAGCGAATTGAATTTTAAAAATGTTTATTGCCTCATTAGTAAAATGTATCCTGTTCTCGTTCAAGTTTTTAAGTTAGGAATTCATAAGCCGTTTGAAAATTAAACGAATTTATGGATTTTACGTTTAATTCTTTATCTATGGAGATTTTTTTTCACAGTTGATAAATCATCTGTGTTCAGTTTCCTCCTATTCAATGCTTGTCTGTGGGATTTATCATAGTAGGTCAAAGGATTAAATATTCATGTAATTATGTAGAATCTTTGCATCTCTTGAACAATAAGATATTTGAAAGGTTACGCATGTGGGTTAAAAATTGATTTTATTTAACCATATAGAGAGAGAGAGAGATCATGTTTGCATTGATAAAAAAAAGTAATTGAAATAAATATGCAATAACAGTGATTCACAAAGCAAAAAAAATTCTAATTTCTACGCGATTTTCAACGAATTTATTGCGAGAACAACATGGTATTTTCCACAAAATGTATTAAATGCACAGTTATTTTCGAATCAAGTCAAAAGCATAGAAAGTATGCGTATGAAAAAAAAAACTCAAAACCTCTTTAATTGAATATATCAGTATATCATTATCATAAGAAAATTTCATTTTCTTATCATTATGATACACTAATTTTTTATATGCAGCACTAAAAACAAAAATCGATCATTTTTAGAAAAAAGGTTTAAGAAAGGTCAACTCGGTCAAAATTTGACTATAAGAAACTCTAAAATAACACCAAGCAAACGCATATTATTGTTAAGCTGTAAAAAAAAGCAATAAATAAGTAAATGTAAATAATTTGAAATAACTTTAATTATGTTTTTGTAGAAAATTATAAATTATTTAGTTATAATTTATTTATCCTGGTAATAAGTTATGTATTTATGACCAGGTCAAATTTTTTTTGCGTTTCGCGAGCGACATATTCTTCTAATTCAGTCATTTAATTTTTTTTTTGAAATGTCCGCGTGTTTTTTATTGTTGGCTGCACAGATCCAGTTTCTCACAAGTACTTTAGTCACCCTTTGAATAATGTTGTCTTATTCGAGACTTCAGACCATTTTTGTGCGATCGCTTCAATGACGTGCTCGTCATTTGACCCAGGAATGGCTCAAAATTTCGAGGGCCTTCGCCTATAGCCCACGCGCAGCTTCGAAGTGCTTCTTGAATAAAACATCAAATAAAATCAATGACATACTCTTTCTTTTAAATGGGCTGATGCAGGCTGATACATTTTGCAGATAGCATGCTCTTAAGAGTGTCAGATGAAATGTTTAAAAATATATATATATTTTTCCATTTTTAAAAAGCTATGTACGGCTTACGAAATTAATTTTTTGTCAAAAGCTATTTGGTTTTTAAAACTGAAATTGGTTGGGGGTTAATGGGTTGTGAAGCAGAAGATATAATAATCCAACTAAAACAAAACATTTCATTAATACATGTGTTGGTTTTTAATATTTTATTGCCAGGGTATATCTTTATATTTACGTCATATTTTTAGCAGAAATTTTGAAGACACGCGTAGAAGAACTGTTTCAACAAAGCCTATTTTGAATGAATTAGTGTTGCACTATGTATTTAAATAAGGATATATCTGGTTATTGGAGAATATTATTGAGAAATCACTTTTTCCTCTCTCTTCATTTACATTTTCTTTGGCATAATTTATATGGTCACGGTAGCCTAGTGGTCATGGTCATGAGTTCGACCCCTAATGTCTCTGAAGACCCGCCGTGTAGGGGAGCGATGCATGTTAAATTTGTCGAGAGCTCAAACGTTCTCCCGTTGGTGTGGTAATTAGGAGAGGGGGTGCCATCTCAGGTGTCGTCCTCGTCACTTGACCATGGTTCAAAATTACGAGATCCGTTGCCAAAACTCTCGAGTAGCTGAAGAGAGCGACGTTTATATTCACTCTCAACTCATTTATCCTCCCGGCGTATAAAGTAGCACCCGTAAATTTCGATATAATTTTTTTGTGTTGAAAGTGCGCGTTATACGCCGGATTTTTCGGCACTTAAATATTTACTAAATTTTCAGTTTTCATAAAATGTTACAAATAGTTTAATCTTGTATATTATGTAGAAATTTGTTTACACTGTTATAATTTTACTTAGGGGGATTTGATATTTTCTATTTAAAAGAATAATCCATGAAAAGATTAACTTAATTATTTAATTTAGTGGCATTCTAGAAAATAATTCCAATATATTTTTATATATTTCAAAATCTTTCGATTTTCGAGTTGGGGGGGGGGGAGATTTTAATGTCTTTTGATATATTTCGTATGGCTATTTTTGCAATAAATTTAACATTGGAGAAAAAGTTGACCTTTTGTTTTCAAAAAGGAAAAATAAACAACGATGACTAACTCAACAAATTAAAAAAAAAAAAGCAAAGATTCGGGGGAAAAAACCCTATGTGTGTCTCTTTTTAAATGTCATTCATATTATGTTGATATGAAACAAAAAAAAATCAATAAATGACTACCAGCCAGCAAACCGTTGCGTACAGGGCTTTACAAACTTTCAGGACAGATATAGTATATCTAGAAGATGGGAAATCACAAGGAATGCATGGTCAGAAACTCTTTCCTAGCGTGGTAATGACGGCATGAATACGAGGAGAAAATTTGTTTATTATTCTTTGTACAGTAAAAATGTAGGGAAGTCTTTGGTTAGTGTACGCCGTATAAGATAAAAAGCGCTAAGTAAACCGAGGCATCAGATGACAGTGCAGGCGCGCACGCGGTTTTTGCTCCCACTATGACGGTTCATTTCGCCTGCCGACAAAGTGGTTATAGGATAAAACATTACACGCGCGCGAACGCTGAGCTCGCGGATATTCATCTGGCATGCGAGACCGCTGATTGCAGTGGACGTGCCGCGCAGCCGTTGTAAGCCCTCATGAGGCAAACTTCGAGCCACATCTTCTTTGCACGCTTGCACCTTAGACTGTTTGACAGCATACTTCATCGTGGTACACAGAATGTGAGCGAATGGTAAGAACGCAAAATACCATGAGGATAGTGCTGGATCTGGTTCAGAACAATCCCCGTACCAGAGAGTGTGCTGGCTATCGTTAGTTATCTTGGGGTTTCCCATATGACAGTTCTACAAATCCTGTATACTAACAACGTGCACCCCTATCACCACGACATGCACCGTTATTGTCCCTTTAACGTTTTTTTTCTTAATTTTTTGCAATACCAAGGATAGTAAACAGTTTTTCTCCTCTTATTCTTGTCCTGTCTTTCTCGTGTTCTTTTTCGCACATCTTGGGTAAAAGCGCTGCGCGCTGTCGCCCGCTTCTTATCTAAATAACGTTATGTGTCTTTCTAGTGTTTTGTGTCGCCACTAAGCGCCATGAAAGCTTTCCGACCCTGCATTCCTATGTGATTTCCCATCGTGTAGGTATTCTCTATCTGTCCTGAAAGTCTGTAACCGCAGTACTGATACTCCCTGTATAATGTATGTAGATATTTATTATGACATTCCATAACAAAGCGATATTAGAGATATTCATAATACGTGATGCATTCTTTTTGTGTTATTTTATTTAGGTTAGAACAGTGATTCCCAAAGTGGACTATATAGCCCCCAGGGGTCTATGGTGACCTGCAAGGGGTCCACGCCAGAGAAAAAAGAATTTGGGTGTCCATGAGTTGTAAATAGGGGTCTATAATAGTGGCCCTCATTAAACCAGATCGTGATTTTAATCTGAAAAAAAAAATTGATTTTGTGGAAAGCAGATTTTACCAACTTAACTGATTTAGTTACTAAATTTAGTGAAGTTAATTTATGGTTACTAAGTGACAGCATAAATTTTAATATGACAAGGACCATTTCAGCAATTATTTCCAGAATTAAATTAAAGAAATTTTATTTTGGACGTCGTGAATTTTCACAATCTGTCGGGGACATTTTAAGCTGCATTCACAATTTAAATGCCCTTTACTCAAATTTTTGAAACTAGGTTTGAGATTGCCTTTTGTATAGTAATAACCACAATAGATAATGAATTCATACAGTCAAATTGAAAGAAAAATGTCATATTACAATAGAAACTGATCAGAATAGGCCCTAACGATATTAAAATAAAGTTTTAAAATGGATGAATTAGAATTAAAAGACATTCCTGTTATTTGTGGCGAATTATGGAATATCGTGAGAAAATTTTTAATTGATTTTCCTAGTGAGAGGAAGTTTTAGTGAGTTGGCCAGCTCAAGAACCAAAAAAAAGAGGGGGGGGGACTGGACACTTACTAAGATTTAGGGTTAAACCCCTGACTAGATTGTATTAAATATTTAAAATTTGTTATTGAAGCACCAGATTCATCCTTCTCATTAAAAAAAACATTTGTTTGTTCAGTTATTTTATGTAACACAGTTGTTTTATGTATTAAATTTATTAGTTTTTATTTTAATTTAATTCATTAACATGTGCTCCTTTAGTTTTTTCCTTTAGAATTACATTTTTGATTGTAGTGAAGTATACTTCACTACAATCAAAAATTTAATTCTTTTAAAGTAAGTAGTAGTACTTGCTGTCAAAAACACATACAAGTTGATAAACTTGCAAAAAATCAGTATTAGCTACCCGAAACCGAAAAACATGGCAAAGTGTCTATAAGATAAAAAAAAAAGTTTGGGAACCTCTGGGTTAGAAGTTTTGTTTTAAAGGGTCTCGGAGAAAATTAATCTTCTGAATAATTATTCATTATTTGTTACTTTTTTTAAAAAGTAAAATTGAAGTAACCCAATATAAGTAACAAGTTTGATGACCGGAAGTGTTCAAGTATAATAGCGGGTTTGAGCCTTTTTTCATCATACACCTATTGGATAAAACAGTAGAAGATTGTACACATTAAATGGAAGTTGAGTTTCGAAATTTTATGTAAACACAATTTAGACTCTAATCTTGCATATTTCCCCCCATTTATTTTGATTACGAATACCATTTTTTTTCGAAACTCAAAGAGATTAAATACTCTGTTTTGATTCGTTTCCTAGTGGTAGAAAAAATAACTAGTTAACACATGCACTTTCCTCGGAGAAAGCTGACAAGTATCCCTAAAGCCATTTGCCGTACAATTTTGCATATAACGCCTACTTTTAACGCACACGTACACAAAAAGATTGAAATTTACGGGTGCACGTAAAATGTCAGGTATAAAAAAATGATGGCCTAAAAATAAAAGAGGCAAGTATAAAAATAAAAAAAAATTAAAAAAAAAAAATTAAACCCCTACATAGATGAAAATATTGTTTTTTTTTTTCAAAAAAAGTGACATATCTAATGAACTCAAATGGTTGTAGTTCTAGAAATAAACTATTTTTTTCAAAAAGCCTCTGCTAATATCTCGAATAAACGAATTAAAAACATATCGAGCATTGCACACGTACATTTCAAGCTCCTTTGTGAACAAGTAACAAAAGAAATTTTTTTAAAGTCATTTCCTACTTCGGTCAACAAAGAAATTTTATTTTAGTTCATGAAATTAATATTTGAAAAAACTGTATTAACATCGAGTGTCATCGACTACAAGTTAAAAAAAAATATATTTGAACTTGAGTGGATGAATAATAAAAAAATAAGCATTTGAAGAGCCAAGAAAAAATTCGTTAGAAAAACGTGCTGGTGCCCTCTGTTGGAGCTAGTTCTAACTTCGTTAGAAATAGTACAGAATAAATTTAAAATTAAAAAATAAAATTTAATTAATGAATTAATATTTGAAAAAACCGTATCAACATCAAGGGTCATCCACTACAAGCTTTAAAAATTGTATTTGATTTTGAGTGGATGAATAAAAAGTATTTTATTAACGATTGAAAATTTGGACAAGATATATTTATAGGAAAAGTGTGAACTATATATATAATAGTAAAAATTGAAAAACGGATTGCGGGTGGGTGTACGTACGCCAAATATACCTAAAATTTTTTTAAAAAAATAGAGCTTGTGAAAGTATAGGTGCGCGTTATGTTGTATTACGCCGGATTTTACGGTACATTGTTTATGAAATATCATCTCTCTCTCTCTTCACACATTTTTAACTGTTTTTCCTTATTTGAATAAAGGAAGGGATTCCCCCTGTTTTTTTAAATACTTTGTGTCTTTTGACAGTTTTAGCGAAAGGTCACATAAAGCTCGATCTCTTTTAAAATACTTAAATAAATACTTGGATTTCTACTGCTATTTGTTTCGTCCCGATTTCTACATTCTTTTCAAAAATGAATTACTATTGACATCGTAAGAGTGTAATATGATGAACTGACTGTTTATTAACTTCGCTTTTTGAAGGTACATGGTGGTCACGGTAGCCTGGTGGTCAAGGTAACGGACTCGTGGCCGGCGTGCCATGAGAACCGTTGAAGACCCACCGTGTAAGAAAACGATGCTCGTTAAATCTGAATTCAAGAGCTCAAATGTCCTCACGTTGGTGTGATAGTTAGGAGAGGGGGTTGCCAGCTCAGGTGTTGTCCTCGTCGCTTGACCATGGTTCAAAATTACGCGGTCCGTCAAGAAACGCCCTCGAGTACTGAACAGTGCGATATTAATATTCACTCACTCGAAGCTACAGGAGGGTTATTGGTGACGAACCTCATAGTTTGATCCGCGGTCTGTAGTGAAGACACACCTAAGCTGGCACATAAGGATTTTGAGCCTCGACATATATAACGTTCGAGCCTTGATTCTTCCAATAGATTTTTCTTTTAATGGAGCTGTGATAAGTCATTAAATCCGCCAGGGCTCAAATTCCTCCCCTGAATTTGTGGTTATTGTCTTTACTCGGGTGGTGGTGGGGGGGGGGGGGGGGGTCGGCGTGTCGCGGGTTCAAGTTCTAGTGCCATTGAAGACCCTCCGGGTAGATTAGGCAGATGCACGTCATTTTTTTTGTAGAGTTTCTCTTTGGCGTGATTAGGTAATTTGGAGAGGAAGGTATAAATTCAGGTGTCGTCCTCGTCACTGGAACGAGAATTGTCATCAGTACTCCTCGTGTCATAGTTTTTAAGTCATTTTTAAGTAGGCCTCGTCTCATAGTTTAGAAAAATGATTGAAATTCTCCATTGTGCCAATATTTTCGTCCTTCTGACCATTTAAAATTTCGAAATCTGTCGCCAATAGCCATTGAGACACTTTGGAGCCTAATCTTTTCGCTCAAGTTAAAACAAAAAAATTTACTATTTAATTTAAAAATGACTTGGTATTAAAGGAATTAACGTAATTTTCTTTACGGAAATCGTAAATACCAAACAGATTTCGCTGAATTTTGTGATAAGCTTATAGTCACACCGTTTTCTTTTGTACTTTTGTGATTTTGCTTGGAAAATTTCGATATTATACTGAAAAGTCTAAATACTAAATAAGTATTTACTCTATGAACTTGGACTGTGAACGACTGCAAAAGATTAAGGTCGATAATTTTTTTTTACCATTTTTTTAGTGTGAATATACAGTGTACCACAAAAGTGTTTGTACACTTGCAATTTCCGATAAAATTTAATGTTTTCGACTATAATAAAAATTAATATATTGAAATTGTAATTTTTTTACAATATCTGCAACTTGTTAACATAATCAATTTTTTAAAAATTTATAATTATTATTTTTAAAAATTAATAATCAAAAAGCTCAACTATTACGCCACAAAAGTCTTCGTACGCTTAACAAAATTTTCAACATAACTTTAAATATTGTACTTCTTTCTTAATTTAATACTTAGTAGGATATCTTTTAGTGTCCACAACAACTTTTAAACGTCTTGGTATAGATTAAATCAGTTTTTTTGTAATTTCAGCATCGATTTTCCTCCATGCTTCTGTGATTGTTTTTACTTCCCAATATGTGTTTATATGTCATGTTTTCTTTTTTTTAAATCAAATTCTCACCAAATATGTTCTACTGGGCTAAATAAACTGATTGAGGAGGTGTTTTCAGAATTTTGGGACCTTTATAGAGACACCAGCGGCGTACATTGAGAGCAGTGCGCTTGACGTCATTGTCCTGTTAAACAATGAAGTCGTCTCCAATACCCAAATTTTGGGCGGATAATTTAAAATTTCTCTTTAAAATATTTAAATAGAGCTCATGATTCACAATACCATCAAAAAATACCAAATTACCTAATTTTGAGGTAATATATTTTAAATTTTCTAAATAACATGCTGAGTTTAATATTAAAAAAATGTATGTACAATTGTGAAATGAATGTCTTATGGTGTCTCTTGAAAATTCATAATTAATAATCCTTTTTTAGATGAGTCGGCATTGATGTCGGCTTTACAGCAAGATTTGAAAAGAGATTTAATTAGATTAATACTAAAATATCTATGTAAAATTTATTATATAAAGTTGAGTCGAAATTAAAATAAAATTTCATTCGAATCGAATAAAGTGTTCCATTTATAAAAAACATTGCTTTAAAAGAAAAAGTCAGAAGTTCATCGAAAATCAAATTTAAGCATGAAATTTCGATTTATAACTTTATTCACTAATAGGATTGAGATTTTTTGGGGGGGGGGGGGGTAGGTTCAATCATGCATGCAATTTTATTAAACTTTTTAAACTTTACTGTGTATTAAATATCCATTTTTCATATTGAGAACATTCAATAAAAACGCAATTTTTCACATCGACTTACGAAAATAAATTTTTGTATTAAAATATTAATAATGAAATTTCGAATATTCTCCCTTCTTCCCTTGAATTCAAGAAACAATATGTTGATCATAATAAAAGTGGATTATGTGTTAAAATATTGCATCTTCGTTAGAGAAATCAAAATATAATTTTGGAATTTTTCTCTGTTCTAAAACGGTTTCGATTCGAATCCCATGACTTAACATTAAGTATGTTTTTCAAACGAAGCTGTGTAGAGTATATATTATTTTCAAAACAATGTGTTTAAATTGAGTGCTGTGTGAATTTAATACTGAATTTTCTAATCTGTTTTAACGGTGGAAGGTAGGGAAACGAAGTGACTTAAATGATAAAAAACACACCATTGTTTAAAAGCGATAGCTTTTTTCTGTGTGTGTAGACGTGCATTTGTTGATAAATTCTAGTAAATGATTGTAGCGCAACAAATGGAGGTGGATTGTGTTTCGAATACTGGATCATGTTCTACATAGGATCTTCTGAATTATTCGATTCAGGATCAGGAACTAGTAATTCGGAGGAAGATGAAGCTGTATGTTTATGGTATTTTATATTTTTTTACAATGGAAATCCTTTAAAATATTGCGTTTTAAGATTTTTGTGGAATTTAAAATATGAAAAACTTGGAAAGGAGATAGTGTGCATGTGCACTTTTTTCTTCAAATGACAAATAGTATATTGATGACTGATATTTTTTTAATTCAATGGCAAAATTTAGAAAAAATATTGATATTTGTTGTTTAAAATGCAGAACTATTTTTTTCAGCTTCAATGTGCTTGCAATAAATATATTTTATGGTCATTTTCGTTTCATTCGTGTTATCAGAGATTTAATAAAAAAAATGAGTAATAAAAATTTTACAATGCTTCTTTAAGAATAAAAAAAAGTGTCAACTTCGGTATATTTAAAAAAAAAATATTTCTTTAATTTAGGGAGTAAATCCCTTTTTTTTTTTTGGAATTGTTTCAAAAGATTTGTATTCGCAGAAATCAAGATCGTCGTTTTTCAAATCCGGTTAATGCATATAAAAAAATGGATGATATACATTAATGAGTGCAAACAATTTTGCGCATATTCTCGTTTACTGCTTTGTATACATTTGTAGTTTAAATCGTTATTTGCATCATATTTTAGAAATCTTCTCACTATTGCTCGTCAACTCTTGCTTATTCAATTACACATTTTATTAGGGTGTTCGTGTACTATTGCATTTTTTAATGTGGAATTTATTTCTTTAAAATTTGAAATGCATATTTTGTCTAATAAAGAATGGAACAGGTTAATTTTTTATATGTAAACTGCTAGACTCATTTTTTCTATTGAAAAATCCTTTCTTATAATATATATTAAATAAAATTTTCTTTCTGTTTTAGCACCAAATCTTGGAAACAGTAAAAAATGATAGGGTAATTGTAACTCAACCAGAAGAGGATAGAAGACGGCGCACAATCATAGTTGAGAGGAAAAATGGATCATTTGGCTTTACATTGCAGGTATGGAAAAAGTAATTTAAAACTGTTTAAAAAAAAGGAATTAATTTGATATTTAGTTAATAAAAGTTACTCTAATTGAGTTCTTGTAATTTGAATATAGATTATTATGTACAATAAAGTGCCAAAGAAAATTAAATTGTGAATGTAAAACTAATTTTTTTTGTTAAAAATTGTTTTATATTTATTTTAATTTTCAATTTTTTAAAATATTTTTTTAATATTTTAATTGTATAGTATTCATTTTTGATTTTTTCCCCAAAAATTTCTCTTAAGAAATGCACAAGGATTTCTGAAAATATAATTGACAGATTTTAGTATTACAGAATTTTACTCTTAATACAAATATAATTGCATGTGATAACACAAAGATGTATAATACAAAGATGTTTGAAACTGTTAAGTTTAAGTTTTTTAAGTTATAAAACGATCAAGAAAAGTAAGAAATAATATATTAATTGTATGAACTATTTTTTCATGTGCAGAGTTTTGAATACTTGAAAATTTGAAGGATACTGTGTTCTGGCTTAGTCCTTCCAAAATCAAACCCTTTATATTAATGAACCAGTTATTTCTTTTTCCAATAAAATCAGTTTAAATTCACTATATTTATCATTTTTGCTATATGTATAATTTTTTTACTTTTTCAGACTTATGGTATACATCATAAAAGAGATGGTGAAATTGAATTGATAACATATGTTGATTATGTGGAATATGATGGCCCAGCTTTTCGTGCTGGAATGAGGCCAGGTGAGATATTTCAGGTTCATTTTTTTCTCATTAAAATATCAATTCTTCATTGGTAAGTCAGGGATTTATACTTGTTTCTTGTATCTTTTAAAGATATTCAAAATATTTCTGTTTAATGCATTTAATCAATAATTTTAAAAAATAAATTAAAAATTGTTTTTGCAACATATATTATTTTAGATATTTGTCTGTTTTAAAATGGAGTTAAAATAAAAATAAAAAAAATTGGAAAGGAGAAAGAATTTTGTTTTGTAAATTCACATATTTTTCATTGCTGAATAAGAGGTGTGGGTGGATGGGTTAAAAGAATAATTTTTTCCCCCTTCACAGTAATTTATATGTGAAATTATTTTGCTTACTTATCCAAGCCATTAGTTACAAAATAATTTAAATATCATCGAAGAAAAAAGTGCATTTCTCATTCTGGCTTGGATCTGGAAGTCAAGCAAGGTGGGCTGATTGTACTAATTTTTAAAAATTGTACTAATTTTTTGTTTTTGATATTAATTGAACTATATTTGCAAGAAGCATGGTAAGCATATGCAAATGTGCTGTATAGGAGTTTTGAGCCTCCATTTTAAATTCTATTAGAGAAGACTAAATTTTAGAATTTTTAATATATTTATTTTTTTTAAAAATTAGATTTAATCCTACTTTATATTTCTTATTAGAAGTTTATAAAAAGATTTATTTAATGTTATTTGTATGTTTATTTTTAAAATTTTATATTCTCTACTATATGAATAACTTTAAAAGAATTGTAAATGATTATATTAATATTTTATGAAGAAATTAATAATAAATTAAATTTTATGGTTGATCTTATATTAGTTTTTCAATCCATTTATTCTTCAATTTTTTTAAAAAAAATAGTTTATAATAGAATAAGGAATTGAATACAGTTGTTTATAAAGTTTTATGTTCTTTTTTTTTTACGTGACTTATTTCTTTAAGATTAAGGTCCATCTTATTAAAATGTATTAACCATTTTTCCCCCCAGGTGATGTGATTTTATCCATCAATGGCCATGACATGGAAAAAGTTGATCACAAAGCTCTAGTTCAGTATATACAAAGCTGTGAAAAAACCATGCGTATGGTAGTGTTATTTGAGGATTGTGTCCATAAAGTGGAGCTGCATATGAAATACTTAAGATTGAAAGTAAGATTTACCATTAATTAACACTAGATTTACTGATGTTGGTTATATGCCTATTTATACTGAAGTGAGCCAATTTGACATACAATAAAATTGTTTTTGCAAAAAAAAAAAAAAAAAAAAAATTCTAAATCAATTTAAATAAAAGATTTATTATTAAAAAATTCATTAAAACAATTTTTACATATAAGTTCTATTTTTGAAATACATTTCTCACAAATATTTCTATTACATTTAGCACAAAGGTTTTAACATTTGTTTCTATTGCATGATTCTTGAACTTGACAATTCTTCCGTGCCTCAGTAGTATGAATTTTTGTCATTGGACTGGAAGTGTTCTCTAATTCTTTTCTATATTTACTTCTTAGCCCATCAGCCAATTGGCAAATAAAATCTTTTCTTTAAATATTTACTTGATTGGTCTTTTTGGTTCAGTGTTTCCCATAAAGTCCCAACAGCAGCTTCTTCGAATGAAATTTCTTTATCAGAAGATGCATTGATAGCGTCTAAATCACTTTCAGTTTAAAAGTCAGAAATAATAACCCTGGCTCTTTTTTTTTTTTTGTTGCTGGGAGCTATGTAATGATCATCTTCTCTGCTTAAAAATTCAATTTTATTGACTTGCTCCGCTGATTCAATTTTGTTATCACATTGGTCTATATCAATTACATCTGATTCATTATCTGATTGGTTTTTTACTATTTTAAGTTTTTTCAAAAAAAGAAAAATTTTCTGACTTTTTCCTGCAGTGTAACATTAAAGAACCAATGATTAATAGTAAGATATTTATATTTTAATAAGAAAATTGGTTTTTGATTGAAAAATATCTTTATTACATATAAAAAAACCCCCTAAATTTAAGTTTAATTAGTATGTAAGAATTTGGATACATTTTATTTAAAGAATACAGTAAATAAGAATTTTTTTGATGCTTTGTTTTTTATATTAATACTTTGCTTTTCATATTAAAAACATGTTATATATGAACTACATATCAATCTGTTCTTAATCTAATTTTTTTAATACACCTGTTTCCTTTGAAAATTAATGACACCCCCCCCCCTCCCTTCATTATTTCAAGATTAATATCTTAATTTCTAATAAATTCCAATACATAATAAAAATTTTCTTTTGAATATTTTAATTACTAATATGAAAAATGTCATAATTATTTTGTTTGTCATATCTTTATTTTGTTATATACACCTTTGCACTTTGTCATACATGACAACAACAACAACATATGAAAAATGCTTAAATGTTTTAAAATTTGGAAATTGCAATTTTATACAATTGATGTTTCTATCTACTTTTCGTATATGTAACAGACAAATTAAGGTTTTTTTAAAGTTCTATTTATAAATTTATTACTGTGAAATAAAATTTTAGTACTGTTATAATAATTTATATACTGAAATTGGAAATAAAGAATACATTAAAATAATTTATATTCAAATTCCCTCTTCCATCTTATAACTATACAAATGACTTTTTAAATTGAAATGGCATGACATCGAGGAGAATATTAGGCTCCTCCTGCAAAATAAAGTTTTGGGCCCCAAGCTGTACTTGCTGTTAGCAAACTTTGCCCCCTCTGCTGGGGTTGCGGGGGTATACGTTACGCCACTGCATGACATTTAATTTTGCTCAATTTGGGTGAAGATTATGCATAGTTTTGCTGTATGTATTTTATTTCAGGAATTATTTATGTTAGTAATACATTTAAAATATTTAAGGCTTTGTAGGTAATGTTAAAAAAATAGGAACAAAACCGTTGAACAATTTTGCCTATATATAATTGTTCTTTCATATAATATATAATTTCATATAATATATTCTTTCCACACATAGTAATATATATATAATAGTTCAAAATATATATAGAACTATATTATATTTTGATTTTTCTGTATTTTAATAGCAGCATATTTTATAATACTATTCATTTTTGTATTTGAATCCATCATATTTTTTCTGGTGTGAAATATGCCCTATATTTAATCTTCTATTCTGTGATGCTATAGGAATTTTATGCTTTGTGTTTTAAGAAAAAAATACTTTTAAAATTTTCTAAATTAGGGATATACCAAATAAAAAAATTGATACATCATTTAATGCTTTAAATTTATGTAAGAATTGGAACAAATTTCTGTCACATAATGTGTTTCGGATTGGGACTTTTGATATGTGATGACAGCCTTAAATTTTTGAAAGTTCATTCTTGTTTAGAGTTCTTCTTTATAAAAATTTGAGGACTGATATGCCAGTCTTTGTTATTAAGTTTCTTTATTCTATATAATAAATTGTTTAAAGAAAGTTTTAGAAATGTATTAAATAACTAGAAAAATATTTTTGCTACAGTTTTGTAATTGACTATTGTAATTTTGCTGTTTAATTACAGAGAGTCTTTCAAGAAAAGAAATTTGAATTGGAACAGTTATGTGAAAAAGAACAACAGTTGATCCAAAGTAAATTAACTTTAGTTTTATTAATAAAATACACTTTTTTATGTAGTGATTTAAAAGTTTTTAAAGGAAATTTTGAAGTTGCATGACATAAAATTATGGATTTGTAATTCTACTTTTTTTGCATTAAAAAAATTACTATAGATATTATACATTCCTTGTTGTATTAGGGGTAAATTTCCCCCCTTAAAATTATAGTTTGAATTAACCATTAAAAATGGGACCTTTCTAATTGATAAGTCTAATTTTAGATAGGATACCTTAAATTATAATTAAAAAATTGTTATACAAATTAATGAATATCTTGAGTTAAAGGGATTATTTAAGGTTTTCTTAATTTTGTTTGTAATATATATGTAATGTACACTTACTAAATATAAAATGCATGTTTTTTGTGTATAAAATAATAGAAAAATACATTTTTAAAAATAGAGCTGATTGAGAGCTGTTAACATGAAACTTTAGTGGCTCTTTTGCAAACATAATGCCATGTTAAGATTATGTTGTGGAATTCAGATAATAAAAAAAGATTATCATTGGTTATAGAGACCATGAAACTGAACACATAGAAAATACGCTAAATTCTGGCCTGTTCCTGTTAGTATTATAAATATGACGCATTGTTTCCTAAATGCCATGGGTTCCTCTAACTGCTGATATTACAAATATTTTCAATTGTAGTGTTATCTTTTTGTTATACTGTTGGCTAAATTTTTCTATCATTTTGCTGCAATAATGAAATTCTGAAGCTTTATTCAACTGAAAGAAATTTTACAGCAATAGCATTTTTGTTCAGTCACATCATATAGATGGAAGTCAGCAAAAAGTGTTGTCGAAGATGCATTGCTATGAATTGTCAGTGTGTTGTTCTCTGTATGATGAATTGGTTCTTGGGATTTTGTTTTCAGAAGCCATACACTTTAATTACTGTTGAAGTCATTTTGGGGTTGTAATGTCAGAAGCCAATGAGTTTTAGCTCAGAAACAAATATAAATTAATAATGCTGACATTCATATTGGTGATAATTTGGAAAAGCTGTCACCAATCCATGATCCATATAATTGATAAGTACCAAAAAGAAAAGGCTTATTCATTGTTAAACCATAAACTACCCCCTTAGGGCTTACATTTTGTAGATCATTGGTTTTCAAACTGTGTTCCACGGAACCCTGAGGTTCCACAAGTTATACCCAGGGATTCCACGAGTCACAATAAAAAATTGAAAAGAAACTCATAAATATGTATGCAAAATAGATTCAGGTTCTCTAAGAAATTTGTATAGTTACGTTTACCTAAAGTTCATCCTATTCATTAAAACTGAAAATTTTATATACAATAACTTTATTTTGTGCAACACTTTTTAAACTTCTATTATAATATACCAAAATAATATTAAAACATTTTATGTTTGCATATCTATTCTCCTAAATTTTATATTGCAAATTCATACAAAATGCACAATATTTCTCACACAGCTATAACAATTTTAATGCCATTCAGAAAATTATTTTTAAGTGAAATACATTTATCACACACATTGTGAGTGGTTACAAAAATAAGGTATTAAAACAAATTAAACACAGAACATGTAATGCAATTGTATTTAATCTCAATTGACCTAGACTTCGTCAGTTTGTGTGAAAAAAAAGCAAGCACATATCTTAGTTAATATATATAAAGAATGGGTAGGTGACACTTGGATCACAAATTAATAATTATTAATAAGAAAATTAAATTAAAAAAATTGAGTAGAACTTTTTAATAATAAATTAATACTTTTTAAATTGCCTTTACACAAATTACCTATAACATGTTCTACTTTAACTATTATTTTGAGATATATTCTTCAAAGTATATGCATGGAATGGGGTTCAACGAAAGCACTTTCTAGTTTTAGGGGTTCCACAAAAACTCCTTCAAGTTCAAGGGGTTCCATGAGTTGAAAAAGTTTGAAGACTACTGATTTCAATAATTTTTTTTCCTAAGTACTCTGTGTAGTTTGAAAGAAATTAATGGTTTATAGGTTTTTGTAACAAAAATAGTAACTTCCATGATTATTCTAGAAATTTTTAATTTTATCATGTTTCTAATTACTTTTTAAATATAATTAAATGTCAGTTGGTATTTTAAAAATATATAATTTTTTTAAAACTAGTTATTGTTTTAAAACAAATTTTAAAGCAATAACAAAATTATCATTGCAGATTGTTACTTACTGTTTATATACATAGGTGCCATAAAGCTTGTTTCTTGTTTAAATTTAATATTTTTCATTGACTTAATGAGAGCTCAATTTTAATTTTGCAGGCTGGAAGGATAGAGGTGCACGAATACCTCCAAGTCCATGCCTAGTGAACAGAATTCGCAATCTTGTTCCACCTAGTCCTTGCAGTCTCCACAGCTATACCAGTTCTCATGCATCAAACACCCTACCCCAGACCTTAACTTCTGATGACACGATAAGCTGTTACAACTTCCCTAGCATTTCTGGACGAAAAACATACAAAAGCCATGCTGGCACAGCCCATGCTTCACCAGTCATCATTCCTAAACAGTTTGCCACATTGCCAAAAGCTGCTGGTGCTGTACGAAGACCCTGGCCCAAATTCACTGGAGGGGCCAGTTCCCTGACACCTAAAGGATCATGGGATGGCTTAGAATCCCAGTCAAGTACAGGTCTTTCAGAAAGCACAGACTTCTCTGAATCTTCAAGTCAAGATTCACGTGCCCATTCTCCAGCTCTGTCACGCCGATCTGGGAATAAATCGGAAAATGATTTGCCAGACATTGCTCAGGATGATGAAGAAGAAGAAGAAAATGATAGAGATGAAGTAACTAGATTGTAATTTGTCTGGTTAAGTTTATTGATTTTTATGTTTATTTCTCGTCTGAAAAAGATCTCATGGATTATTTTTGCATTTTTTGAAAGTTTAACTTGAGAATTTTATATCTGTTGAACAGTATTTGTAAAATAAATTATATTTGTTGTATAATGGTATATGCAGGTGTAAAACATAAAGATTCAGACATTTTTTTTTCGTTTTGTAATTAGTAATTTCAGATTTATATTGCATAAAGATATTTTTATCAAAAAAGAATCTTAAGCTATATATTTAAGGTAATTAATTAAATTTATAAGAGGAATTTTTGAAAGCAATACTTTATTGTAGCTAAAGATTTGTTATATATAAAAATTATTTTTGGAGAGAGATGCAATAACTTTAAATTAAAAAAGCTAAGCTACAAAGCTTTAGGTTAATACAAAACTTTTTATCTTCTTTAGAAAAAAAATCTTGCATGTTATTATGAAATTACTTTTTTGATTTTTTAAAGTTTTAGTGTGATAAATCATTATGTTGATATGTAGATTTTTAAGTAATTTAAGTTTGTGAGTGTATTTTATATTTTTTATTTATAGAGCAAACAAATTTTTCAGTTTTTATTTAATAAAATTGGATTTCAATTTGTGCCATATGATGTAAAACTGTAGAATGTTTAATTTTATTTCCTTAATTTTTCTCTATAAGAGCATTTTTTATTTTGACGTTTTTAAATTTGTATTCAAACTTCTAAACAAAAGAGCTTTATTTTTTACTAAACGTTCTGAAACCTTTAGATATGTTAAATTATTGGTAATGTTCATATATGAAATTTAATATTTGATTTTGTAAGATAACTGCTGTTAATGTTATTTAAGAACTTTCTGTAAACATTTTTATCTTCAAGTGCATATGTGTTGAAGCCCACAGCAAATTCCTTTTTTAGGTGCATCTATTTATTACAAGTGAAGTTTTTTCCTATGTCATTTTTTGGATGTTTTTTCTTAGTCATGTGGTGCTAGCGAGTTTATAGTGATTAATATCAAATATTTGAAAAATAAGAAATGCACATGCATTTTGTATATAGCCGTGTATCTTTTGTCAAAAATAAATTGTGCAACTAATCAATATTGCGGTGATTTAAGCATTGAATTTATCTTTAAAATAAATTCTCTGCAATTTTAAAAATTGAATGTCTAGTCTTTGCTGTTTATATGGCCAGCCTTTGTTTAAAATAATTATATTTAAAATTTTATCGTCTGCTTTTGCTTTTCTTGTGACTTTATTTACTGTAAATCAACAAGTTTTGTACTTAATTTTTATTGTGATATGTAAATGATCACTGTAAACTGGCCTGAAGAATTTTTTTTATATGTATTTGGTCCTTAGCATATATGAATATTAATTTATAAAATATATGTAATTTATTTTTATCTTTTATAATATATTTTTTAAATAAATGCATAATTTACAAAAGCAACAAATATTTTTTAGTGTTCAAAGTTGAAAGAACTTTGTGGTCAATATCTTTTTATTCAAACACATTTTTGTTTGAGGTTACCTTTAAGTGAAATTTAAACACCGTATTTTTTAAAAGAGAAATGAAGCATACTATTTATGAATATAATTGTGTTTATATAATTCATCTGAATGTGTTAACCATACCTATCCTGAAGTGATAATTTAAAAAAAAATTATGATAAAAAATTGTTTCCAATAATGACAATCAAGGAAGCAGTTGATAAAATGTAACATTCTTGTAGATGGTCACATTGCTTTTTTAAGGATACATACAATCAGATTATGTTCTGACGAGATACATTGATTTGAATTAGACAAAATTAAATACAATATAATGTACAGTCATGTAAAAATATTTTCATTTTTTCTCTTACATATATTTTCAGAAAAATACAGTAATTATAAGACTGGATACCTTTTATTGTTCTGTTTTCTAATGAAATAGAGATTGATCAACAGCTTTTACATAAGGAATTATATATATTTTTTAACTATGACTTGTTTACAATTAATTGTATATTTTAATTTTATGAGAGCTTTCATATTACATATGATTTTGCATATTAGAACAAGAACTTTATGTAAAATTGATATTAGTGCAATATGTGTAATTCAAATGATTAGTTATATGTAGAATGTATAAATGAGTGGTATATTTGTCTTTAAACATGATAGGGGTATAAAGTGCAGCTAAATATAAATTTGTGTGAAATTTCATCTGGTCATGAATGCATTCTCTACTACTGTAAATAGCTCTGTGTCTTACTAGTCTGAATGTGTAACTTGGAGGAAAATGTATTTTGCTATGAGTTGCCTTATATATAAATAATTTATTGTATTTTGTACATATCAGGTATACTTTTTTGCATTTGGATACATGTAATTTTATTCACAGCTTTAGTTTTCTAATGGTACATGTTTATATTTAATGAAAAAATTTATTTTAAACTTATGAATTATTGACATTTGCTCTATTATGAAGTTCCTAATTGACTTCTGTATGATTTTAATGAGTAATGTTTGATTTTTGTTTTTAAATAAAGCAATCTTAAAAATGTCTTGGTATAAACTTTTTATTCAAATAGTATAAAGTTCTAATCAATATGAAAAATTTATAAATATTTTTCTATATACATTCCAAAAAATTTGTTAAATATAATGCTCTTAAAATTCTGATCTAAAGTTCTCGGAGCCAGCAGGTGCTAAATTTAATGTTATGGTATCTTCAAGTTCTTTCTTTTTTACAGGAGAACCTTGGATTCTTCTGCTTTCATCTTGAGCCAATTCTTCAATGAAAGAAAGCTAAAAAAATATTCAATTGAAAGCATAAGTCAACAAATATGTTTTAAAAGAGATATTCCTGTTTAATGTAATAAAATAATTACTTTAGGAGTTTTTTGGCATTTTCTTAAAAATTCCAAAGCTTGCATTTGATGTGAATTTAAACGACTCTGAAAAGAAATTATAAGTCATAATTTACGTAGAAAAGCACATTAAAGTATTTTTCTATATATGAACAAATATACCTCTCTAAACGATGCACTTTTATGTCTAGACCTGAAACTTGGCAAGGCATTTTGTTTGTTGACCACTATTCTTGAGGTATGTACCCTTGGTACATGTCTTTGGTGTCTTGCACACTTTATACAGGAATAAGAAATGACATCACCTTCACTGGTCTGACGAGATCCTCCTAAACAACTTGCATGATATACATGACCACACCTGAGAACAATAGAATTAAGCATATATTTATTTTGATGTTTGATATAACACTAGGCACAAAACAAAAAGGTTTGTATTTTTAAAAAAATATTACACTGAGTCATGTTAAGACAATAACTATAGCAAACTTGGTGGTTGAATTGCGATTCCATTGAAGACTTTAATATGGGGACTAGATACTCAGAGTCAGATGGTATTACTTCATCATGATTATCATTTGAATTATATTACTACATATTATCCCCAAAATAAAGTCAACTAAGAATTCAAAAATTTGTGTACATTTTAATAAATGAATAAAATCCTAATTTTACAATTTGAAAAATGTCACAAAAAGAACTGCATCTTCTTTAAGTTATTGTTATAAAGATTTGTCATGGTTTAACATTTCATAATTACACTTCATACTATTCAAAGAAATCTGCCAGGAAATAAACATTCTTATTAGATTCAAATATTTCTTTCAAAGAAACAATACCAGTAAATTGTATGTTCTTTTCAGAAAAATTTTGATTTACTTTAAAAAAAATTTTTGTACAAAATTATAGGAGTAACTTTCTCATCTTATATTAATTTCAAATTTTCGAAAATGTATAAACACAGACTTAACAATATTTTAACATTTACAAAATTCAATTACTAATAATTAAATTATTTTACAGAAAAACTGCTTATCTCTACTTTAATGTAAAAATCCTAGGATGTTTTTATATCGAGTTTTTTTACTGAGAGGTAAACTAAGGAGGTTACTAACCTAAATATGATGATTTCAATATCTTCCTCAGCATCAAGTTGATTTCTACAGAAAGAACATGCATCATCATGACTAGAATATACATGATTGGCTGATTTACAAAGATTTCTCAACTGGCTATGCAGATCATCATTTAATAGTTTGGTTGTAGTTGAAAGTAATGTCTAAAATAAAACAAAATTTATATCCATTAATTGTAAAAAACAAGATTAAAAATATTTTATATTTAGAGAGTTTCAACTGAAATGATGCTATAAATACTATACTAAAAAAAAATACATTTTGCATAAAAATGAGTCATCCAAATTTAAAGTAGAAAATGTATTTACATGAGGTAAATAAGCAAAATACCTTATTGCACAGAAAAGTCTTTTTTTTTAATTTGAAAATACTTTCTTCAAAGAGCAGGTGTTCTATTAAAATCTATGTATATTTTACTTCTTTTAACTTCTCACTAACAAAATCGCCAGCTCATTGGTGACTTTGTGAACTGATGAAAAATGCTTACTTGTCTAATTTTAGTTATAGATTTCATTCATATATATCAGGGTTGGCCAACCTTTTTGGGAAGAGTGCCACTACCTGATAAAAAAAAACACTGTGTGCCACTTTCAAATTTCCAACAAAGAAAAATATGAAAAGGTGAAAAATGCTACTTATAGGTTTATTGTGGGATTTTTACAAGTAGCATATTTTTTGCGCAAGTCTAACTTTTATTGTTAATAAACGTTTTCTAAGTTGAATGAGTTAGGTATGTACAAAATAAAAATGAATAACTTGAAACATTTAATTCGAAATAATTATTACACAGTCAATACTTGCTTACTGTGGGTTTTTTTTTTAAAACAAATAATCTATATTGATTAGTTCTTGAAGATGCTAACAAAATTATGCAATTTTAAGGGTGATATTTGTTTTAATTATAGTCATAATAGCAAACATTTGTTCACAAACATGTATTGAAGCAAACTTCATTATCTTTCAAATCATGTAAATTTGGAAAATTGTTTGTTAGTACAAATTTTCAATACAATTCGGGTCACTTGCAGTGAAATAAATTCCTTATATTTGCTTTTCAATGTAGCATGGTGCTGTAGGTCAATAATTTTGATTTAAAGTTTAGTTAGGTAACAATTAATTTCATGCAGAGAAATTGAAAAAGGATTTGTGAAAAGATCAGCATTCTTTTATCGTCTTGAAAATCACCAAACCTAATATTGGTAAGAAAAGCTAAATTCCAAAGCCAATCATTGTTCTTGAATAGCAAGCACTCACTGGGCAATTCATTGTTTTTTCTTCCAAACCTTTTAAAACACTCCCTCAAATTCCAAAATTTCGTGAGTGCACTTTCTTTAAAAAATCAGTGCACATAACAATGAAAAATATTCTCTACATGATAATTTTCAATTGAAATTCAATTATACATATTTAAAATAAATTTTGAGGGTTTTTTTTTGTCTAAAACAACCGCATTTTAATAAAATTGTAAAACAAAAATGTTACTAATTATTTTTTCAAATTTCCCAATTTTTTCAATTAGTTGGAATGCTACTGTTATGATTCTGCTGTGGCATGTGTTGCTGGTTGGCCACCCGATATATATTACTAAAAACAAACATTTTATGAGAAACAAGAAGTTCTACGATAAAAATAATTCACGTGGCTGCGTTTGAAAAACAGCTTCATGAAAGGCAAATTTTAATACCCTGTTCTTTTTTTTAAAAAAAATATTTTTCTTTTCTTTCATTAATTAATCGCTTCACTTTCCCCTATGGCTTTTTGTGGCAAGAAACAATTTTAAAAAATGCTATTGATCAATAATGTAAAGAAATTTAATATAAAGCATAAACAATTGCACATATTAAAGTATGTGAGCAGTTTGCACATGTGTGAATTGGTTATGCTAAAAAATTTCTCAATGCTATTAAATCTAAGAAAATAATCATAGAGATCCAAATTTAAAAAAAATTTAAATCAACACAATTATATACAGTTGATTCTGTACAGCATTTTAAAAATATTGTTCTTAAATTAATACTATCATTTTATGGAATAAAATGCATTTCCAGAGGTATTTCTGGAAAACTCCCCCCCCCCAAGGGGGGGGGGGGCTAAATTAAAATTTAATATATAATTCTAATATGAGAGTAAAAATTGCATCTTAATTTACCTTTTCATAATTATATGTTTCGAACATTCCCATAATGAGTTCTCGAATTTCACCAAATTTTCCAGTATTATAGGCAGGATCCTATAGAGAAATAAAAATTTACCTTTCTCTGTATTTTACTTCTAGAAATCTCAACATATGTAACATTTTCTAATATCTAGAAAGAAAAAATATCAAAATGCTTTCAATGCATAAAATATTTTATTACATATAAAAAGGTATAATTTACCTGTACCACCCTTTGCAAGATAGCTGGTAATGATATATATCCCATCATATTATTCAACAGGTGTCTGGTAAGAGCTTTAAATTCTAAATTAAAGTAATAAATGTTTATCAACTAAATTTGAACCATGCATTAATAAACATTTAAAATATAGTTAACATTTTTTAAAAATAAATAATGTATATCCTAATATATCCTTTAAATTATTTTTTTAACTATTCCTTTCATTATTACTCTTCAATAAAAAGAAATTTGTCTTAATAAAGAAACTAACAAGATTTAAAATAAATGATTCATGAATTATACACATGTATTTTATAAAACTTATATAAATGAACTAGCTGAAATACCTGTGCACGGGTTAATTTTTTAAAAATAGTAAATATTATTCTTTATATAATCTTCAGAGAATTGTAAGGAGAGTAAGACCCAGGGCAAAACAATGTACAGAATATTAAAAAAATTAAGTAAATATATGATAAATTACAAAGGTTCCAAAATCATAAAATCTTACAAAAATCAACAACTAATTTTTCAACAAAAGTAAATATGTATAAGCTGTACCATTTAATTCTTATTTCTCTAATGAATAATGAAACTTTTACTTTCAAATGAACTATGGGAATTTTATTATTTACTACAAAAAACTGAATATTAATATATTTAAATGCTAAAAATTATAGTTGAGTAAAAAAAACACTTTTGTTTTCATAACTTAGAAATTTAAAATAAACAAAATACAATTTTTTTAAAAAATGAAACTTTCCTATTTATTGAGTATTTTATAGTTAGCCTTTGAGTTGATATCTAATTATTACACTATAGTACTTAATACAAAATCATAATGTATCATAAAATTAAGCATAATTTTCTTTCTTTTGATAATCATATAAAAAGAGCCAAAGTATTGCAAGAGTATAAATCCCCTTTCTCTGATTATAATCAAAATTGTTTTAACAAATATAAAGTCCACACATATTTTAAAGTAAAAATTTATGCTTATATTATTAATATTCTTTTGCTTTTGTAATAATCAATTAAATCTAAATTATATTCTTGTTATTGTAATTTTTAAAATATAACTGTATTCTAATGTTACAGAATTAAAAACAAATAATACATACCATTTACATATTTTGCATCTACTCTTCCTCTTAACTGTCTCTGAGGTGCCATCATAGTCTCCAGAAGTGGAAACCAGATTTTCTAAAATGATTTAGTAAAATTAAGAACTATAACATATTTTATATAATTTTACAAAATATTTTGAAAGCTTTTTTTTACCTCTCTTTCTTCTTGATCCATTTTATTTGAATTTCTTTGGCATAACTGAATAATAACTAATAATCGACTTTGAAGTTCATTCCATGAAGCTAAATATTCTAAATTCAAATCTTCTGATGCAGAAAAAATTTGGTCAGTTATTTCTTTCACTTTGATTTGTAAACCCTTTAAAAAACACATAATTTGTCACAATGTTTAAAAAAGAAATTTTATGTAAGCATTACATATCACTATATTTTTAATAACTGCAAGCACTATTAATATATCAAAAATATAAAATATGTTACAAATTTTAATGTATTCTTAAATATAAACACATTGCAAAAAATATTATGAATAACTGATTATTTTATTGGTTAAATAACTTTAAATTGATTATTAATTGATGTACAAAATTAAAAAATTATACATTTTAGCAACATCTGTTTTATTTTCAACTATGCACACTAGCCAATGGGTTAGAAACCATTGAGATTTACATTTGAATGCATGCTAAAGATAAAGTATGCAATTTTTTTTTATGACATTGGCTACACATGGTTAGAATGCTAGCATAAGCAAGGTGTAAGAGTTCTCTTCATGAAGAATAAAGTAAAATGAGAAAAAAGGACAGATCTTTCACCATTTGAAAAAGGGCTTATTGTTGGTGCCTGTTGAGCAGGGGCCTAGATTTCAAAGACAACAAATCTCCCTGAGTTCTGAAAAGCAACCATATCAAAGGTTTGCAGAAAACAGAATCAGAACCTGCAGTCATTTCTTAAAAGACATAACTGTGTTTCAAGCACAGTTTTTTCCAAGAGAACGATCGGCAGCGTCTCCGACGAATTGTATGGCAAAACAGTACCTCTACTGTGATTCGGCTGACACAAATTGTCAACCAAGACTCTTTCCAATAGATTTCAGCCCAAACCATGCATGGAGAATTGCAGATAATAGGGATTCATAGTCAGGCACCTATGAGAAAACCAGTTATTTCTGTACGAAATTCAAAAACTCGTCTGCAGTGGTATCAGGAAAGAAGACACTGGACAATTGAGGATTGGAAATGGGTAATGTGGACAGATGAATCACGCTACACTTTATTTTGCCCTCATAGAAGACATCAAATTTGGTGAGAATACCACGAATCCATCTTGCCTTATTCATACTGGCAAGTATTTTGTAGAACTATCATAATAAGGGGCATCTTCTGCTAGCATAGAAGTGGTGCCCTGGTGTTCCTCGAGATTAAAACAAACAGCCATGAGAGACCTAAATGTACTTTTAGATTAAGTGCACCCTGCAATGTTGTATTTTTACCTTAATGGCGATGGATACTTCAAGGACAATAATGCAACTATATATCATGCCAAAAATGTTCAAAATGGGTTCGCTGAACATCATTCTGATTTCCAATACCTTTCCTGACCATAGCCTGGATCTTAATGTCTTAGAAAATATGTAGGATATAAGGGAAAGACACACCCAGCAGAACTCTCCATTTCCATCTAATTTACAAGATCTAAAAAGCTGCACAGCCAATGTGTGGTATTCTCCAGACGTAAATGTATTCCAAAAGCACACTTGATGCTGAAACAAATCAGAGTAGTTATCTGTGCAAAAGGGGGGCCAATAAAATATTGATCTTGGGTTTCTAATTCATTGGCCAGTGTGTGCATTAAAAACATGTGAAATTTTAAGATACATTTTAGGTAAAAGTTATTTGATTTTTTTGTTTCATTTCCTAATTTTTTTCTTAAGTTTATTCCCCGAGATTTTGTGTACATTCTTTAAATTTCAGCTAGCCAGAAGTAAAAAGTCATAGGTATATTTATAAGAGAGAGAGATCCACTTATTTTTTTCAAGAATATATATATTTAGCATTAAGAAAGTTTTTTAATCAAATACATTAAAAAACTATCCTCAATTTTTATTAATTTAATTTATAAAAGATTGTCATATGACGCATATTATACATGTTATATTTAATTTAAAATTAAGAATGCAATATATACCACACATATGTGTATTTAAATATCATTCAAAAGGCAAAAAACTTGCATTAAATGATTTTAAATGTTTTAATCTTACCTCAAGCATAATTTTAAATGCTCCATAAATGTCACCAGCTCTCTCAAGAAGAAAAGCAGTTGCTTCCATTGCATTGTGTTTTCTGCAAATCTGTCCAATAATATAATTATTAAACTTCATATACATTTAATTTTTCCTTTATAATATTTCAGGAATAAAAAAAATTAATTCCACAAGTTTATCTTAATTTGTTTAAATAATTGTATTAATTAATACTTTGACAGGAAGTTAATATAGCTTAATATAAAATCTCAAAAAGGAATAATATTTTATTTCGTGCATTAGCGCATTAACTTAGGTATTACTTTTCTGCTAACTTAACTCTTTCCCTGGCGGCAGGGGGTATTTAAATCCAACCGTGGTCTGGCAAGCAATTTAACAATTAAATGGCTGAAAAATTAATGGTCAAAGCGTGAAAAGACGCCGTTGCCAGGTAAGAGTTGGATTTGTCTCGGCGTGTTATCACGCCTACGCCACGGAAAGAGTTAACAAGAAATGACAGATTTGACTCTAACCCTAAACTCCTTTTAGAAGCATTTATTATAAAATAGTTTTTTTTATTTTATTCACATAAAAAAAAAGAATTGAGGTGAACAAACGATTAACTTAGATTTCTACTGTCAATTTATCTTCAGTGTATGAATTCTCACAATGTTATCTTATACAGAAATAACTCAAAAAAAAAAATCCACTTATATTATAAAATCAATGCATAAATTCAAACAAAAAGTGTTTAATTTACTTAAATTGAAATAGATATAAATGTACAAGTTCCATCTTGAAACTTCTTTAAAAAAAATTATTTTTAACTTAATGCCATGCCATTTATTCTAAACTCCATTAAACTTAGATTTCAATTTTTATTTTCCAGAGAAGAGATGGAATATGATAAGTTACATTTTTGCCATATCATACTTTTTGAGTTAAGGCTACAAAAACAACTTGAAAGATTTGTTAAATGTATCCAGGATCTGTAAGTAAAAACCAAATTCAACATTGGTTTAAAAAGTTCAGAGAAGAGAATTTTAGTCTTAAAGATAAACATAGGTTAATAATGAGAGTCAGAACCCCCACAAATAGAGAATTAGGTAATAGACTCCACTGAACACAAATAACAGCAGTGGAAAGTCACAGGATAACAATCACAGGAAAGGTTTCTTGAGCTGCTGTTTGGGCTCCACATGAGTTTGCAGCTTAAAATTGTCAACAATGAATGAATACACATCACAAGTAATAAGACTTATCCTTTTTAAAAATGTACAGTGACTACAGATGAAAAATAGATACATTACACAAACATTACTGTAAAAAGATAATGCTTAAGCACAAAATAAAAACCTATTCTTATCTTAAAGCCAGGATTGTATTCAAAAGTTTTGTTTCACATTTGGTGGGATATGAAAGGATGATTTATTTTGAGTCACTGGAGAAGCAAATTATCAGCTCAAATATTCACTAATGACAGCTGATGAATCTAAAATGGGCTTTACTCACTAAATGATTTGCATTATTTGACAGATGAGATGTGATTCTTCAACACGATAATGCTCGGCTTCCCATTGCATGAATGACTAAACAGAAACTGAATGAATTTAAATGGAACATTTTGCCTCATGTCCCTTATAGCTCAAACATATCCTAGTTAAATTATTATTTGTTTAAGACTCTGTAGCACTTTCTTTGTGGCAAAAGTTTCAATAAAAGATAGGAAATAAAAAATTCTTTAATTGATTACAAAAATAGAAAGTTTTTCCAGGATGAAATTAAAAAAATGCACAAGAGATAGTTAAGTGTCATAAAAAATTATGGAAAAAAACATTAATGATTAAGTATGTGCAGCATTATTCACCTTTCATAATATATCACTTTTTGTTCATTTGAATTTAGGGGGACTTTCTATTTTTTAAAAAAAATGATTATTCAGACTTGCTTTTTCATTCTGATTTTATACATTGAATTTCCTTCTTAATATAGAATTATTAGTTTGATTAACTATATTCCTTGAAAAATACAAACATATATTACTAATACTTATTCAAAAATCTACAAAGGTTATTCTTGCAAGAATATTCAATAGCTCTACTTTTAAAAATTGATCACCACCTTTATAAAGCATTCAAGTGGTTAAAACAGTTCCGGTAGGTGGGAAATAATACATAGTTAACAATTTTTTTATAAGAAATAAACTATTAATAGTTTAAATTTCATAATATATCTCATTTCCAACAATATTTACTTTTATGTAATATAATATGTAATGCAATATTTACTTTTACTGATATGCAGATGTCAAAAAGGGGAGGGTGGAAGCAGAATGAATAATGTTTATAATTTCCCCCAAAACTGAAAAAATTGGTATCACTGCTCAATTTTTTAAAATTGGCATTTCAAATTTACTTAATTCTATTTGAAAGCTTTGAGTCCTTTAAAACTAATTGAGCAGCTGACGATAAAAAAAATGTCCCCTAAGCGTACAAGCCTTTATTGATAAAAAATAACTATTTTCTAATATAAAAATTTTTACAATAGTATTTTCACAAAAAAATATGATATATTAAGTGTAGTAACAAAAAGAAATAGTAACATAACAATATTTTTAGATATTTGGATTTGCTGTGTTTTTTAAACTTCTACATCCAAAATTTTATGAAATATCCCCCAACAGGAAATATTCACAAATTATCTTACTTAAGGGACAATATATCAGTGTTTAATTATTAATGCATTTAAGGTATAGTATTTGAAAATAAAAATTTTAAAGATAAGAATCAGTTATTTTTTAAACAGATTACAGATGAAAAAATATATTAAATGTTTTATAAATAGTGATTGAGATGAAGAAACAGAGCATAAGGTTTTGTAACAGTTTTCTCCAAATATAAGAACAAACTAATGATTAGATTTTTGAATGAAGTTTTAAAAGTAAAACTATTATAAGAGCACTTTTTACCTATTTATATATGTATATATGACATATTTCTTACTAAGAAATTAATTATTCCATCAGCATTATGATTTAAAATAACGTAAAATGATATCAATTTTGTCAATCAGTGATCAGGATTATCACAATAATTAAAGTTATTTTTCCAGGAAGAGAAGGGGTAACTACATATACATCACTTAAGATCAGTTTCTTTCCCCAATCCTTCAATTACTATGTGATTACAGAAATTTCAAAATGTTACATATTTTATTCAGGTATTGATTTTTTAATGTACATCTTTTGAATATTTTCACTAAAATTTTACAGATAACCTCAAGTGTTTCTTCAAGTCTGTAGCCTTCAGCTCTACGTAAATAAGTATGAACTTGATTAAAATTATACTGGCACATAAGATCTATATATGTTTCAACAACTACTGCATCCACCATCGGTACATCCTTGTTGTTTCCAGTAGGGGCTGCAGAATTCAGATCTCTGAAATTAGATGCATACATGAAACATAACATAAACAAAAGAACTAAGTAGAAAATAAGCTTTATCTTTCATGCTAAGAACTTACTTGTTACTGAATAAGCCTTGCAGGAATTGATATAAAAGCTCTGGCATATTCTATAAATATTAAAATACATAACAATTAAGTTTATTGAAAAAATTATGAGATTTTAAAATCTATGCTGAATAATTATACTTACATTTAAAGTTTTAACAACAGTCAAGATCTGATTTGGAAAAAATTCCAAAAGCACTTGAGATGTTCGTTTATTATCAATGTCAATTAATAGCTGAAAAAAGAAATTTCCGTTGAAGATTGATTTTTATACACACTATAATATACATTGGAATAATATTAAAATCAAATGAATAATGGACATAGTTATGCTTGTATTTAAAGAAAATGCATAACATACTTCTATTGAAGAAATGATTTTTTCTTCTAGAGCTTTTTTCTCTCCACTTGATCGCTTAGGATGGTTAAGAATTTTCTCAATGAAATAAAAAACTTGAAGCTAAAGAAAAGAAAATTTTATCATAACATGATAAGGATACACAGTACCAATTTTATAACATAAGAAAATCATGATGGATATGACAAATTTGCATTAAGATTAATTAAATAATTATCTTTATGCATGATTAGTAATCTTTAGAGAAAAAAAACATTTTTATGAAAAATGTTTCTGAAAGAGATGCTATTTAGACAAGGCCAGCCATCTGGGGCGTGCGGTGGATGCTTTAAGGGGACCCCAGCAAGATCTAAAATTTAAAAAAATCTACACTTGCACATGAAATCTTGACAATATTCCTATCATTGCCAGTATAACAATAAGAACAATTTATCGTAAAGATTATTATTATTATAGATCTCTGAATTTCCACAACCTTAAAAACTTATTCTTGATGATGCAAATGTTTAGTTTTTATTTGATTCAGGGAATTCTCCTGAGGATAACCCCCTAAACTGGACTTTTTAGAAGTATATAATTTAGAAGTGGACTTATTCAAATTTTAATGCATCAAAGTAGAGAAATTTTTATAAAAAACACACTGGTTATTATTTCAATTAATAATCACATATTTTATTTTAAGCTCTTAAGAAGTCCTCATTATATATATAGGAAAAATATTGTTTTGAACCTTTTTCATGTAAGAAAAATGCTTTGAAAATGTCAATTTTTTTTTTTTTTGCAAAAAAATTGCATTTAAATAGTCTTTTTACTGTAGCAATAATCTTAAAAGAATTTTATATGTATATTCTAATTCAAGTGACACTAAATATAAAAAAAAACCTTATTTATTACAAGCTTTTCCAAAATTATTGTTATGAATGTAGTCAGTAACTTAAAATTACTATTCAAAGAATAGTAGACGTGATTCTATTTTTAGCATGTGATAATCTCAAGAAATCCATGAAATAGAAATGCCCATATAATAATGGAAATTTTTTAAGTTTATTAGAATTATTAAGAAAATATGACTCTGCTAATGGATCATATAAACAGAGCAAAAAATTTGTGACATAAAATTGAGCAGCATTTAACACATAGATCACAAGAATAAATTATTTCTGCATTAGGAAATGAAGTCCTTACCATAACTATAGAGGATATAAAAGCAATCACGTACTAAATCTAAATTGTACAGTACTCTTGATATTTCACATAAGGAACCCACCTCAATCATTAGATATAAATTTTGAAGAGAAAATATTAACTATAAATTAATCACTTATAGGGTTTAGTGAAGTAACTTATGTGACTGGAGCAGGACTAGCAAAAGAGAGAGTTATATTAAAGTTATACTATGATGCAACATGAGGACTGATGGCAAAGGACCTCGTAATTTTGAACCTCAGTTAAGTGATGAGGATGACATCTGAGCTGGCACATCCCTTTCCTAACTACCACACCCCACCAATGGGAGGATATTGAACTTTAGATTTAGCATGCATCACCCCCCCCCCCCGACACAGCAGGTTTTCTTCAAACACAACAGAATTCAAACCCACAACTCTCTGAGCATGTTCATAACCATAACCACTGGGCTATCATGGCTACCAGAAGTAGCAAAAACTCTACTGAAAAGGTCAAGTGATCTTGAATTAGATAACTTAGGCTTGAACTTAAAGCATGCCAGTCCAAAGTCCGTGACCTTGACCACTAGGCTACTGATGCCATGATGAAGTTAGAGTAAACCCATTAGAAGAATTTAGATGTTTTTTTATACTGTAATTGATACTGTTATTGAACAAATAGAAGATAGACTTAAAAGTATACTAAATATATCATTTCTAATTTCAAATTAATCACTGATATAAAAACTTTAGAAAACTGTTTCAAAAACTTTGTAAAGCTTTATAACAACGATGAAGATAAAAACCTAATAAAACAAATCAGTTTTCTGTAGGATTTGATTTGAATGAAAGGGGTGCAAGTAACATGCAAGACATATTGCAATGCATACTAAGTAATAATTATAATGAGTTCCTAAACATATTAGCCAAGTTAAAACTTTTCTTTATGTTGCCAGTTGCTATAGCAAGTGCTGAGCATTCTTTAGGCTAATTAAATTTAAAAAAAAATTATCTGTGGTCAAGCAAGTGTGCAGAATGCTTAAATGCAATTGCTATATCAAGCACTGAAAAAAATTACAAAAAACTGAAATTTTTCTGAACTAATTAATTTAATAACAAAAGCAAATCTCACAATAAATTAACATGCATAAGCAATATATGTTCGTGTTTATAATGTTTTAATTAAAAAAAATTAGGGCCTCAAGTGGTTTTTTGCATTTGTGCCTTTTTGTTTAGAAGGCCAGCTCTGTATTTAGAATAAGTTTATTTATATGACATAATGGTATTTATTCTTGTTTTATAAGACTAGTTTGCAACCTGTCATAAAACATGAGAATTCATATTAAATACAAATTTGCAGCATAAAAAATAAATTTTTGAGTTATACTTCAAAGGAGAATGAAATTAAATACATTGCCTTTTATTTTCTATGCTAAGCTCAGTGGCATAACAGCCCATGAGGGCCAAGGCCTATTGTGCCCATCTCAGTTTCCATGACCATTGGGCGCTGAGGTGTATGAGCAGATGTCTCAATCAGGTGGTCAGTCTGAAGTGAAACCCTCAGTGTTTAGTCTCCAAGCAAGCTTGGTACTCATTTAATGACCCACTGAAGGTGTGATGGATCTGTACGGTCTTCACTAATCTCCTCAATATTTCTTTAAAGTTTTATTTATTTCAACCAATTTCCACCAGGAGCCATAGCGTGATTTATGCAAATCAGAAATATTATATAAGTTCGGGTTTCACGAGTGAAAGAGAGAGAGTAGTAAAGTAAAGAGTTAGATTTTTGAAGTAAAATGAATTGAAGCATCGGTAAATCAACACGCAGTTGTTGACAGTATTAGTGATTGGTTATGCGACGAGCTAAGCTGAAGAGCAGAAGATTGAAATTGGAAAGTCGAGTGTGGATCCTTAGCCATTATCTGATCCAGCCAGTTATACATTCTTCACCACGACGGACCTGTCGATGTTACAAGAACAAGGTTAGTGATTTAGAAATTTGTGAATACGTGTACGTGTGTTCGCTGTAATTGTACGTGCTGATCTTACGTGGATTCAGTTCCGATTCCGTAGTTCCGCTAGTAGTAACCCCTTCTCATACTCCACTGCGTTTTATCGTTCTTAAATTTGAATCGTGTGCTTATAACTTTCCTTGATTAATAGGTATCAATAAATATAGTGATTTGTAATTATGTCTCTTGAATTCTCTAATCTAACTACATGTCCAGAAACAGTTAACGGTTGACAGGGTGATGATAATCTTAGGGGAGGTTATATGTCATGACAAAGGGATGAAAGGCTGAGTCGGCCTTGCCCAGTCCGAGGATAAAACCCTAGAACTGTGGTGTGGAAGCGCGTATGCTACCCCTGTGCCACTTTTATTTGCTGCTTGTTCTAAATATTTGAAAGCAATATTTCAAAATAATTATTTCCTATTAAAATAAATACCTTTCTTGATGGATCTTGCAAATAACATTCCAATATCTTATCATACTGCTGATGTTTTTCATACAAATGTTCACAAACTCGATAACTGAAATAATAATAATATATAAGTACATCAAACTATTGAAATATATTTTTTTAATCTGACTATATGCTTCATTTCTTGCTTCTTTTTTTTTTTAAAGCAATGCCAAAATTCAATTGATACCATGTCTAGGACATTAAAAAACAATCAAATATATTTTTGTAAATATCTTAAATTGACAGACTGAACATAGATCATCACAGTATAAAATCAGAGTTAAGTTCAAATTATAATTAAAAAAATTGAATATTTTTTATATGCCTTTGATAAATATCAGCACAAATATTCTCATACTTAATTAAAATCATTATCTTATCACATTAATTTCCTTTATCAAAAATTTGAGGCTTTTGATAATACCATGAAAAGAAAACAAGTTATGCTTGTATTTGTAATGATATCTTAAAAAGCCTGAATTCAAAAAATTTGAAATTATAATGATAATTTCAAGCAAATTTTGCCTCAAAATTCAAACACTGTCATTTAAACAATCTTACTATCTGTTTTCTCAATATTCAGTTAAAAAATATGCTGTTCAGTTCATTCTTAGAAGTCATAATAATTCATACTGCTAGTTTTGAGACTTTTATGTTATCTTTAATAATGAGAATTACATGATCTTATCTTGGAAAGTGAATCTCTTTCTATGAAATAATCTTCCCCCTCCTCCTCCAGATTATAAAAGAGTTATCATTTTTTAAAATAGAAGCAGATATTTGTATTTTTGATTTTTATTCAAATATTATTATTTACTTATAGCTTAAAATCAATTATATTTATTTTGAAAATTTGTATTCATGAAACAGGAGAGAGAACTGAAGTTCAGTTTTCAAGATATTACAGCATAAACTTAAAAAAATCATGTTCTTATATCTGATTTAGAATAAAAATGAGATTTAATTTTCATTCATATTAAGTCTGCTTTTTAATGCTAGATTTTCTATTATAGGTTATTTAGACAAAAAATATATACTAATATCAAATTTTTATATCATTAATAATACTAACATAAGTAAAATAAAACATCAAATATTAGTACAGAAAAACTACAAAAAATATATTTAAAAAAAGAGAGAGAAGAGATATTTTATAAAGACACAACATACAATTTTGCTTTTTCAGCTAGAGCAAGGACTCTTTCCTCATTAACTTGTGCTAGACCACCAGCTTGCAAGAGCTCCATAAGTGCTTGTTGCCTTTCCTCTATGCGAGTTTCATCTCCAGGATTTGTTAAATGCTCCAGGACCTAATTGAAATTAATTTTAATTACATTATGAATATTTACTAAGAACAGTGGACTATGAAATATAAATTCTCAATATTGCGAAAGCCATTTTAAGCACTGCTGCTATTTTTCAAAAGTGATTTCATAAAAAGATGTACTGTGTTAAAAAATTTGAGTTGCAACAAATAAATAAAAAAATAAAAATACCTGCTCAAACAGTAGTCTATTAACCATTATACTATTTTCTTGCTTTGCCATTTGTCTAGCTAGGAATGTGAATAATGCTCCAATTTCTGTGGGCTAAAAAATAAAATTAGAGAAAAAGAACATTGGACTATTATGTTTTTAGACAAATTTATTACATATTTCATAATTGTTATTCACTTAAAATAAAAAAAAGTAAATTATCTTTCAGAAGTGCAAAATTGTTCATGTATCTATACAGGGTGTTACCGAATTCGAATGGCAGAGGGCTGATAGAAGGCAGCATGGGATGACAAATCACCATAGAATATGGGTCGCAAGCCACGTTTAGTCAGAGTAATTTTCAAAAACAGTTATGAAGAGTGTGATGTTGAAAGGAATGGAAAGAGCAATAAGAAGTAAGAAATACATTTATTAAAAGTAAAGCATGTTTCTAATATGAACAATACATCACAGCTCGATATCAGAAATGCAACAACAAGCAATTGTCACAGGAATTGTTCAAAATTTCAGACACATAGGTCACAGCACAGCCAACACCAACAGATGAAAGATTGTTGGATGCATTCAAATAAATCCGGTTGCATTTCTGACTTTGAACTGTGATGTATTGTTCATATCAGAAAAATGCTTTACTTTTAATAAATGTATTTCTTACCTCTTATAGCCCATTTTCATTCCATTAGACATCACACCCTTCATAACTATTTTTGCAGATAACTCTGACTAAATGTGGTTTGCAACCCCCTGTTCTATGGTGATTTATCCTCCCCATGCTGACTAACATCACCCCTCAAAATCTGTCGATCAAATTAGGTAACATCTTGCATGTATATATATATAATAGCTTTCATTTCTTTAAAATTATTGCATAATTGAAAAGGCAAACTTGTTAATATAAGTTTAAATCATACTGATCCCATTTAAATAACAGAGAAATAAAAAAGTTTTATGATGAACATCATACCTCACAAAAAACTCAAAATTGTTCAAAAAGAAAAAAACAGAGAAGAGTTTTTATTTACAAAATTCAGAAAAGTAGTCATTAATAAATTATCTAACATTTGCAAGCATAATGAGAAGGATATTTGGTGGGTACATCTAAATGGAGAAACTTTAATTTAGTCAGTAAGTTATTTCGTTATTTTAGTTAGTTAGTTATTTAAGGGAGGGGGATTTTAGATTGTTTGTTTTTAATTAACATTTAACTGGTGCTACTTACTTAAAAACTGTTCATAAAAGACCTCACAATTTAGAACTTTGGTAACATAATCTACAATGCTTCTAGAACAGATTTTTTTTCCCTCATAAAAGGGAGAAATTGTCAAGAACTTTTCTTGTGATACACAAAAATTTCTAATGTGATACTTAACCATTATCTAACCCAGTGATTCTCCACTTTTTTTTGCTGTGGTACACTATAAATAATTCTAAAATTTTGCAGAACACTGACAATAAAAAAAATTTAAAGAATTTTACTTATTTATAATACACTATGTAAAATAGTTTATGAAAATAATTTTCAGAGTTAAATAAAATTATATGTATGACAAATACAACAAAATGTTTATTGAGTAATTAATTATAAAAATACATTTAATGCAAAATCTGAGCTCAATGGTTTTTGATAATTTTGTCTATATTTGGTTGTAAAAATGATAATGTTACTCTCATTTCGTCATCTACATTTAAAAGTTTTGATCGTTTTCCATTTTTATATTTGTTAATTCTGATAAGGTGTAGAACATTGTAACACTATTTTTAAAGCTCTTTTGGCTATTATGGATAATCGCCTCTAATTTTAATCCCAAAATGAATTAATTCTTCCAAATGTTTTGAAATTAAATTTTGATTATTACAGAGCGAAATCGGTTCTTCCTTTTCATTCAGAGTTAAGTCATATACAGGTGTATTAGTTATCACAAAAGGGTTATGAACCCAATCAAATTTTTTTCACATCTAAATTTGGGAAGTAATGAATAATTTATTTCTATAAAACACCTGAATGACTCGATTCTAGAATTTTGTCCCCCCCCCTCAGAATATAATTAATAATTATAAAAAAATCTGGTGGCACACAAAAGTGCAGCAGAACAGTGGTTGAAAATCACTGATCTAAACAATAAGTTTTTCAAAAAATTAAGATATTAGTTGAGAATGTACATTATTGTTACACTTTAAACTCTACTCTATTAACTTTTTCACCATACAATGTAAAAGCTTTTGAAGCTGAGTTATATTTAATGTGCATCATTCTGTACAATAATTTTTGGTGAAATTAAAACAAAGAATCCGGATTCAATTGCTACATCATTAACTAAAATGCTATAATGATTTGAATCAATCCAAATGAGCCTTTAAATATGCTAGATAAAATGAGGTAAACACTAAAAATCAGAAGAAAGTACATGTTTTATAAAAAAGATTTGCCTTTAAATGACACTTACTGAAAATTCTAATTTAACATGCTGTAATTTAACCTTCCAATTTATTGTACACTGGGATCATATATTAATCACTGATTCATATGCACAGTCTTTCAGTTACAGAATTTTTTTAGTTCCAAATTGATTAATCCATAATAAACTTTTTTGGTTTCATTTCTTTTGAAAATGGCATAAAAAATCTTGGAATGATAATTACAAAAAATGTTCATTAAACAATGAAGTATAGTTACCAGAAAGCCTTCATTTTGCACCATTATCTTGAGAAGTATATCAACCACTCTTTGTTTCTGGGCTAAGCTGAAATAATTAATTGAGAGTGATTTTAAAAATATAGATTTAAAAAATAACATTAAAAAAGAATAAATTGATGAAAAGTTTAAATAATATTTTTACCCCATTTCAGTGCAAAATTCTGGTTCCTCAAAAGCCTGTAGAAAAAAAACCCGAATACATAAATCAGTATAAAACACTATTATTAATATTATAAACTTAAGTAAATTCATTAAAGATTATTCATTAAGTAATTCATTTAAGATTATCAAATAATGAAAGTACTCACTAAAGCCAAAACATTTAAAAATTCTCTTGTATCAAAATGAAGAAGAGTCTTTAAATAAGGGTAAATTTCAGTATCTGTTAAAAAAGATTAATAAAATTTAGCTCTCTCAAAAATTTGATTTAAAAATAACTTTCTTTTACTCTTAATTTTTAACATCAAATAACCATAAAAGATTAAAGTTTTTTTAAAAAAAGTACCTTCCATATTTTTTCCATGTAAATTAGTAACACAATGAAAAACTTTAAATTTTACTTCTGAAACTATTTCTTCTGGAATATCACCCCATGGATATGCTCTTCCTGCTAAGCAACAACTACACAATGAAAAAAAAAATGTTTAATGCATTACACTTAATGATTCATAATCTTTATGTCATACATATTTGAAAATTTATATCTACATACCTCACATAAACAAGTAATTTATTTCCTAATCTTATTTGATCATCTGTAAGTTGCTTCCCTCTGCTTACTGCCTTTTGAAGGTTGATCATTAATTCCTAAGGAAACAAAATACGACAAATACTGGTTTGCATTTCTGATGTACACATATAAACTCTTTTTTACATGATTTTAAATAATGCAAATCAAGAAAAAAAAAACATAATTCATCTCCTCTTAACCCCTCTCAACACCCCTTGTGGTCAATTTTCCCAAAACCCATTTTGTAGAGGATATTAACTCCCATGAAAGAACTATGCCTACCAATTTTCAAGCCGGTAGGTCAAGTACTTTAAAAACGAATATATTTATCTTTTACGCCCCTTAACCCCCCCCCTCAACACCCCTTGGGGTCAATTTTCCCCAAACCCATTTTGTAGTGGATATTAACTCCATGAAAGAACTATGCCTACCAATTTTCAAGCAGGTAGGTCAAGTAATTTAAAAACGAAAGTATTTATCTTATTCCCCTCAACACCCCTTGGGGGGCTATTTTCCCAAAAACCATTTTGTAGCGGATCTCTACTCTATGAAAGGAATCTGCTTACTCAATTTCAAGATTGTACGTTGAGTAGTGTAAAAATGGAAACAATTATTTATAACACCCCTTAACCCCCCTTGCGGTTTGAATTTCGCAAAAAATCCATTCTTAGCTGATCTCTACACCATGAAAGGAACATGTCTACCAAATTTCAAGTCTGTAGGTTGAATAGTTTCGGAGATATCGTGATTAGTAGGAAGACAGTATAGGTCAAAGTTGAACAGTCACAGCAAACTCTTAAGACTTTGGAATTAAATAAGTAGGGTTAAACATAGTTTTAAGGCACCACCATCCCCTATATTTGCCTACATCCCTGGGCTCAAAAGAACAGAAAATAGTGCAGAAGAATTTAATTAGTTTTTAAAATTATATAAATCCTAAATATTATAATAACCAATAATATATATTTACATACCCACAAATAAAAGAAAAACATCAACAAAAAAATTGAAAAATTATATAAAAGAAAATCTACATAATAAAATTAATGTAAATTCTTCCACATTACAGCCAGCTAAAATGTTTGTAATAGGAAAGCACAGAAAGAAAAATTCAAAAGTACAATGAAAAACAAACTTAACCTGAAAAACATATCTTAATGGACAACAAATTGTGAAGCTGAAGATACTTGATTTATTAATTACTATATGTTTATATGATAATTATAACTTTTTAAGTACTTAAAATATTTTTTTAGTTTTATATTATCAATATCAAACTCTCCAATATAAAAATGTTTGCAACTAATAATTCAGTACAGTAATAATGGTTGGTAAGAATTTTCAGTGTTATTATTAAGATTGGTAGATTTGGCAAAGTGAGTCAATAAACGAGTACCAAGCTTGCTTGGGAACTGAACATTGGGGGTTTCATGTCAGATTGACCACTTGACTGAAACATATTGTGCACTTCAATGCCTAAAATCATATAAACTGTAATAGAAACAGTAGGCCTTTGCCCTCATGGGCTGTTGCTCCACTGAGTTCAGTTGAGTTAAGATTTGGCAAAAGTACATAATATAATCAATTAACTGAGTTCTCTTACATTGAGCTTGCTGATAGTTTTGAATATATTTTAAGTTAATATAATGCAACTTTGGTAATGTTTGTCTATAAATATGTATATTCCAGCTAATGTAATGTTAATCAATATATTTAGCTGCAAGAATGCAAAACCAGTGCTCTTGCTATATAAATACAGATAAATATAGATAGGAAAAAAAGAAGAAACTGCTGCACATAAAAAAAAAATAATACTGAGAAACTGAAATGGGAAAGAACAGACCTATGGATTTGTTTATGCAGGCATGCAATCAACTTGAAGAGCATCATGACAAAAGGAAAATTAAAAATTGCAAATTTTATAAAGTGGTTAACAAGTCTGAACATCTACTTAATTTTTTTTTTATTGATTTAAGGGTGCTAATTGAACATTGTTGAAGAATATGATTTAATAGAATCAATATAAAGATCTATACATTGAAGCAAAACTTTATGCTAATTCTTAAAAGACTAAATGGAGAGAGAGATAATACTGAAGGAATAAGATTTTTAATTCCATAAGCTTGAATTCCACCTTGGGAGCAATTTTCTTGCATCTATAAAAATTTGCATTTGAAGGATGAAAATAAATTTCAGTAATCTGTGTACTTTTATTACAAAAAAAAATTAAAGTGAGAGAAATAGTTTAAAATTATTCATTGTCAAAAGAAAACTATAACTATTGTCAGTCATTGATCCCTTAAAGTCTATGTTTAGTAGAGATGATTTATGCATTATTGTGTATATTAGAGATTTATTGACTTTTGTAATTAATCCAGCAAAAGCAAAATCAGCAATTTTTTATAATTAAGTGAGTATGTATCTCAAAGTTCTGGAAACATTAAAGGAAATGAAAAAAAAAAAAATGCAGCTATGCTTTACCTAATTGTGGTCATCCAATAGAAATTTTAGAAGATAAATAAATAAATAAATTTTAAAAGACATAGATTAAACTGGAAATTAGAACTAAATTTTTCAAACTGAAAAAAATTTGATAACTGAATAATTATTAGAAGAATTGATGGTATTCCTACGAAATGAAGTAGAAGGTAAGGAATAATGTACCTTAGCAGAAGATGGTTTTGCTTACCATAACAAAAGTAAAGGAGCTTGTAATTTGCGTCAAACTCAAATTCCTACCACATCATCGCTCACTTCATATGTGTTTACATCAGATTAAATAATTTGCTTCTTTTGTAGCAAAAGGCATTGCAGTTACTGTAGTAGAGTTGCTCAGATGTCTGGAGGGTGGGGGATGAATAGAAGATAGGAAAGATGTAATTATAAAAAGAAAATGCTATTTGATTTTTTATGAAAGTTAGTCACAGGGTAAAAACAATTCAATAAATTCCTTAATTTGTGAAAGGAGATGTTATGCTCTGTTGTGACCATAGTTAAAAAATAAAGAAAATACTAAAATGCAAGTACTTGTATCATTACTCTTGCCCCACTGACTTGATTTAAAGCTCTCTAGCAACGCTACAACAATTCACCAATTTTTGACGTTTCAATTAAATGGCAAAACTCTACATCTACCAAAACATTGTCTAGGCATAAGATCTAGCTTATCACAACAAATATTTACTCTGGTAATTAAATTAAGATCTAGTGGCATAGGAATAACAGCAGATATCAAACTAGATTTTCTACAAATAAATGTAAAATTAACATATTAGGATGTCTCATAAAATTTTTGTAATGGGCAGGGGATTGCTGAAGATGAGACTTACCAGCACTGCCATATTGTATTTGGAATCTTGGAAAGTCTTTTCCTTTTGAAAACTACTGTTAAGTATCATTTGAGTTCTAAGCAACTTTTAAAGGATAAATTTCAACAAGCTCTCTCAAACAATCAAGAAAACAATTTTATGTGAATAATTAAACTATGAGTGTCAAATGCACTGGGGAGTTATATCAATTGATGACACAAGCACAGCAAATTATGCTGGTACATTGCTTTGAGCTCTGATGTTAGTCCTACAGAGAAGCAGAGATAGAAGATTAGATGATACTGGAATTAAAATGAAATGTCCAAACTGATATGCTTTGTTATATGGATCCAAAAGCTTTTCCAAAAGTGTTAATTACCAAAAGGAATTTGGTGACTGGATTTACATGTTTTGTTAGATTATTGCCTGAATTACTTTTACAAAAGGCATAGAGAAACAAAAACAAAATATAGGTAGGAATGAATATTATTTCCTCTATAACAATGTTATGACAACACCTGGTAAAAACCTTGCTCTAAGTAAAGTAGTGGTATATTTCACAAATAATGCTTCATGGGCCTTATGAGCTCACAACAGTATATAATTTTGCTTAAGCAACAAAAAATGTTTATTCATTCTCAGTATCCAACTTACAGCATGGGATGAACTTATGCACAACATTGTTGTACACAATGCAATGGAATATATTGTTTGATCATTATTAGCGCAAAGTAACATCATAGAATAAATGTCCATTTTTACGTTGTAGAGATGAAATTGACTCTTCACTTGAGATGGTCTCTGCTAAATCAAAAATAACTCCAATGTACCAAAAACTTAAAATTCCTTGTTTGAAATTGCTGGATGCTGCTATTGCAGCTTGAAGATCAATAAAAATACGGAAAGCACTCCATAGGGCTACAAGAATTTCTGGACTGATTCCATGACAATGCTAAGTTGGATTATAAAAAAGGAATTGTGGAATATTTTCATTGGAAATCATGCAAAGGAATAGAACTTATAATATAAGATTAGTGCCTGGGAAATAAAATCCTGCTGATTTGTCCCCTCATTCCTATGTTTTGGAAGAATTCTTTCATACAAAATGGTGAGAGGAGCCAAACTGGTAAGACATATATTGAATATAATCAAACAATATTAAGATGTAGAGAGGGTGCAATCAACAATCCCATTTGAGGGAATGGTTCTGGATTAATTATGGTCAGATGGTAGTTTGTGATGTCCTTTGTAAGTACAAGTACACAGAATAAAAGACATTTCTAAAGAAAAGGTTTGGGAATATGCCTTATTATCAATTGACAGAATTCACAGTTTCTTCTTTTCAAGTAAGCAGAGAAGACTTAGCTATACTAGTACTTATGAGGAGCTGAAAGAGCATATATTTGTCTGTTTATGTGAGCATTTTATCATGTTATACATTTGGAGCATTTAATATCTTTTTTTTACAAAGACCTTTATGCAAGCAATGGGCCTATTTTTCACAAGAGAAAGATGCCCAATTATGCATAGCTATAATAAACCCAATTTTTCTGGCCCTGCATGTGCAATTCAAGGACTTGACTTTAAAAAAAGAAACAAAGAATTAGTATTAAATAGTATCTCAGTCCACTTCCTACTCTATGGTATGGTGGAAAAAAATGGTTCAGTGCATAAAAGAGCCCTAAAGGTAATGCTTAGGAAAATTTTGCATTACTTATAAGAAAAAATGCTTACTTGAATTTTCTCTTTTATAATGATGCACTTGCAACTGATTGTATAACAACTGCATAAACAAATGCTATAGATTTGTGCTTTCCTTTTTTCAGCTTCTTAATATTATTTCCTTGATATTCAGCGGAATCTTCTTTTTTATTGGCCATATTTATCTGTACTTAAATAATAAGAGTTTTGATTTTGTATAGTAGTAGCTATTATTTAAAATATATTGATTTACCTAACACAAGCTGAAATACACAATATTTAGAGACAAACATTACCAAAGTTACATCACATTAACTTAAAATATAGTTTAAAATTATCAGCAAGCTGAACATAACATAGCTCAACTTAAAAACTACCTCAATCAATAATACAGCACACTATTGCCAAATCTGCCAATCTTAACAATAACATCAATAATTTTTATGAAATATGGTAACAGTACAGTATTATCAGTTGCAACATATCAGATTTCTTTAAAAATATACACTGCAAAGAAAGTGACATGTTATTCTAACAATTAAAAGTCACAAATTTAGGAAAGTTGTTAATTTTGAAAAGTTCATATAATGGTATAAAAAAAATTAAGAAAATTCTTAAATAATTGTTAAAGTGTTATTTAACGACAAAAACAAAAAACGATGCAAAAAAACATTTAATTCAAATCACAAACTATGAAAAATATTTTTATATTACATACAATAAAAGAAATAGTCTTATGTTATTTCATTACCTCAAATGGAGTAACATAATCATTCATTCCATGATTATATACATAAATGATCGCATCATACAACCCATGTTCCCAGCATAAAGTCATAACCTAAAAGTATTCAATTTGTACAAGAAATAAAACTAATAAGATAAAAATTGCAAAAAAAAAAAAAATCACAAAGGAAAAATATATATTGAAGTACCTAATTACCTTTCATAGATATATAAAAAACTAAACTGAATTGAGAAAAAAAAATTCATTATTTTACTGATCATTAAAAAACTGACAAATTATGAATGCAGAAATTTTTTTAAAAATCACATGATAAAGTTATATATAAATAAAGCAAATTATTATCAGAGAATATTTTTCGAAATATAAATATTTCCTCAAAAACTTATGTAAATTTTAAAAGGAAAAAATTAAACTTTTTTTTAAATTTATGAAACATTGAAATTACATGTGACCAAAAGTTTTGATATTCAAATGAAAAACTTAACACTCTCAATTTTACAAGTTTAAAAAATTAGCACTAAATTATTTTCCCTCCTATTTTTAAATAACAGAATTTGTACTGAAACTGGCATAGTTCTTGCCAAAATAGCTTTATAGGAAATTGTAATTAAAAAAAATTATTATTTCAGAAAACAGCTGTATACATACAAACTGCATCTTTTAAAAACTGAATCTAACTATATTTCACATCACCTACTACATCAGTGATTCTTAAACTATGCTATCTAAGAATATTGCAAAGATTTTTTAAAAGAAAATATGTATTATTCAGAAAAGGATGAGAAGGTTATTCATTAATCTAAGACAAACTTAACAATTTTAGCCTTATTTACTTTGTAAGGAAAATCAAAGTTTTTGAATATTTGGAGTATAAGACAATAACATTTTTAAAAAATGAGATTGATAAACCTAAAACTCTCCAGAAGGAATTATTACTATTGCTTTAAAATGTTTTCTGTAATTTATCTAAGTAGGTATTAGCAAGCTACACTTACAAATCCAACTTACAAAAATTAAATCCAGTGGCCTTAGATCCAATGATTTTTTAAGTGTTTTTAGGACAAAATGTCTGCTTTATCAATATTCAATGCAATTTTACTGCTGTGTCTGTATAATGTGTAACATATATTCTAGAGATCTGAATATTTGGCTAGTACTGTGGTATCATCAGTCAAGAATAGAGTTGGGAAAATCATTTGCTTTAAATACAATGGGATAAATTAGTGAACCTTAAGAAACACTGGTTTCTTAAGGTTCCTTTCAGTTAAAGAACAGTGTTTTACTCTGTGTATTTCCTGAGCAATCCAAAACATGAAGACATCAGTTTCATTATATATCAGGAGGAATAAGGAATGATAATTATGCTTTATTAGTTCATAAATGAGTCAAACTAGCCAAACTCAACCAAAATACTTTAAATTGTACAGGCTGATCAGTTAGTACCATAAAACCAACTGTACATAACCTTTATAAACATAACCATTACCATAACCATACAAAACCATTTTCCCTTTTATAGGTTTATAATAATTCATTCAAATTGTTTTCTTTTTTTTTTAAATAAAGATAAGCTTGAATCTTAATCTCTACACTTGATTGCAGTTAGTAAATTAAGTGTAAAATATAAGTTTTTAAAAAATTTTAGAAAGAAGAACAAATTTTTAAAAATGAAATTAAGAATCCTTGTAATAAGTGTAAAAATATATAAAGAATACAACTAATTAAAATGGCATATGAAAAAAGAAACAATACAGTATTTGTTTGTGATCAAGGTAAATGTGATACACAAAATGTAAACAAAAACAAAAAGTAAATACAAACCTGGTGGATATCTAAATTTTCTATGTTTAGTCTAACAATGCAAGCTTCCAGAGCATCAAAGCGTCCTTTCTCAGCATAAAAATCAACAAATTCTTTGACAATTTGAGGTGTCATTGATTTTAAACGTCCATCTAAAATGTAAGGTTCTAAGCTTTCTAAATATACTCCAAGAGCTAGTGGATCAGCCTGAAAGCTTTCATACATTTTTCCAAAGAGAAAATCTCTATAATTAAAACATTAAGTTTAATTTTAAAATAATCAAAAAACCATTTATACATACATAATAAACAATAAAAGCATTTTTTACCTTGAATTTCTATCAGAATTCATGGAATATAAGTAATTAAGGAAAGGGAAGCCTTTGTAATTTATTTCACCTCAATTTAAAATCTTTAAGGTTATGATAAAAATTAGAAAATATTATAAAAGCAAATGTACATTATATAAATAAAAACTTTTTGAAGTCAGGTAAGACTTAAAAAGTGATATAAACTTTTCAGAATAGAAAATATAATTTCATTGTTAACTTATGTTTCATAAAAATTTACTGGAACAGGTATAATTTTAGTAAATTAATGTTAATACTTATTTTTTTCCAGGAATTTTGAGTTTTTTTGCAAGAAAATAAAAGGCATGAAAATATTTAGCCCTTCCCCCTTAAACCAGTTTTCATAATTTAATTAATAATTTAAGGCTATATTAAAACAAAATAGTAGAAAGATACAGAAAAAAAAAATTGATTTAATTCATGGCTAAGAATCATTTGGGATTTCCTTTTTTTTTTTAGCTGTGAGAATAAGAAAGATATTTTTTAAAAAGAAAATTTTGATAAATAATGATCTTTCCCCCACAGAATCAAGGCAGTAAAACATGATTATATAAAAAACGATTATCATGGTACTTTTTCAATTTTTAGGTACAAAACCTTTGATAATTTTCAAGAAAACATTTAAGTTAAAACTATTCAATAAGTGATTGAAAAAATGAAGCAGGAAATACATTGAAATCATTTGCTGCTTTTGATAAATAAATTTTTATAATTCTTACTTTTTATCAACAGCTATACAGTACTCAACACAAGTAGGTATTTTTTCTTGGTAGTGATGAAGTAACTGCTCAATTCTACCCCTTTCTGGACAGAGTTGAGTCATTATTAAATCCACATATATACTTAGTATATCTAAAATTTTAATAGCCACAAGTTCTTTTCTTTGTGATTTCTTTCCAATCAAGCCTGAAAAATCAGGAACAATTTATTATTGAATAGAATCAGGACAATTTTTTATTTAGGAATTAGGGAAAAATTAAAGATATTGAAGCATACCAGAGACTGCTTTAGCATTTTCATCATGAAATGAAAGGGCTAGAGACAAAGCCTCAGCAAACATCTTTTGTTTGACAAGAAATTCTATTCTCTAAAGGTGGGAAAATGTAGAAAATTAATGACCATTATACATTTTTTTTATGAAAGCATAAAAACCACATGACAGAAAATATTAAAAAAAGGAAGTACAATTTATATAAATTATCCAAACTTACACAAGAATAAGAAATTTTTAAAATCAAATTATATGAAAGCCAATGCATCTTATAAATTTAAAATAAAGTAAACTGAGTGAAAAACATACTTCATTCCAAGTTCTCATAGTCATTACATGAATGCTCTTAGTTCCTAGAAACAATAGTTGACTCCCAAATGCAGCCATTGAATAATAACAAGCTCTTTCCCCTGCAACTGCCTAAAAGAAAGAAAAAAATGAATTAATTATTTATTCTCAGAATTCTGGAATTATTTCTCTCTTGGGAATACTACTGTATGTCTATTTTCCTTATCGTATGCTATTAAGGGAGAACAATAATGAATGAATTTTACTAATACTTATATAACAATGTTCACAGTTAAGTTGCTTCAATTCTTTAAATCAACAAATCAAGATTTATTTTTTAATATATAAATATAATATTAATACTTATGAATGTGAGATTTGCTAAGCAAATACAATTAAGTGCTACTAAATGTAATTTAATGAAATATCATTGATCAATCAGTATTATTAGTTAATTCATTTTTAAAAACATTCACAAGTTATTTAATTGCTTAATTTTATGGCTTTATCTCAATTTAAATAAATCCTTAAAACACAAAAACAGCAATAAACATTTCACTTACCATAGCTTTGCTAACATTTCCTCCAGTAGCTAGGCCTTTGAAATGGGTTGTACCATAAACTAACTGAACATCTGCTAAATCCAAAACCTGAAAAGCATTTATAACTTTTATTGAATAACATAAAAGAAATATGAAGTATAATTTAGAAAATTTATGTCATAAATAACACTAAAGAAATTATCTCAGTATACCTCTAATTCTTCATCTGATTTCACATCAATAACATGAAGATGTTCCAGTACATCAAGTGTAACCAATGTTCTAGAATTCAACCACTATCATAAAAAAATTAGTTACAACACAGTTCATATTAAAAAAAAATTTAAATTATGTCAAATTAATAAGTTAAATTTTTTTATCAACACAAAAACTTAGTTGGTTAAGTAATTAAAAAAATATATGAATTTCCCCCAATAAAAAAATTTAAACAAATACTTTTCATGAAATATAAAAATTAATTGTATTTTTCATTACAAATAATTTTCCAAAATAAAGCCAAAAATAATAAAGAACACACCTCTCAATGAAATTATTTTAAGAAAATGATACAGTAGTTCGATAAAAAAGAATATTCAATTTATAAATTGTAAAGGTATATCTAATCATTATTCATTATCAATCACACTGAAATAATTTCAAAAATTCGAGAATTTTTTAATAAATTTTAGGGAAAAAAATGAGATTTGTTGAAATAGAATAAAATTAAAAACTTACAGCAAAATTTTGAAAAACATACTGAAGTTCAATCTTTTGTAAGGGAATAAAGTTTATCTTCTCTGCAGATGCAAAATTCACCTATATTAATGCAAAAGTCAGATGCCATGTAATTAAACATAGAATAAAGAGAAAAAAAAGTGTTCACCAATTAGATCTCTAGTCTAGAGTCTCCCTCTTTTGTTTATATATCAGACATACAAAAATACCACTTTCTGTTTAAATTTAATACAGTACCATTTACCGTATAAAATACCGAGTCAGAACCCAACTACACAATATAATATGATCTATTATGCAAGCAAATTATTTAATTGAAAAACAGAAGTTAAAAACAAAATGACAAACCTGAAAGAAATAAATAGTACTTTGCCTCCCAAATGCTAAAACTGGATCAATTATTCTAGTGGTTGAGGAGACCTGAATTACTACAAATTGCCAACTCAAAACAGGTAAAGTATCTGGATCTGCCTAAAGAATATAAGAGATTCTAAGCAAAGATTTAAGTTCTGTATGATAAAATAACAAATAAATCATTAGAAAAATTTCAAATCGATTTTGATTCATTAAAAGGAAAAACTATTGTGAAATAAAAATACTTCTTTTTGGTGAATTAGATGAATTTTTCTAATTTGAATTCATTAGATTTATTAAACAATTGAAAAAATTCTTTTTGATAAAGAAGGTATATAAAATAATATTGAGTAATATAAGAGAGTAATAAAAACATACTGAAAATGAAGTAAAAAATTATAAAAAAAATAGAGGTATCTTAAGTAAAATAAATGAAGTTTTCAAAACTATTCATTATTATAAATTAAAAAGCATCCTTTGAAGAATCATAATAATTTATATTAACATCTTGATTTCATTTTTAAATTAATACTAGCTGAAGTACCCATTCTTCGCACAAGCTAATTTTTTAAAAATAAAAAATATTCTTGATAAAATAGCTGAATTGTAAAGAGAGTAAGACCTGGTGCAAAACAATGCATACTTATACAATGTATGAGTACTAAAACTAAACTCAGTGGTGCAACAGCCCATTAGGGCCAAGGCCTACTGTGCCCATCTCAGTATATGTAACCTTCTGTGCTAATGTGTTATGAGCAGATGTTCCAGTCCAGTGGTCAAACCGACGCAAAACCTCCAGCGTTTATTTCCCAAGCAAAACTTGGTACTCATTTATTGACCCACTGAAGGGATGAAAGGCTGAGTCGACCTTGCCCAGCCTGGGATTTGAACTCTGGACCTGTGGTGTAGAAGTGCAATACACTACCACTGAGCCATTGGGCATGTATGAGTACACTGATTACTTATCTATTTAGCCCCTTAAGCCCTCCCAACACCCCTTGGCTGTCTATTTTTGCAAACCCCCTTTTGTACCGGATCTCTACTCCATGAAAGGAACATCCCTACCAAATTTCAAGTCTGTAGGTCTAATACTTCAAACACATGAATATTCATCTAGAATGACACTTAAGCTCTCGGAATGCCCCTTGGGGGTTGATTCATTTAAAAACAGGAACCTTCTTTATAAATAGAGGAAAGAGGGATACCACACCATATAACTCTCTTGATCATACCAAGACTCGTTTCTGAGTTTTAATGGCCTCCACACACATTGTAAACTTTTTAATAATACATATTGATTAGCTATACTGCCAAAATACAACCTATTTGAAAGGATATTGATAATAGAAAGACCCAGGTATTTTACTATCATAAAACCATTGGCAAAATTAAAAAATAAAGTACCATAAATTTGCTATTTTAATAACAATTTAGCTATTAGATCCCTTCCCCACATAATTATAGTTTTTAGATTCCTATCATAAAAATTATACTAAGAAAATATTACTATTTGTAAACAAACTAAAGTCCATAATTCTTACAAAAATGTGCAAAATTTTGCATTTGGTTAAAAAAGAGCAATAAAATAATTTTGAAACAGTTAAAACATTTATACAATATAAATTTAATAGGTATACTTACACGCAGAGCGTGTGTAAACCAAACACGCAAAGAAGGCCTCACTGTCACTGCTATAACCTACAAAGACATTACAAATAGAATTAAAGATTAATTTGGGTCATCAAATATGACTGACAAAACAAAGAAAATGTGTCAATTATTTAGATTACCAATAATTTATTAAAATACATCATAAATCTGGAACTGTTAAGCAGCATTCACTAACCTTTGTAACTGTACCTAATGCAACTAGACAGACTTCTTGACTAGGATGACTGCGAAAGTGTGGGGTCATTCTAAGAGGCTCCAGAGCACAAACTTCACCCCGACTAAGAATTCATACAGTCAATTAAAAATTTAGTTAAATCAATTATTCACAAAAATACTTAAAAGCTTAGAACTAAAAATGTCATGTCAGTTCCATAAAAAGTAAATAAGCAATATAACAACATAAAGGACAAACCTTCCAGAAAAAATGCATCTTGTTTCACATGTTCTAGTTCCCATGACACGTCTAAATTAAAAAAAAAATAATAAGGTCAAAAAATAATACACTAAATATATTTACATTTTAGAATTAATTATGAAATTCAGATGAGGTGCTTCCATTGCCTCAAAAGTTTTACTTATTTGGGGGAAAACCCCTAGAAACTTACTTGAAATTTAATTCAAAGACTGATCCTCCACTATCACTACATAAAGCCAAAGTAGGATCATCTGAAAACTTAAACAAAATAAGAATTATAAGGAGAACTTAACAATAATAAAAAATACAATTATGTAAAGATATTATCCAAAAAAAAAATTACTAAAACCAAAAATTAAAAAACACAATAAAATTGGAAAAAATTAAATATGAAATTATCAACAGATTAATTAATTTGAATTTTTGTCTCATTTAAGGGTACATTAGGGCTATTAGTAAAATACTGCAAGATTTGGATCAAATGATATTGAAGATGCCTGAACTAACACATCCAACCCTAATTAACAAAACATAGGCTCTGATTATCATCTAATATTGATGCAGCAAACATAATGCAAAATCTTAAACAAAGTTCCAGTTTAAAGCTGAATGTGTGTAATAAGTTATGGTCATATTTTTTTAATATAACACAATTATTACACAATTAAAAAATAACCAAAATATTGATAACGTCATGGGAAATTTAACTATGTTAACTTCTCTGCCAAAAGTGTATTGAGACCAGAAAGATCATTTGAAGATCAAGAGAGAATCCTATTCCAAAAACATTAAATGAATAGGAGTGACCTTGGTGACAAATATAGTCAGCAATATTGGAGTCAAACATTTGAGAGTGACTATGTGTTTCCTTTTTTAATTTGGAATTGTGATTACAGATTTAAATTATTGAGTTCAATATTTGTGTGATTTTTTAATCTGTGCTAGAACAGATGTGTTAACTATTTCCTATTAGAAGAAAATCTACAGTAATTACTAGAGAGTTTCAGATTAAATTATAACTTACATCACATACACACAGAAGATCCTGCCCAATTATTGATACCTTTCCTACATTTGAAAGACCACTAATCATATAAAATATAACACCTAAAAAATGCATGTAATGAAGCAATACAAATGTATATTTAACAATGTTAGAGGAGGATAAAATACTTTTCTGTAAAAATTTATCATAAGGTATAAACAATTCAATCTGGAACTTAATATTATAATGTTGATTTAAGAATTATAATTTTATTCTTAGTAAAATTAAAATATGAGGAATAAAATACATTTTTTTAAATATATAATTGGAAACAAACTTATAACAAACAAGTATCCGTTCTGGAATTTTCTTTTAAAAAGATATTTTAATTTTTTTTATAAAACAAGTTTATTATCTTCAAAATAGTCTCTATTGCATTTAACACATTTGTCCAATCTGTGATTTCATTCATGGAAATATTTTTGAAACTTATCTCTGTTGATAACTAATAGCATTTCCCATATTTTTTTTTATCTTCACCTTTTTTACAGTATAAAATTTCTGTCCTTTATTCATGGGGGGGGGGGATAGCCCAAAGCAAAGGAGTCATACTATTTTGAACTGATACACTGCTGGCACTAATTTTTTTGGTGAATCAGAACCCATCTTATGACTTTTCTTATCATCAAATATCTCATTAAAGTTCATTAAACTGAGCACAGAGATAGTCCAGATAATTTCCTCAACTTTTCAATTATTTGTCCTCAGTCTTCGAGAATAAGAGCATTAATGTTTTTTACACTTTCATCAGTTCAGGAAGTTGGAGGATGTCCAGAACAAGGTTTGGCAACAAATGATACCTCATCGTTTTTAAATGGGGAAAAATACCTCTCATACACTTGAGTTTTTCTAATAGTGCTGTCCTTGTATTGTTTGTTCAGTGAACAAACAAATTCTTAAGCATTTTTCTTGAAAAGGAAACAGAATTTCACAGCTGCCCTTTGTTCTCTTAAATCATCAGTCATAAAACACAAGGAGCAAACCTAGCTGCTTCCGAGAAAAAATTTACTGCAACCAAACAGAATTTACTCAGGAGATGCCTCTGGGTGGACTGAACTTGGAAAGAGTTGTTCTACACAGAGAAAATGCATACCATAGAAGCTCACTCAGGAAAACATTAGTTCAGTTTTTTTGCTATCCCCTTGTATACTTACCTTTATATGAAGAACAGCATTTTGCATAGGGTGGGCATCAGATATAACTCTTATTAACTTGCCTTTATGTAAATCCCACATAGTAATCTATAAATAATATAAAATTTGTGATTAGTTACTTTAATATACTTCATAGTGCATTCTATATTATAGGATTTACCATGCTTTCTACAACAAAAAATGTTACTGAGAAATTTTTTTCTCTTCAATTTGTAGTAATATTAAAAAAAAAAAAACTCTAAAAAAACAGCTGATGAACAAAATTATGCTGTTTAAAAAAGATCACATGAATTTAAAACTTTCAAATTTGTAATACATTTTAAAATAAAGCATTAAAAAATAAGTGAAATAAAAATTAAAAGTAATACAAACAAATGTAAAGATATCTTATTATTAACACTTTCTATTTCAAGTTTAATTCTATGAAGGCTTATACTGTATAATTATCTATTTTCACTTTCCTATTTTTATTTCAATGCATCTGAATATATTAAGCCTTGGATATAAAACTGAATTAAAACACCTTAAAGTTATCAAAGAAACTAAAAAATAATTCAATAAGAGCAAAAACTCATTTTATAACCGATACTCAAAAATAACTCCAGCGGCTAGCTCAAATAATTTTAATTGATGGTACATTCTAATTGAGCACGGTTGCAATTACATAAAAACAGGAAAAATCTGTACAAATACTAAGGAGTTTGCGCGGGCGGACATTGGCACATCCTTCCTTCCCCGAGGTGGCAGGCTGACTGATTAAGTATCCACACGGCCAGGAGAGGGCGCTCTTTTACCATTCGTTACACTCCCCCTCTGGTTCCTAGGTATCGTCCTCGATGAGGAACCAGCAGAGTTGTCTTTCCTGGGTCTTCCCCTTTTTCTGAGAGGTATCACTGGAGTGGCTTCCTTGTCTATGCATGGACAAAGAGCAGATGAATGATAAGGTCCGAGAACCTCATGTGGATTGTTTGGATTTGCCACTTCATAAGTCATCGGAGAGCGTTGAGTCACAATAACATAAGGCCCATCTCTTTTAGGCATGAATTTAGCTGTTTTCTTCTGGGCAGCATTGCTAAGGGGGTGAAGGGTTTCCCAGACATTATCACCTGGATGATACAAGGGACCAGGACGATATCTTTTATCATAGAAGGCCTTTTGCTGATCTTGTTTCTCTTCAATTCTTGGTTTTGGAATCAAAACAATGGGAGAGGCGTACGGAAATTCACATTCTACTACGATGCCTTGTTGCAGCAGAGAATCTAGCTTTTTCTTCAACAGCTCCTTCCTGGCTGGCTTCATCCAGTAGGGAGGCACTGAAATTGGTGGGTTGTTTTCAGTGTTGATGCTATGTTCAATAAATGGAGTAGCTTCTCCCCTACTTCGGAGATAGAGTGATGATTTTTAAGCAAGCTATCAAGTTCCACACGCTGAGAACCAGGGAGTTCTTGTCCTTCATCTTCCCGTAATTGACAGTTATTTATCGCCACAGGAAGTACATTAACAGATGTACTCTGGTAAGGCGTTACGAAATTGTGCGATTTTCGGGAATCGTCACAAAAAGTCCAACAGTTCTTTCTGAAATTTAGTACTATTCCAGCATTTTTGAGAAAGTCAACTCCAAGTAGAGTGGAGTTGTTTTTGGCATCAGGCAAAATAATAAAGGGGGTTTTAAACTTTCTGCCTTCCAGAAGGACGTTTTGAAATGTACGTAGAACTTCTTTCTGAGTAACGATTCCATCAGCAAAGGATAGGGATATGACTGTCTTTTCAAAAGCAGCTCCTTGTTGCAGAAGGATACTGTAAAGAGTTTCTCCTGCAATCGAATGACTTGCACCACTGTCCGCAAATGCAGTTCCTGAAACTCCACTTATGCTGATCCTAAGTACAGCATTTCTGTTGGAAGGAGAGAGACTGTTAACTCGCAGAATTCCAAAGTGAGCTGGACCACCCTTTGAAGGATTACAGTCAGGGCATTTTGACTTGATGTAACCAGGCTTTCCACATCCATAGCAGGACAGAGGAGTTCGGCTTTCAAATTGTGAATGCCCTCCAAATGGTTTTTTGGTGCTTCCTTTGCCTTATTCCCTGTTCTCATACTAATTTGTTTATTTGTTTTTGAAGGGAACGAAGTTCTTCTTACGTCTGGCAAAACTTTATGGTTCGACGTCTTACCTCGAGCAATTTCATAATCATCTAATTTTTGTATTAGCTTAGATGAGCTTTTAATATCTCCCCAGATATCCACGAAGTGTTCTTTAACATCCCTCGAAACTCTTCTCTTAGCTGATAAGAAAGAACCAAATCTTTAAGGGAGTTAAAGTCTTTCACTTCTAGGCTATGTAACCATTCTTCTAAGTAATTGTTTAGCTCATACGCGAAGTCCTTCCACAGAGCTTCGTGTTGTTTTTGATGAGTACTGAACTTAATTCGAAAAGATTCAGCACTCAACTTGAATCGTTGGAGCAGCACTTGCTTAATGTGCTGGTAATTTTCTAATTTCTCTTTAGGTTCTCGCAAGATAATATTGGAAATATCAATAGGTAACATAGGTAGAAGGTGTGTTACATAATCGACTTCCCCTATGTTAACTTGCTCACACTGTCTATCAAATATTTTTAGATAGGTGGAAATGTCTGAAGTTTCCACAAATATGGGCATTGAGGTGCTGGGTATTTATTTTCTCTGCGGCAGCACTAGTGTTAGTTGAAGAAGTAGCAGTCATGCTTAACTTCATGCGTTCTAGTTCTAAAATCAGTTCGTCTTGTTTTCGTTTGTATTCATTTTCCTCCTTCTCCTCACGTTCTGCCTGAACCCTTGTGTTAATTGTTTCTAGAAGAGTTTTAGTAAACTGTTCATCATAGTCTTCTGAAGTTATGATTAAATTTTTAAAATCTATTATTCTCATTATTTCTCCTGCTTCGAGGCCCAATTCTGTAGCTAATGTTTTTAAGTCCTCTTTGCGCGCTTTAGCAAGATACACCATTGTTTTTTTAACTTTTGGGGGGGGGGGTCAATTATAAAATCCGACAGCCACAAATTAAATGCAGTTAATTTAGTTTTAAAATAGTTAACCTTTATAATTGAGCATCAACTAATCACTAAAATAATAAGAATTGGATATTCGAACACAATACTATTAAAAAATATATTATTATAGATGTTTGACAGGATATATAGAAAATCTAAACTTTGAAACAAAATCAAAATTGAAATAAATAGAAATTCTGATGCACTTAACCAAAACAACATATAAACTATTCCTTTGAAGGAATAAAAATACTGTTTTGTAGATATTTGACTGAATGCAAAAATTTAGCTTTGAAAATAAAAATAATTCAGATATAAAAGAAATTCTGGTGAAATTCAAAGTTGAAACAAAACCTATGCATGAATCTTTTGAATAAAAATAAAAATACTTTTCTACTATACTTTTTGTTAACAAAAAAAAAAATTATAATTTCTTTCATTTAATTCACATATATTTTATATATGATCAAAATTCTTCAATATAGTTAAAAATAAAACACAATATCATAACACTAAAATTCAATAAAAAAACAGCACAATACTCTAAATAGGAAATATCAATCTCCATGATGCTCTGGCATCATAAGTAAAAAAAAAAAAAAAAAAAAAATAAAAAAAAAAAAAAAAGAGTCCACAGAAAAAAGTGAAAAATATGAAGGATAAACAAATTTTACAAAACAAACAGCCAGTGCTGTATTCTGAGTTCCAAGTAAAATGAACAGGAAAAAAAAAAAAGAATGTCTGATTTTCACCAGGCAAGGGGTGAGACAGAAAATCAGGGGGAAAGTCCTTAGTAACAAAATGTCTAGTTCCTTCAACAAGCAGTGAACATTCAAGGTCAGCAGTGGGGGGGGGGAGGGGTAAGAAGTTCTCCAAACAAGTATACTAATAGTCATAAATCACAGGAAATGAACAAAAGTAAAAGTTTCCTTAAGAAGGAAAAGAATTACTCAAATAAATAGACTAATAAATCATGGTTATTATATAAAAACCATAAAATATAGAAACACAAGTAAAATTCAATAAAAGATCAAAATGAATCAGAAAACAAAACAAAATGAGAGGAAACAGCTGATGTTCCATGAAGATGAATGCAATCCAAAGTTTTTAATTTCGGGGTAGGAAATATAAATTTTCTAGTAATCCGAAAATTTCTTCCTAGCTGGTAGCTACCATTTCAGAATTTATGCTTTTTTAAACTTCTTCATGAACTAGCAGTTCAGAATATTGAAGATAACTTTGTTAGACTAGTAGTCATATTAAAATTAAATAATTATTCGGGCCGTAAGTTGGGCGTCATTTTTATAACCCCTACTCAAAAATAACTCCAGCGGCTAGCTCAAATAATTTTAATTGGTGGTACATTCTAATTGAGCACGGTTACAATTACATAAAAACAGGAAAAATCTCTGTACAAATACTAAGGGGTTTGCGCGGGCGAACATTGGCACATCCTTCCTTCCTCGAGGTGGCAGGCTGACTGATTAAGTATCCACACGGCCAGGAGAGGGTGCTCTTTTACCATTCGTTACATTTTTGCTTTTTTTTAAAAATAAATTTCTCTACAAATTAATATTAAAAAAAAATTTATATGGAAATAAGCATCAAGAGTTATATCTTTTACTTCTCTTTCATGATGATCAATCTACATCATCAGCTGAGTATTTATTTTGGTTTTAAATACGCTGGTTAGCAGATCTGAATTAATGCTACTCCCCTCATACAAAAAGGCTATTGGCAAAATACCTTGTAATTTTGAGCAATGAACAAGCAACAAGGTAGATATCAGTACTGTTTTTCCTTTCCCTAACTTTCGCATCATGCTATGATAGAACTTCGAAAGTCAGTTGAATTTAATATGCTAGTCTTTATTATGCCTTCTGAGTAATCTGATGGAATAAAGACTCAAAACCACAAAGCTTTGAACCTTGAGCACTCAATTTGATCATATTTCGCTTTATTTAATGTATTCATGTTTTTTACAAATACTTGAATTTCAAAACTATCAGCAATGAAAACAAATAACTCTCACTTACCTCTCCTCTGCTATACCCAGCTAGTAAGCGACTGCAATCAGTATTAAAGGCCAAGGCAGATACTGAGCCGTACTTTTCTCCATATTCTGTTGATCCTAGACACCATTTTAACACTTGCTGTGGATCTAAAAAAAGCTATTGGTTTGAATCATCTTTCTATATTTAAACATATGTGAAAAAATAAATAAATAAAAATATTGCAACTTCTAAAAATTCAATTTCACTTGACAACTTAACTTTTTTATTCATTGACTGTGATGATTACATTTTATTAGGAATTACTTGATTATCTTTTCAAGGCCCACAGTATCAATCGATAGCCTTAATATATATATAGTGCAATGTTAATAAACACTTACTCACCCGCAGATTAAAATATATGATAAGTCTCAAAGACTGTGATTGCAGCAGAGAATGATTTCTAATCAGAATGTTTTATTTAAGTTTTTAAATGACACTAGATAGTGGGTGATGTCTGTTATATTTTTTAATGATCTTTTACAGAGTATTGACCTCTTTAATATGTGCTTTCAGTTCCAAGTTGTGTTTTTAGATCAAGGAATGCGTAAACAATTGCACAAGTTCATTTCTTTTGGGAGAATTGGGCATTTAAAGAACTGTGATTTATAAAATGCTAAAAATTGTTCATATTTTGATAGTGTGAGGAAAAAGATGGAATATTTATTGGTTAAAGTAGAACTGTCATTTACAAATTGCTATATATTATTTTATATGCTTTGGGTCAGCTTTCCTTTAGCCATCTGTTGCACTTTATGTGGGTTTGTAATGATTATATTTTTCTGAATGTACATTACTACATATTGTAATGAATGTATATTACTACTATCAAAAAGAGTGAAATATTTAAGTGTGAGCCCAACTTAAAATCAGATAGCGAAGTGATGGAAAATAACTTTTCGAGCAGAAGCTGCAATGAATCTGACTATCCAGGTGGCACTGAAATAGTTGATTTGAATAATAGTGCAAGCAATTTAATTGTGAATGACTAACAAACAGACATCTAAGAACTGCCACCCCTGGAGTTTTCTGCAAATAGTGGGATCTATACATAAACAGTTCAGTTAATTGAAAAAGAATTAGACTTTTTAAATTCATTTTTCATAAATGAAATAATTGAAATTATAGTTGATGAAACAAATAAAGTTTTCAAATTTTTTTTTTAAAATTCGAAAACAGAACCAAGTTTATCAAAATTATTGGAGCTTAAATGCATTATAGAAATGACAAAAAATGAAATAAAGGTGTTAACGTCTTTGATTATACTAATAAGTACAATAAAAAACCCATAATCAAAATGTATTTTTATTCAAATCTACTACTTTGCACTCCATTCTTTAAATAATATTAAGTAAGGATTTCTCTCTCATAAGTTTTGAGATGTGTCTGCATTCTGTTTTGAGATAAAAACTGAATGCAAAAACATGAGAAAAGGTAAACCCAAGTCTTGAAAAATGGATTAAAAAAATCCCAGAACTCTTTATATTTCTTCTGTAGATGCAAGTCTTTCTCCTTGGAAAGGAAGACATGATTTTTGTCAGTACATCTCTTCCAAACAAGAACAGTACTGCATAAAAGTCTATATTTGGAATTGTCTTGCCTATACTGGCAAAGATACTGTAGTGATAAAAAGGGACCAATTAGACCCCCCCCCCAAACAGGAGAGAAAATAAAGAAGTCACATTGTGTTGATTATAATAAGTACATGAGGGGAGTTGATATAAAATACTCTATCAAGCATCTTTTTTTTAAGCTTTTGAAAGGCTATCAAGTGACAAAGAAAATTATTTTTTGAGGTTTTGGACATGGCATTATAAAATGCAAACACACTATTCTGGAAGAAAAAAAAAAAAAAGTTAAAGAAATCCTTTTTGTAATTTTGAACAAATGTCCAGCAGACATTCCAAACATACAAATTAAATTCATAAAAATAAAAACTGCATTACAAGTTGCCAATTCTTTGCAATTAACTGCACATTTTCCAAATTTATATGTAGATGTTAATGGTAATAACAGGGGTGTAAGCTACTGACATATCAATGATATGAGGCCCCCCAAACTACAGAGACCCCAACATGTGTATCTACAGTCCAACTAACAGGATTCTCACATCTAAAAATTGGCCTCAAAGGAACTTTGATACAGGGCCCACTTAGAACTAGCTACGTAAGTGGGTAATAAGTTAAGGAATAACCCCCCCCCCCAAAAGCACTGGCAAGTTAATTTGTTATGGATACAAACCTTGCAACACAGAGGCCACAAACAATATTTTGAAAGGTAAGGAATTTCTAATTTTTTTTTACATTTATCTAATCTTTTCCTACATTCAATTTCTTTTAAAATATATTTTTTATATTTTGAATACTTTTGTGAGGCTTATAAAACTTTTGTCATTTATATATACTGTTAGGTAAAAAAATTAGACTTCATGCCCATGGTTTTAAATTCCAATATATCTTAAAATTTTTCATTGTATTATGCAACACTCACATTTTTAATATGTATGTTATATTTTTGAGACACATTTAAGAAAATTAATCACAAAAAGTAATTAATCAATTAAGGAGCAGCAAAGTTTTCAAAATATTTATTCTCACACAATTTAAATGATTTACACACATTATTTTATATATTAATATTTTATATCATATAATTTAGTTTAAAAAATAAAATAAAAAACATATTTAAAAAAATGTATCCTTTTATTAAAAGAGGAAAAAAATCCTATTGAACAAATATGATGGTTATAAAATAGATTTAAATTCCTTATCACAGCTAATGCTTAGATCCTAGGTATTTCATACAAAAGACTTTCACACTCATACAATTACTGAAATAAAGTTCAGATATTTTATTCAGTTATGATCAAAAACTTTTTACTTCAATTAAAAACATACAAACAGGATTTAATTTAAAAATAGCCCCAATTTTGTTCAAAAGGATAAGAAATTACACAGGATTTAAGCTTACCAAAAATTAAAACTATTCCATGAAAAGTTCCAATTGCTATGACAGATGAAACAGCCTGCAAAGGAAATATACACATAATTTGAATATCTTAAAACATATACTATGCCAGAACAACATGCATTTTCACTAAAACTACAAATTTCCATTAAACTTGCATTTTAAAAAAAATTCTTACAAGTAAAATGAGAATCAAAAAATTTCAATAAAAGAATGAAATAAAGTTAAAAAATTGTTCCATATCACACTCATAAAGAGTTGAAATGGGTTAATACATGTATCATTCTGATATATATTATTCTTACCATAGATGTTGGCTTTCCAGCATTAACACGTTCAGCAGCAGATTGAAGTTGTGCTGAGACACCACGAAGTGTTACATGCCTCAGAATGGAACCATGTTTCTTGAAAAGAGGACTCTTCTTTTCCTTATGAACAGAAAGCCTAAAATAAAAATTCCTAATATTAATGGAATTCTTTATAATTATGAATAATTCACAGACAGCCACATGAGAAAAATGTGGAACAATAATCAATAATCATAAATGTGAGAAATAAAATATTAATTCATATTACCAAAATATGAATATTATATATTTTAGAATATGAAGCAGTTAAAATACATTCAGCTGAAATTAATATTGAGATTTATAGCTGTTTTGAATAAATAAAACAGTGCTACAAGCAGAAAAAATGTAAACATATTTGTTTAAAAATTATTGTTCAATGAAATACACTGATGTCCATAAATTAAGGATAATGAAGTTCAGGCAAAGAAAGAGACAGAAGCAAAACAAATTTGACTTATTTGTAAACTCTATTTATTAAACAAAAGGTAAAGAGCAAAAACGATGCTATATGTTTGACATAATTAATAAAAATTGCGATTTTTACTCCCTGGAGCAAATTTCAAAAAAGAACCTATTTACAAAAAACAGTATAACATGGTTAGTATGATGGTTAATATGGAGTATATCTCCCGGACGATGCAATACAGGCCTTACAACACCTACGCATGCTGAGTATCAAATTATCAATTTGATCTTGGGGAATATTACACCACTCATCAAGCAATGCCCTCTGAAGTTCCAATAGACAGGTGGGAGGGGGTAGACGGGCTGCAATTCGTCGACCAAGCATATCCGACACATGTTCTATTGGATTGAAGTCCGGTGAGTATGCTGGCCAATCCATACGGGTGATATCCTCCGATTGAAGGCATTCATCTACAATGTTTGCACGGTGAGGACGGGCGTTGTCATCCATAAACAGAAATTCAGCACCCATGGCACCCCGAAACAAACGTACATGTTGTTCCAGAATGACATCTCAATAGATGTGGCCTGTTATCATTACACTCTGAACATGCAGGTCAGTTCAGGAACCAAGAATAATTCCTCCCCAAACGAGCCATCCTGCACCACCATAACAGTGTCGTTCAATGGTGTTCTCTTAGTGGTAACGGGTACCTGGCGCTCTCCATATGAAAGTCCGGCGAGAATCAGACTGCAAACTAAACCTGGACTCATCGGAAAACATCACACAAGACCACTGTTGCAGTGTCCACAATGCATGTTCTCTACTCCAGGTTAATCGCAGGCGACAGTGAGTTGCGGTAAGGGGAACACACCTGACAGGCCTAAGAGCATATAGACCAATGTGCCCTAAGCATCTGTACACGGTCTGCCTTGAAACTGTCATACCGGTAGCTGAAGAGATAGGTCTGATGCTGTGCTCCGTCTGTTTCTTTTGGCAGTAACTGCCAAATACCGGTCCTCATTCGGTGTTGCAACTCGGGGGTGACCTGTGCCGTAACATCAAATCACATTACCATCATCTTGGAATTGTTGCCATATCCCGGAGATGACACTCTGGGCGATTCCAAGTTCCTCGGATACTTCAGCTGGGTACGTCCACATTCCAGTCGTCCGATAATTCTACCACGTAAAAAATCATCCAAATGCTTCCTGTGTGCCATAACTATGCAGTTATTGCACCGAAAGGCTTTTAAAGCGCTTGTGAACAGTTTTACTTCTTTGCTACCATTCCTTATATACCCCTCTCTTACACTCTCGTCATTGTGATGTACTATCCGCGCCATCTGGTGGTTTCCTGTAATTTGCATATTCTTCTTCAAGATGTGTGTGATAATTCTACAGGTGAAATTTTTATTTTAGAGTTCAATTTCGGTGTGATTCTGAATTATCCTTAATTTATGGACATGAGTGTATTAATGAAGGTTATTTTATTCAAAAGGTTAAAAACTTTCAATATCAATTTAAAATCCGTCAACTTTTTTTGTAACAAAAACTTAATAAAATATAAGAAAAAGAACCTCATTTATTTAAAAAACTAGAAATTTGCTAGCTCAAGAATATACATTTTAAAACATAGCACAGAATGTTGCTTGCAAAAAAGAACTGAAATAATTTAATATTTTTATTTATTTGATTGATATTTTTTACTTAGCTACACAGCATATTTCATAGTCAAAGATTGTGTTATAATGAAGATCACTACAACTACTATTTAATTCTTTAATTTTACTTGCTATCTGAATATTTTATGACTCAGTCATACTTAATAAGACCAACTCTGACCAATTCCACATAACTTTGTAAATATTGAGATTTAAACCCAAACTCTTCATTCAGTCATTATATTCCTAAGATTGAGTCTCAAAATTGGATAAGTAATACTTAAATGTTTCTTTTATTGATAAACAATAAAGATAAGTAATAATCCTATGTAATTAAGGAAAATATATAATTTAAAATTTAATAGGTACTTAATGAATTATAAAATAAAATTTATTTCCAATTTAAAAAAATCTTAGTTCAAATAAAACAATTTCATTTATGCCATTATAGATTATTATATACTAAATTTTATTAATTTTTTAGCAACTTAAAATAGACTTTTAACTTTCTTAAAGCAATTAAGCCAAATTAATATTTAAGCATAAAAAAATAAAGCAAAGAATAATTAAGTTTTATATGTATTCAATATCTGCATACAAGTTTTAATAAGCAAATATAACACATAAATATATTTTACTTTCTTTCTCGTCTAGAATGTGATTCAATACTATCAATAGAAGTTGTTTCACATGCTTCCTGGAAATAGCCAAGAGTGCTAGAAAATTCTTCATCACTCAAAGATGCATCATCAGTCTAAAAATATAAGAGGAAATTGTAAAAAAATTGGCTTAGCTTAAAATGTAGATATATTTTGAGGCATAATTAATTTAATCATTTTTATTGCACATGTAATGCCCAGTGACTCAGTGGTAGCATATTGTACTTTCATGTCACACATCCAGGGTTCAAACCCCAAGGGCTGGGCAAGGTTGACTCAGCTTTGGTGGGTCGATAAATGAGTATCAAGGGAACTAAACACTGCAGGTTTCCCATCAGACTGACCAACTGACCAAAACATCTGCTCATGCACCTCAGTGCCCAAGGTCATGAAAACTGAGATGGGCACAGTAGGCCATGGCCTTCATGGGACTGTAGTGCCCCTGAGTTAAGTTTATTGCAAATGTATAGTAGTGCATCTAAAAATGATTTTATTACTTTGGGAAAAAACAGGGACCAAACATTTTGTTTGTTAAATTGGGTTTACTTGTTATTTTAGGGTCCAAACAAATACAAATTTTTTGCACTTACCTTTTGGAAATTCTATAATAAGCAACTACACAAAAAATATCCATAGTTAGAAATTACATGCTTTTTATTCTACAGCTAAAAATATTATTAGTGACTTATTATGCACTAGTTAATTAAAAAATTTAAATACTAACTGATAGATGTTTGACAATCTTTTTGATTCCTTACTTGAAAGAGTTCTGTAGTCAATTTCAAGCAGAGAAAAAAATACCACATCATAAGTTTTCACAATTTCCAAGCAATGTAAACCATTAGAAAATGTAACAGTTTTAATATGTTTCAATATTAATTTCTGCATCAGAATAGCTATTCATAGGGTACGACAAATCAACAATTTCCTGAGCTTAAGTTGCACAGAAAGGCAATCCATCATAAAATGTAACCTAATCATTAAAATTTTTAAATATCCCTTGGATTGTGGAATTGAGTAAAATAAAAAGGGAGTTTGTTGTCCTATTTAAAACTCATGTGACAGGTTGCACTCAGTGGCGCACACAAGGGGGAGGTCCCTGCATCTGGACCCCCCAGAATTCTCAATTTTTTTTGATGGATTAATATCTAATATACATAGAACATAAAACAATTATTTGTTATTAATAATTTTATTAATTAATGCTAATTATTTTTGTTTCTGAAAACTGACAAAATCAAAAGAATATGTTAGGCAATGTATTGGAAAATGATACGAAAATGGGGAACTTTTGATGCTGGACCCCCTTTTGAAAATTTCCTGAGTGTGTCACTGGTTGCACTCATGCATCAGATGATGCATGAGTTGCATCACTGGTTGACTGATTGCACCCTTTCTTATCAAAATTCACTACTTACAAGAAAAATTCTTTTCCTATTCCAGAAAAAAAGTACAATACGAAAAAAATAAAAAATTTTCTTAATACAAACAAATTAAAAAAAATTTTCAGCTGTTGAAAAAATTTGTTACTTTGGGGGTTATTATTTGTTGAATCAGCATTTTTGCTTTCTTTTTAATTGGGGAAAGAGAAAGATTTGTTATACAAAATTCATTAAATAAGGGTTTGTCACATTGGGTTCCAAATATACATAGAAGTTAGTCCAAAACAATATAAAATAGTAATGACAATAATGTATTGATATAATTTTACAACAATAACAGATTAGTTGTCTAAAAGTGCAATGACTTGAAAGTTACTTAAAATGATTTAATTTAAAGGCATTGTTCAAATAATTAAAATGGAAAATCACATAATTTTAAAACTTAACAAAGAGAAATGCATTATACATTTTAAGAATGTAAAAGGAAAAGACAAAACAAAGTTTTACTGTTTTAACAAGAAATGGAATTTGAAAAATAGAATGAAACAATCCTCACTTTTTTAAAATATTAAGCACATATATAATTTTGGTACTTACACAACATTATATGAAATGAAGCACTTGGCTGCTAATTCAGAGCATACAACTCATAGGAAATCTGGGTTGTCAACTTGGAAAGTTATTAATATGTTGGTGACTGTTGCCATAATACATAAGTACCATAATTTTTAACACCATTATTTAAGAAACTGAAGTGACTAGAATACTGAAGATAACAAAATATGATTGAGATTTTGGAAGTTTAAAAGCTGGATTCTGCAGTAATATAAACATTGCTGACTGAGTACAGTTTTAAAATGTACATAAAAATGAGAGTTTAACCAGTTTTATGGCTAAATATATATACTTGGCCTAATATACATGAGTATATAGAATATATATATTTATCTACAGAAAATGGCTAGAATAAAACAATTTAAGAAAGAAATCTAATATTTAGAGAACAGATTGCCAAGTAAAATAATTCAGGAAGTGAAACAATAATTGTATTCGAGTTTTGTTATATGATATTAGATTCCCACATAAAATTTAATAACAAGAATCTGTACTTATGTATTAGCTTGGCTGCAACAAAATTTGCACCATGTGAATCACACCATTATATTAAAACAAAAATATCCTTTAATATCTTATATGAAGAAAACAAATCCACTTAGATTTTGGTGAAAAATGGCATGATTCACAGGGCACAAATATGGCTGTGATGACGTTAATATGTAAATACTCATGAATCTCACAAAATGGTTTTTCTTATGAATGTATTTTTTGCTTGATGAAACACAAAGTAATGGGAACTGTAAAAAAAAAATCAGAAATCTGGTTAAATTGTCGAATCTTTCTTGCCAAATCGATAAGTGCACCAACTCTGGTAACCTTTTTGGTTTTTCTATCAGTGAGGAAGAAGTCGGATCGTGTCTTGATAGGGTTGCTACTCCAAAACACAACAAGCAAAAACGTGCCAAAAATTAGCAGTTTTTTAAAATTTGGCAGACCAGTGGCCAATTCGACTATTTCACCAAAAATCTCTTGTTCTGATATTCAGTTTTCATCATACATATATATATTTTTAATCCTATGCCAGATTTAGGCATGACCGTCATTAGTCTGATGGGTAGCCCAATATAATTAAAAAACACAATAAAAGTTACAATGATTTTTAAAAGTAATAGCTGCTGCTACTGCTATCTTCACAAATAATATTTGGCCAATATTTTTAATGCACACAATTAAAAGTTTTTTTGATAATTAATGAAACTAAGTAAGTGAAACAATAGCAAGCATTTCTTTTTTGATGATAAAAATCCTCATATAAAAAATACTTTAAAACCAATTTATTATTCTACTAACAAAATAATAAAAAAAAATTAAGCAACCAAAAAGAAAAATGAATCATAAGTAATCATCTTCATACTAATAATTAAATAACGCAGCATGATTCAAAACAAAAATTAAAGGAAGGAACAATTCAAAACATTAAACTATTAACATGCGTACCTTAACCTTTAGAAATGATTGAATTATGAACACTATTTTGAAGTAAATCAAACTATGTTATTAGCAATAACAGTAAAACCTATACAGAAAATTGTAACTTACTTCATTTAATATGCTTTCAAGAGTCGGAGGAGTATCTATAGCAGGTAAATTAAATTCTTTATCATCTAACTGAAATAACAAAAACACGATTCAAATTAAGAGTCTTTCAAACACTAAGAAATAAAATTAAAAAAGAAATCTTATTCTGTACAACAGATAATTTTTACAGTATAAATTTCAAAGTAAAACTTTTTTAAAAAAAAAATTTTACCTCTTCAATGTCAAAATTTAAATCTCCCAAAGCAGAAGGAGATATTTCCCTTCTGTTTACAGTAGGAGTACCAAAATCTTCAGCCATTTCAAATCAAAACTTGACATCGGAATCAAAAGTAAACAAACACAGCCTCCAAACCGTAATGTTGCCAGATATTTTAGGGAAACAAACAAAAACTTAAATTAACCTACATAATAAAGATATGGACAGATTAAATTCATCGGCGACACTCAAGTATATAATCTGCAAACTAGGTGGGTTACACTAATATTTTGAGTCTCATTTTGAAAATTATTTCTTACTATGCCTCATTTGTTCCTTTTATCTATCAGACTTGATTATGATCGGATGATAATAGCCTTTGTTGCTCCATATCCAACAAAACCTATAACTGCAACTATGACTGTAATAAAAATTTTCAATGTTTCCAATGAGATGAATTTTTTAAAAATGTTTCGATTAAGATCATTTGTACATTTGAAATTTTTGTGCTAAGTTTTTTACATTCGTAAAACGTAAAATCGTAAGTCAGTGGTGTGATTTTCATCGTATGATTGTTTTATATTTAAATATTATGCCCAAGAGAAAACGAACAGAACCAGCGATTCCCAGTGAAGATATCCTTCCGAAATTGGTAATTAAGAATTAGTAATATTTTATTTTTACGCCTGCTGTTAGGGAAATTTTATCGTTTATACTTTTTAACTATTCACATAAGACTTGTAATAAAAGGTGGTAAAATGAAGTAGGTGCAAATTGACAATAATGGTAACTTAAAAAATGTTTCGAAACAGCTGATATTTATTGCAAGTTGCTTAAAATTTGCCGTACATTGAAGCTAAACTCATTTTAACAATGTAAAATGCGCAATTTTTGGAACTGAGGTATTATCTTCATGCAATTGGTGAATGATGACAAATTTTTGCAATTTAAAGTAAATTTTTACTTTTATTAAATTATAAATTGTACAATATTTAAATAATAAAACTTTTTTGAACTTTTGTGTTGTTCTGTCAATCAATTTGCACATCTAAAGATAATCAAATGTCATGATATGCAGCCATTAATGGAAAACTGTTCTCTCCTAAGTTCTAGCACAATAATGATAAACTGAGAGCATTTCAGAGAGTGCCATCTTTTCAATTGACAACATCTTGTGATTTGATTAAATTATTTGGCTGAGTAATATGCTAATACTGACCTTTAAAACTGCTATTACTATTTAAACAATCTTTTTAGGACACTCAAGTAATCCACTTTTGAACATATATATTTCTACAAAAACTCATCCAACACTGGACATTTCTCTTCCAAACAATTTTTAATGCATGAAATTCACACACAACTTGCCTTGCCCTTGTCGTCAGGTAAAGAAAATTGGCTGTAAAAAAGTGAATGAATCAGTCTGTTTTCAAATGTCTGTCAAGACCGTAAAAAAAACGAAGAAAATGCTCTTGTGGCCTTTGTATTTAATGTTATACAAAGCATGGATAACTTCTGAAGAAGCAGTATTTCATATGTTGTTCACAACTGGCAAATTTTTTTTTTTTTTTATCCTACGTCCGTCTTTGGCATTTCTGCCATTAGTCAACGAACAGCCCAATAAAATGATGATGAAGCATAAAAAGAATTAAAATTTGTCTCCATAGAGTTGTCTACAAAAAAACTTTAAAACAATAGGGCAATGTCTGAGGTGGTCACCATCCATTTCACCCTGGTTGCACAGAGGGCATCCAGCAGAATCCTTTACTCCAATGCAATGTAAATGCCTTTGCAAGTAGTCATGTCCAGTATGTAGACAAAAGTACGCAACTCTAACAGATCAAGGCAAAATGACGATGCAATACATGTCACAAAGACTCCGCTGTTTTGCAAAATGCAAGTTGGCTGTCAGGTGTTATGGTAGGAATGGGAATATTCTCTCAAGGCTTAACAAAGCCATTTTTTGTAGAACCAAAGGCTAAAATTGATGCTAATTACTATCAGAATAAAGTTTTGAAACACTTGATAAAAAAAAAGTAAATGTCTTTACCCTCAAGAAAACTTTGTTTTTCACCAAGATTCTGCATCAAGTCATACTGCAAAATCAGTTATTAAAGGGCTGAAAGATTATAAAATAAATTTTCTGCCTCCTGAGAAATGGCTACCACCATCCCCTGACAGTGTTCATTGCAATTATTTTCTATGGGATTACTTAAAAAACAAACAGATGTAAAGTAATAACTCTCCAAGGTATTCAAAAAGCAACCAAAGAGGAAGCTGGAAAAATACCCCCAAAATGGTCAGAAAGCTCTTTTGGCTTTTCACAAACATTTAGGCAAAGTGTACTGTGCCAAAGGAAATCACATTGAAAATTTCATGTAAATGTTTTAATTCGATAAAAATTTATGATGCTCTGAAATTGGTCACATTATTTTTGAACCAACCAATATTTTTTATAAAGGAAAGAGCTCAACATGTACATAATTTTAAAGGTATGCAATATGAACTTTTAAAATAAATCACAAAATTAAACATTTTAAGTAAAATCATCAGTTCTTTACTGAAAGTTTTACATTTCTGAATTCAGAACCATAGAAAGAATCAGCTATTTTCTAGAAAAATATTTGCAAAGTATCTTCAAAAAAGGACACTGAGTACTAATGGGTTAAATTTTTTGCTCCTATATCTGTAATGGGTGTTTTTCATGCATTAACCTTGCTGTCTACAGATGCAATATTTCATTTGGTGAAGAGATTATTGGGAAAATTTTCTCCTAAATGGATCTCCTTTTAATGAACAACATGACTAGGAGTAGCTTTTAATTTGAAAAAAACTTGGGAATTTAATGAGCCTGCATTTTTTCATAAAAGTCTATAACAAAGGCGTAGTGATGTTATAGGTGGAAACTTGTATAGCATCTGGAATATATTATCAATTTTTCAGCAGTTAAATTATGAGGTTCTCAAATTCCTTCTCTTGCATGATGACTTTAGGTCCATTTACGTTTTGCTAATGAAGAATTTTTTGATCAATATAATTATCTTGACATAAATCCAATTGAAATGAATATTTGTAATGTTTTAGAAAGAAAATTTGAAGGCTTTTTTATGTTGTTTCTAGAAATAAAAGTAAAGTTTTATAGCAGTGTTAAAAAATGTTCATTTCTTCTACTAAAATCTTATTGGTACCACTTGTACAATTTTTTTTTTTTTTGGTCAAGGAACTATATATTTCTTATAAATCTTATTTCTACTTAAGAAATTAACTTTAATTTCGTTTTAATGATATTCATAAAAAGGTGTGTTTTTTGTTTACTGATAAACATAAATGACTGGCAATTATTCCTTTTCTTTGTAAGAATTGTTTTATCCCTTTTTCTCAAAATAACACAATATAAACAAAATTTATTTTGTTTATATTGAGTATATATAGTATATCAAATATATATTTGAGTAAAAAAAAAAATTTTTTTTTTACTCAAAATTGTGATGTTTTTTAATTAAATTAAGTTATACAGATTTATTTTGTGATATTTTATAGATTTAGTTGTAATTTAGAACTAGATTAATACACTGTAGTTTTATGATGTAAATCAAAATATGAATTAATTATCAAAATTGAAAAGAATGTTTTTATTTTATAACAGTTAAAATTGAATTAAAATTTTTCTTATTCAGTTCTCTAAATATACTTTTATGATATGTGGCTTTTTAATGGTATAATGATTTGTTGATCAAACCATTATTTTAAGATCGTATTGCTAAAATTAATTAGATGATTCAAATAACAAATGACCATTTTTTTTTTTTGCCCTTCAGTTGATTGGATCATGCTAATATAAAATGTTTGTGTACCTACAAAAACTTATTTTAATCTAAGTTATAGAACATAAATAATATGATCTTGTAGTGACAGGTGTTTTGATGGATGAAGGAAGGCAGATGAGAGCTTTGATATATTATTCCTCTTTCAAGGAGAACTTAGTTGGGAGCAGTATATTTATTGGCATTTGTCAGAGAAATAATTTATACCTATTTTTTAAGTTTAGATTAGTATTCTTTCATCCTGTAGTATCTGGCAGTGCAAAAATCAGATGAATTTAATAAGTTGCCTTTGCAATGGTAAGAACAAGCCAGAAAAAAGAACAACGTAGTGAGTAAAAAAAAAAGGTGTTTAGTATTTTCAACTTCTGAAATGGATGTAAAATTATTTCATTTATAATATTTCAATCGTGGTGCAATACTAAACACCTTAATCTGATTGAAGATGATACCAGCTTAAAACTTAATTTAAGTATGTTATGTTACATGCATATGCTGGCATTGAAAAAATTCATTTTAAGAATTAATACTTTTCATAATTACTTTAGTTAAAAGTGTTGGATCTGATTGTAATGGCTGTGAAAAGAGGCAAAGTGAATGATGTGTATACTCGAGCTGCTTCTGATTTAAAACAACCGAAAAATGGTAAGAATTTAATTCATTCCTATAAGTTGGAAATGCTTTTGTAAAAGAAACAAAAAGTTTTTAGAAACATTGAAATATGGAAGTTTATGTAATTTATTTTTTTGCTTATATATATGCACTGCTGTTTATAAAAAATGCAACACTATGAAGGAATCATCAGAATTAAATGAACTTTGCAGCAAATATCAATTATAGGATGTTACATAAAATAGCAAAGTTTCAGAGCCACCACGCATGCATGGTGTGCTCAGTGCTCTCTGAACTGATGCTGAAAGCGTATAAATAGAGGGCTGTAGTGGGACGTTGAAAATAGTTAATGATTATTTGTTAGTAGTGAACGTTTAGTGAAATCTAAGTATGCCTCCACGACGAAATAAGGAGGAATTCCAACAACTTACGGAGTTTATACGGGGGAGGACTATTGGCCTTCGAAAAGGAGGATTTTCCTATTGTGCAATAGAAGCTCATGGGCAGCGGAACATTTCCACAAAGATGCAAATTTGGAAGCAGTGGACCGATGAGCACCAAACAACTTTAAAAACTGGCAGTGGACAACAGAAGGTGACATCAACACGCGATGGTTGACACCTGCTCTGCATAGCGATGAATCTGGTGCTTTCTGCATGGCGTACAGCTTCCTGCAGGCAGTTGGCAGCATGTTGGTCTACTGCTACAGGTGTACTAATGTCGGCTTTGTCAATTCATCGACGTCTGCTGCACTGTGGACTGCGTGCAAGGGTGGCTTTATACAGGATCCTCCTCATAGCAAACCATCGACGGCTGCATCTACAATGGGCTCATAAGCACAGAGCCTGGCAAGCTGATTGGCACCAAGTTGTCTTTTCAGATAAATCACGCTTTAATTTGTGGGGCCAGGATGGCTGCATTCGTGTTAGACGCTATGCTGGTGAACGCTGCCTTCCAGAGTGCATTATCGAACAACATAGTGACCTAACATCCAGAGTTATGGTTTCGGGTGCAATTTCGTATCATGGACGATCCAATTTGCTACGAATTGAGGGTAATCTCAATAGCAACAGGTACATCTGGGAAGTGCTACAGTCCGAAGTCATTCAATTTCTTCAAGACATCCCTGAAGCTATCTTTCAGCAGGAAAATGCGCGCCCACATGTTGCAAAGACTGTTTGAGACTTCTGTTCAGCCCAACACATGCAACTTCTTCCTAGGCCTGCTTATTCGCCGAATATGTTGCCTATTGAGCACCTGTGGGATTTGGTTGGTCGGCGTCTTGCTTGTGATCAGCATCCTACAGCTTCAAAAAACAAACTTTTGCTGCACGTACAAGCAATATGGAATTCTCTTCCACAAGCAGACATTCAAAATTTGTTTTACTCCATGCTACTTTGTATAGCAGCACTTATTGCAGCATGTGGTGGCTATACCAAATACTGATTTCGGACACTTAATATTTTTTTTTTTTTTTTTGCATTGAAAATTTTGTTATTTATTTGTACTAATACAAGCCATTTGTGCATTAAATTTCATTTAATTCTGATAATTCCTTCATGGTGTTGCATTTTTTACCAACAGCAGTTTATATATATGCATAAATGTAAATCACATTTAGGTACTTTTTCAATTTTTTTAGAAATGTACAATTAGTACAGTACATATTTTTGATTTATAATTTAATTTTTATCATTTACTTTATTAAGTTTCCAAACAAGGTGCCATTTTAATGTAAAGTTATTTTAAAACTGCATCTCTGCAAATCCATGTGCATTGCTAAGAATCTGACACATGCTTCTGTGTAATCAAATTATTATTCTTATTCAATACAGGAATTTAATGCTAAAAATAATCCAATTAACATTTTGCTGCATATTGAATAAAAATTTATATCTAATTCTGCAAATTTTAATTTATAATAAGAATTCATTTATTAAGAACTAGCCATTATCCGACCGCTTTGCAGAATATTTCTTCATGTTATATGAATATATACTGTTTATATATATATGTGTGTGTAAATTATTGATATCTTAGCACATTAAGAGTTTGATTGTATTGAAAAATATTCTTATAATTCTTGATTTAAAAAGTACAGAACTTCCAAAATAATAATTTCTAAAATTGAGGTAGAATCATCTTTTACTCTCCCTTAATCCCTCCCAAGTGGGTTTCCTCTAAACCCATTTATAGTGGATCTCTACTCAATAAAATAAGCATGCTCACCAAATTTCAAGTCTAAATCTAATAGATCAAAAACAGAATTTTTTTTTTTATCTATAAGCTCCAGTAACCACCTGTGAAAGTTAATTTCTATAAGACCTGTTCAACAAACCTTTTCAATTCAACAACAGAAACTTGCATATCAAATTTTATTACTGTAGGTTTAGTAACTCAAAAATGGGTATTTTTTATCAATGTGGCACAAAAAATTCTCTCTCCCCATATGAGTCGATTTCCGTAAAATCCTTTCTTAGCAAATTTCTATTCAACAAAAGTAACATGCATACTAAATTTCATTACAGTAAGTAGTTGTTCGATAAAAAAAAATTGCGCCACTATTGTATTGTTCTATATTGCAGATTGTTTATGTTCTTACCATCTATCTTCCTCTCCAAAGTCCTCATCAGAAACAGGCACTATAGCATTTACATGGAGTTGTATGATAGCACTTGCTTCTCTATTGTCATCAGTTTCTAACAAGTCAGTTAGCTCATGAGGTTTTTCTGGACATCTTATGACTTAAAAATGAGTTCAACTAAAAAAAAATATGAAGGGAAAATATATAAGTTATTGTGTTATTGGTTTTACTTAGTGATCCAAAAACGGAACACTGGAAATTGCTGGTCTATAACTAATGTAAAAATAATAACTTTTGTATTTTCTTGTTGGAGCATGAAAGAGTAACTAACAGAGTAAAAAAAATAAAAAAATACAACTATAGAGTATGATGCAACAAAGTTACGTTTACTTGTTTATGGATGACATTTCAAAAACCTTCAGAAAAATATAAACCAACTTTCACAAACTAATTGCAGGCAAATAACTGCAGGAGTGACCAACTGAATGTTTTAAGCAAAACTGCTATGCCCCTATGGAGCAGGCTAACGTCATGATTCCAACCACACATGCAACCTTGAACTCCTTGGCTAAAAAATAACTCACTCGACTGCTGTTCCAAAAATGGAACAGTAGGCATTAATGGGATAATATTTTTAACCTAATGAGATCATACAAGTTTATCTAAAATTGAATGAGACCACATACAAGAAACATTGATTAAATGTATTTCTTTCATCCTTTAAAAGTTTCTTTGTACTTATTTTGTTTGTTGATTTAAGAATTGATCCGTTTCTTATGACCCTTAAAATGTGATGCTTGTCATGTCTTCAGAGTTTATTTTTGGATTAATTCATGGCATCTATACCTGTGCGTATTCACTGCAACCTAATGTAAATATTAAGTAAAAGTTTTCTTTCTGTATTTTGGCAATGGTTAGTATTGTATTGTATTTTTTTTTTTTTTTTGTGTGTGGAATAAAAGGTTTGATTTTTAGAATAGCTGGATATTTTATCGTTCTTAGGATCGAGAATTATTTTTTAATGTTATGATTTTTAAAAGCTATTTTACCTTATTCAATTGCAGAACCAGATATGCTGCTAGTGTAATAAAGTTATTTATTTGCAAAAAGGATAACGTAATAATGCTATTCACACAAGGACGATGATGTGTTCTGTAAATTTGATAAACCATGGACATAAAAGTACCAAGTTACATTTATCAAATGTAATTACTTAACTATAAGTAATGCTATAAAATGTGAAATATGTATTTGATTATTTTTTTCTAGTTAAAACTGTTGCAAAGAAATGTGTGGAATTGGTTTCTCAAAGTGCATGTAGTCAGCGATATGAAGAATCTGCGAAATTGCTTACTATTCTTTGTCAAGATACTAATGTTTGTCATACTTTTGTGTACAAGGTAATATTTATATAAAATATTGGGGGGGGGGATGAAGTTTTGCTTATTCAAAAGAAAAGTATAAATAATAAAATAAATGTAGTTTTATTTAATTATATTTGAATAACTTTTTAATAGTTTATATTGTTTATGCAACTTAGGTATTACTCTTGTTTAATTGATGAATGGATGTTTTGATTGATTTTTGAGTTTATTTGAAACTTGCTTGTTCAACAATTGGTTGCTAGAAAGAAGACTGTATTAAGAAATAATTGAGTAAAGATTGGTACATTGTGCTCTTATGGCTAACAACTACAACAATAATGGTAAAAATTGTAGACAAATGGTGACTTCTTGCACAATCTATACATGCATTTCACAACATTACTGATAATGTAGTTCTTATAAGAATATTTGGACCTCTTTTTATTCAACAAATATCAACTTTAGCAATTACTTTATTAATTATAAAAAGAATTATAATTAATTTTTTAAATTGCAAATTGCATTAGTGGAATATATATGTTTACTGTTTTATCATAAACATATAAATACTTCTTTCTAGCAGTCATAATTGTTTAAGTGATATTATATATGCTTTTGTGTTTGCAATTTTTATTTATTTTTAGGCAACCATTTTGGTATTAGAGAATCTTCAATTTTGTGATAAAGATGGAATAATTTTCAGATTTCTCAAGTATGTTTTTAATGTATATATATCAAAATGCACTAAATTATTAAAATTTACCTTAGAGATATTAATTTTTAGACATCTTGGTTAGTTATAGCTTTATTTACAATTCTTGATGTTACATTACACAAACATGCATTACATAAAAACACAGCAACAAAATGATCATTGAAAGCTTACAACAAACAAAAACGTCCTTCCCTTAATTCCAATGGATCTCTACTTATACACTCCTATTTTTCTAGAAATTCAAGAATTTTTCTGTACTTTATGATTTCCAAGTTTTTGCATGCCGATCAGTCAAATCTGGTGGTCAATGCATTATTACATCATTACACCACAAAATTTTTTCGGTTTAGTACAGTGAAATCACTGTAAGCTTGGAGATTTGGTCAAAGCTTTATGTTCTGAGAGAATTTTTTCTAATCAGCTGATTCATATAAAAAATTTAACTTTTTGGACCTGTTTTTTTGTCTTGATTCTGTATTCATGAGTAGGACTATTCACCATGTTGCAAAATAAAATTATTCAAAATTTTGCAATTAGTTTTGTATTAAGTTCATGTTAAAATAAAATGTTCTCTTATATCTGTATCACTTGTATTAGCAAATACACAAGATGACTTACTCATATATACATTTCCCTCTTGGAATATATATATTTCCTATAAGACGCTTTGGGGATTGGATTGCCATTTTTTTAAATTGTAGAGATTTAGTGCTCCTTTTTGAAAAGTTAATTTGCCTGCTTTTTTTCTGGGGAGATAATTATTTTCCATTTTTTCACACCGGATAAATATTTAATTCAAGAGTTCTTTCAATTGAACTATAGTTTCACTTTAATCGGCGCCACTATTGTATGAAAAAATATTGTTTGTACATACTACTAAATGATTATCATATTGAATTTTAAAAAAAATATCAGACATATTAATCCTAATAGGAAAGGCATTCTTGAGGTACACTATACTTATTTTTGAGTTATTTCTCCATTTTACCTGTATAGTTCTCTGGTGTAGAAAATTCTGTATCTATCACAATTATCTATCAGAATATCCAATTTTGTTTATTTAAGAAATCTGGCCACTCAGCTATAATTCTATTCTAATATATAATCTAGCTATAATCATATTCTAATTTGATATCTGCAGCTACCAAAAATATGTTTGTTTTTCATTCTCTAGCAATAATGCCATGTTGTAATTGAAGTAGGGATGCTATATTGTTTCTTTGAAGGTAAATACTGTGATGGTTTACATGAAAAATAATATGAAAACTGTAGTCTACCAGTCTGCAAAGAATCATTTTTTATAATACTTTTGTTATGGCTGAAGTTGATGATATTGGAGAGTATGACAAAATTTCCTTGAGGTTTTAAAAAAAAGGTAATAGTGAGTTCAGTCTGTTGAAATAAATCTAAGTATATGTCACTTAAAGACTTGAGAAGTAAGTATTCCTTCTGAAGAAAGATGATTGTGTGTTAGGAGAGAAATTTTATGTCCAGGGCTGCTGTTCTGTTGATGAGATATTGCTATTTCTAGTTTTCCAAAGAAAACATCTTGTTGTTTCTTGAATGTTATCTTAAGTAGGGATATTTTGTGGGTGTTATTGTTATTCTGTTTTGCATAATAAGATTAAAAACAGTTTGCTTGTGTCAGATTGTTCGTTAGTTAAAATGATCCTTATATGCTCAATACCAGAGAATAATTGGCATTTGTTCTATTCCTTGTTATTCTCAAAAGATCTTTAGGAATGGTAATTCTTTCACGTATTTATCTGAACTTTAATTGTTAATATTTCTAGATCTTTGATTTAAAAAAATAAAATTATGGTGGTACTAAAATTCTTTTTTAAAACTATCATTAATCTTTCTCCTCTTCTGTTTTCCGTATCAACATAGTATATATTTTTTATTGGGGGTAGAGAACCATAATTCTTTGCTTGTTGAAAAATTGATGCAAAAAGAATATCTCGTCTCTTGTTTTTTGATTCCATGTGTGTTCTATTAAAATAACTGCATGAACATTGATGAAATACAAAGTAAAGGTATAAGGAATAGTCAAAGTACCTAATATGATGCTAAAAAAATAAATCAGTTTTTTTTATCCTTCTTTAAATCAAAAATCAGCAAAAAAAAGGACACAATTTTTTATTTAAAAAAATATCAGACATTTATTTTCTGTTTGGGTAATTTTTGAATTCTTTTTTTGCTTTTTCCTTTTTTTTCATATATAATGGATTATCATTTGACATTGCTAGTGATATTAGATGCAGTCTTTTTCAATGTAGTTTTCATCGATTGCATCAAAGAGGCAAATTTTGAATTTATCTGTGTGACCACTGAATTAAGTTCAGTAATAAATCAGTGTACTATTTGTTCCAATTTCGTTTTAATGATATTATTTTCTTTAATTTTCTGTTCCAATCTTGTAATTTGCTTTTCAAGCGTTCCTACTTTTTCTACCATTGATTGTTATGTTTTGGTGATATATAATTATTTGTTGACATTTTGATATTCTATTGCTTTATTTCTTGAAATTTGTTACTCTGTGTAACTTAGTGTAAAAACTTCAACTTTTTGCTGTTTTTTTTCCCCTCCAAAATTTTGATTTGTCCTCATGCATTTCACCACAAGCACTACACTTCTTTTGTTTCCGTTTCTTTAATTCATTTTCGATGTTAACAAATTTTCCATCAGCAACAGATTTGACTGAATCCTCTCCAGGAACAGATTTGACTGCAGCAATATTTTTAAATATGCCCAAATTTCCCATAATTTGTGCACTGCCTTGGTTTTTCATTACACATTTGAGTTTTGTACATTTTAAAAGCAATTAAAGCTTTTTCTGGTATGAAGCATCATATTTGAGTTGTCTTGATGAATTTAACAGGAATCTATAATACCGGAATCTGTTCTTTTAGTAAATTGTTGAATTTCTAAAATTGAGAGAATTGGTCATATGCTACCATAGCCTATGCAGTGTAATATGTGGTGGAATAGTTCATTCAAAGATGCTCACTGTTGATTAAAATTTGCGGCAATTTGATGAACGGTTACTCTTCTGTTGAACTGGACAACTTTCACATTTTTCCTTTCTGAGCAAACATTCAGTAGCCTTTGATGACCACAAGCCTGACATTGAGACTCGGTAATCTACTCTCTGTAAACATTAATAAATGATGTTCTTGATCACTTCACAAGTATAGCCGTTTTGGTGATAGTGATTCCGACACTTTGAGAGACCAAAATAATGCTGTGTTCAAACTCAGTTAAATCACTAAAGTATCTTTGATCATATCTCAGTATCAGTATTTTTTATATTAATTCATGTTCATAATAAATAAATTGAAGTAAAGGCTAGTAACAAAGAATTTAAAAATGTTATTTCTATCAGGTAGAATATATTGGGAATTTTAGGACATAAATATAAATTTTGAATTTGATAATTATTTCTCAATAATTTCATCATTGCATCAGAAATGTGAATTGCTCAGTATTAGCTGGTACTTTACCCACAATATTGTAATCAGATTCTTACTACTATTGCTATTATTTATTATCAACTACAAAAACTGTCATAAAAAAATTTAATATATTCCTCAAATGCATGCTTGGTTTAGAATTTGTGGTTACAAGTGCAATATTAAAGAGCTTTCATTTCTTGGAATATCACTTTTCAGCAGAATGCTTATACTGATAAATTAAAAGTGACATGGATCCATCAATGCCCCCCTGGTGGACTCAGAGGGACTCTCTCAGTTTTGATCCTAATCCTTAGGCTGGCCAACAGCTAGGCTGTTTTGAAATAATCATTTAATGTGGTACCTATTCTTTTTTGTATATTTTCTGTGCTGTGATGTCTGTTAATAAATATTAATATGTAGCTTGATTTTTCCATGATTTTTTAAAAATATTTTGTCAACTGTTGGGTATAATTTTGAGTTATAGGAATTTATAATTTATTAAAAAGGTTAAATAAATTGAAAATAATTTTTTAATAAATTGCATAGAAAATCAAGTGATGCACTTATTTCTAAAGTGTAATGTATAATTAGGAATTTAAAAAAACTGAAATTCTCTTATATCTTAGTGAAATGTTAAGTTCTTTTAAATTTTCAATATTAGACTTTTTAAAATTACATTTTTCTATAGTAACAATTAATATTTTGTAATGAATTTTTTAAAGTGTATGCTTTGTTACTGTTGTTCAAATATCTATATTACATTTTCAAGTTGGGAATTAATAGTGGACATTACAATAACAAAAATTCTTGGAAAGTTTTCTTACACAAAAGTATAAAGCAAGCTTTAAGGTGTTTAAATGCCTGGAAATTAATATTAGCATCTTCTTATCTAAAAATTTAACATTTATAGTAAAGTAAAATATAAATTCATAAGCATAACATTTAAAATCCTTAAAAAAAACTTTAGATATTAGAGGCATTAAAATTTTGTACAAAAAAAGTTGACTGAAGAAGTTTGCTTCTAATATTTTAATATACAATGTGTATGCAAGAAATAGTGTTCTTGTTTATAAAGCTCAAATATATATATATATATATATATATATATAATTAATTTTAATTTGCTGTTTCTGTGAAATTAAATAATTTATTCTTAAATTCAAATAACTATTTTCTGTGTTTTTAATAAAAAAGACAAACTAATAAGAAAATGTAAAAAAAAGTAAATATGTAAATTTGATATTTTACCAGGTTTTAACTTTTTTTCAGCATGCAATAATAATCAAAACGAAGGTTTAATTTTTCTGTACAATTCTTTGACAGTCATTCTTAGATTTCATCAGATTCAAATCGATGTTAAATTTTTGCATCAATGTATTTTAAGCAGCCCCCCCCCCCTAGCTTAATATCTTCCGGTAATTAAAACCCGATAGCATTACATGTAACCCTTACATTATAAACCCTAAAACACATGTTGACACTCAAAAATATTCTTTGAGAGAACAACAAATGCATTATCAATATTAGTGCATTATGCAAATGAATTATTATGCAGAATTTTTATTAAAATCTAATTAGAATGTTAGAGGTTTAGAATTGGTTCATAAATGTAGAAGTAAATCAGTAACATATTAAAAAGGATAAATATTCATTGAAAGAAAAAGTTCAGTTTTGATTTTATTTGGATGTCAAAATCAAATCAGAAAATAGACTAAATTTTGTTTTAAATTAGCTGAAACATTAAAATTTTTTAATATTTTTGCAAATATTTTCTAAGCTTGAATTAACATTTAAAAAAAACCTGTATTATATGATTTTGAAAAATAAGTGTTTAAAAAATTTGCTGAATTGATAAAAAATTTTTCCAATGGGGCTGCACATTAGTATTTTAACCTTTGCAGACCTAGTATATTCCCCAGGAGCTGGTATCACTTTTTAGCTCTGCATCATATAGGCGATACCAATTACTGCAAGTAATTTTGATGCCCAATTTCCTCTCCAAAGGAAGGCACCTGAGCTCTGATGATGCAAACTTTGTTCTAGGAATTTAATTTTGCAGAGAGCATCCAAGTCAAACAGGCATTCAAGGGATTTTTTACATGGCACATAATCATGCGACATGGCTGCTGTCGATTTTTGCATCATGAGAATCCACCGACTTGGGCCGAGGTCGAACCCGCAATCTTGTGTGTGGAAGGCCAGTGACAAACCAACCACGCCACACAGCTGGCATGAATAAATTGATATAAATGCCATCATTTTATGGATTATTATTCTGAAATGTCACAGTTTACAGTTGATAAAGTAATCATAAATTTTTTTAATACTCATTGGGAGTTGACGCTGCATATATATATATTTGTTTGAAGTATGTCATTGCTTTTCTTCAGTATCATTACGTTTATCTAGGATAAGCAATGATTTACTAATTTTGTGGAATAGTTTCAGAATGAGAAGTAATCATTTTAGAAAACAAGGTTAATGAAAAGAATATCAATGTGTGTAAATGAACAAAAAGTTTTTTTTAAAAAATCAGCGTTGAATCAGTGGAATAGAGTATCTGTTTCTTGTTCATTCATGAAGCCGTTCATAACAGCTAATAACTGGGTTTTGGCGTATCACTAAGTTGGGTGTTCTGAGTAGGTGCTTTAAGTTGAGACAAGTTCGAAAGGACAGATCTCTTTTTTGATATCTATTTCTACATGTGTACTTTTAATTTATTTAAAATCTCTGCATTCTTGCTGATTAGTTTTCTGAAACTCTATATTTTTCTTTTCGTTTATAAAAATTGAAACGGTATAGGAAAAAAAATTTGGGTGTGTCTGGTTTGTAAATGCATATTTCTTCCATAAAATGTTTGCTTTAAATTTGTTTTTTGAGAAATTATATTACAGAATGTAGTTGTTAAAAATAAACTAAAAGTGTTTCAAGATAACTGTCAATATTTCTGATGTACCACAGAATGCATTGCTTCAGTGGCTGTTTTTTAATGTGATCGCTTGCATGTATCAGTATCATATTTTATTAATTACTAGCTTTTACCCGCGGCTCCGCTCGTGTTGATGTCTTTAAATAACTGTCAAAATCATTATCATTAGAAAGTAAATATTATAATATGGTAATTTTTTTATTGCTTGACAGGAACCAATAAAATTTAAAATTATAAAATTGAGCTTAGTTTAAAAAAACTGAAAACGTAATTTCTTATAATAATTAACAACAAAAATTCAATAACTTAAACTATTAATATTTTTAAAGGTCGAAAGTATCTACGTTTAATATATAATTCCTCTTTAAAAGAGCTCAAAACAGAATATTATTCTAAGATGCTACTGTATACCATATTATATGTTCTTCTGTCAGTTGCAAATATGTAAAGATTTGGGTATTGGACACACCGATCAGGCTACATATAGTTGGCCATGGGAAAAACATTGCTTTTACAAATGCACCCCTGCTACCTGAAATGTTAGCTTTGTTAAAAGCAACAGTAAAACTGGAAATTGAACTCGTTTGAATTGAAACGGTAGGTCAGTGGAGATACTTGGAATTCGAGGTATAACACTATCCCTTTTCATGACATGTGTCAAAATATTGGCACCAAGTATATTCTACATCAGTTTTGTGATCCAAAGCCTCGTTCCTTTACATAGTCGAGGACCATCGAGATTTTACATAAGTATAACTGGTACATTTAGTTTTAATTGAAGTTTATGTGAGGGTACACCCGAAATTTCAAGTGAATTTAAGAACTCCATGGGATATGAAGTATTTTGTTCTTTTTCCATGATTGTATTCATTAATAAATATTTCTTCATCCCCCCCTCCCCCACACGTCGTTTAAATTTTCAATGTTGATTTTATGGACAATGTCATTGTTAGGCGCCAATATTGATCTTGCGTGCAACCACTGATCCTAATTAAAATTTTGTTGCAAGCCCAGGTATATATGAGCAATAAAATTTACGTCATTTTCTTCTACATTACAAAATTCTCTGGAAGTAAAATATAACCTCCAGCATTTGCATCCAAACATCCATAACCTATTTTCAATTGCATCTCTGCATAATCTTCCGAATCTATGTCATTATGAAGAGCTATTTCTTTGTAAATTTTAGGTGAGTAAATCTTCAAATGCAAGATTAAGCGATAATTTTAAAACGGAATGTGCAGTACGACCGTTGGTCAGTAAAGTCGCGGCTTTACCAGAAGAAGCCATAGCAACTGCTATCTTCTGGGTTTTTCTGATGGTCATTAATAATAAGTTTAGCAAAAACTTTTTTCCGGTTCCTCCAGGAGCATCGAGAAAAAAGAGTGCACTACTGCCGGATTCTATTTTGCGTAACACTTGTTGGAAAACGTGACTTTGGTCTGGAGTTAATTGAGGGATAAATTCTGTTACTTGATGTTGCAATGCTATAAAATCGTAGTTTAATTCTCAAGAAATTTCATTATCGAGGCCTTTTCCGTCGACATGTCTAGGACTAATTATTCCAATATCATGTAGCTTCTTCTCAACCATTCTGAAAACCTTTAAAGCGTTTAGTTGCAGATGTGTTCCTTGCAAGGCATATTTTCTTGTACTTGCTGCAATTGTCGCAAAATATCTTCCTCCCTGTATCCTTTGTACTTATTCCAAAAGGTTTGAGGATTAGAAAGACCAAAGATGTGCGTACAGCTCCCTAATTTTATTCGGCGAGTGACATTGTATGGCTTCCTCCATGTAAAATATCTAGGTTCAGTATAAGTGAAAAATTTTGTGCAAAATATGAATCTTGTATAATTAGATTTAAAAAAAATCAAAGTAATAAATATTCGATAAATCAAAACTTTTTATGAAACTCTCAATTAATATTACTGTAGAATTTTCAATATCACGCGCGCGCAATTCACTAAGAATTTATTTCGTTTCCTTCTTTAAAAGGTGGGAGAAAATTTGCATTAAAATATCTGGGATTGTCGGAATAGAGAACTTCTTAGCCAACTTGGCGATATTTCTCAAAGTTTGAGTTTGACATTTAACAAACGTAACGTAATAAATGTTACACGTTTAATAAAAAATTGCTTTTTGTAAAGATGCTAAATTACTCTGTGTTTCAGTTATTTGTTACAAATGTGAGAAAATTTTTATTAAAATTTCCATTATTGACCAAATGCATAATTTCCCGCCAACTTGGCGGTGAGTAAGCAACGTCCCACGGTTTTACCCGCATAGTTCCTGTTCCCGTAGGAATATGGAGATAAAATATACCTTATATTACTCGCTGATAATGTAGCTTTCCATTGGTTAAAGAATTTCTAAAATCGCACCAGCCGTTTCCAAGATTAGCCATAAAGAACAGACAGACAAAAATTTTAAAAATTGATTTTTTGGTATAAGTACCGTATATACCTTTAAATGTATTTAGTAAAAAGTTGCTAATTTGAAATTACAAACAGACACTTCAATTTTATTTATTTGTATAGATTATACATAATGCTAATTGTATTTTTCTGGAATGTAATTATAATAAATGTGATTTTTATTATTTGTTATTGTAATACAATTTTTAGAAAGAAAAAAAAGGACAAATATATTAGCATTTATTTTAAAACTAAAAAATTATTTGATTCAAACAATTTTTATTTTCGAGTATGCACATGTTTAAAATTAATTGCAATTTTCTTTTAATTTTCCAGAGTGCAAAATGTATATGAAAATTTTATTGATTCCCCTGAATATATATCTTACTATATTTGCATAAAAATGCTTTAAATCTTTTGTTCTTTTATTAACGAAGGTAAATATTCATGAATAAATATAAAATATCAATTTCCTCCCATTCTCTTTTATGTTCATTGGTTAATTTTGCTTTGCATTTTGTTACTGTCAAGTGACTGTGACAAAGTTTGAGCTATCACCTTATTCTCCACATCAAATTCATGCTAGTGAGACAAATTAACATGCAATCAGTTTATCTACAAAATATGCATTTAATTGAATCATGACTTAAAACACTCAACTTGATTGAAACACCACCAGTTACAAGCTGGCAACTGTTACTATTCATCTACTGAAATTACATTCGTCTTTTAAAGATGATTCCTAGGAAAAGGAGTTTTTGAGTATTTTAAGATAATGGCATGAAAATTCTTTTCCATCCTTTATTGAATTATAAGCACATAACATTTAATATAAAACATTTTTGACTTTAAAAAAGCAAAATAAAAAAAATTAATTACTGTGAAATAAATAATGAATTCGTTATAGAATGCTTATAGAATAATGAATGTTTGTTGTTATTTTCTTGTTTTTCTCCAGTATTGAAAATGTATATAAAATAATATTAAGATTTTCAGACATTTTTTTATGTCCTTAAATTTTTTTTAATATATATTTTTCAGGGAAGTGCAAAATTTTGAATATGTAAATAAGAAAGAAACAGTTCTGGATTATATAATATGGGGCTTTAGGAATAATTTTTCTGGTTTAAGCAGCAAACTTAAGGTTAGTATTTACATAATCTATTTTTTTATTCTAAGTGAAATATTAGTTTTGAAATTTGAAGGAAAACTCAGATTCCAACTATAATATTGAGAAATATTTTTGTCACTGTGACTCAGTTTTTTAATTTCTCAGCTATTTTATGTTTTTTATTCAATCTGTTATATTTTTACGCTCTGTGGTTAAAAAATTAAGAACACTCCTCATTTAAATTTCAAATTTCATTTGGGTTGTGCAGCACATGTGCAACTTAAAAAAGAGGATTTACTGATTATCACTGAACTAGATAACTAGAATATTTTCTTCTAGCCATTCTTCTACACCATTTAACATTAAAACCTAATTTTGTGGGGAGAGGGAATTGAAATGAGTTTGAACAGAGCATGCTTGTGGATTCCTTATCTCTGAAGCTACTAACTTTCTTTACTTTTCTGGTATAACCATACCTCAAGTCTTCAAAGAATAGCTACTAAACCAAACAACTTTGAGTAGGAAGCAGCATAATAAAAGAAAATCACTTGTAAACAAAAGAAGTTCCTGGTGATTGTTACACATTGTGCAGGGGAAAAAAGACTACAAATACAACAAAAAAAAACTGTTTCATAATACATTTGGGTTTATCACAAAGCATACTCATTTGTTCTACAAGACAGATTTTAAAATAAATGGGGTTTTAATATTCAGTTAAAAAGAGACTTCCTCATTAAATTTCAGAATAGAAAATGATGACTTTTGTGGGCTTTAGAATGATGAAATTGGATTTTTTATTAATGAAAGAGTGATGTCTGGTTTGAGAAGTCAAGATTTCTTCTTCACGACAATATTAACTGTTTGTTACACAAACACCAAGAAATGGCTTCTATATGCCACATGATAACTGTATTAGTGAATATTAGCAGAATCATGGTCTGGGGAGCATTTTCCTGAGGTATCCTTGGTTCCTTAGTTCCATTGGAAATATTTGTATATGTCAGCCCCTTCTTCCACATCAATGCTGATCTCATATACCTGTTTATGGGCATAATGTTTCTTTATCATGGCTATTTCCATCAGGGTAACATGCCCTGCTACTTGACTAAAATAATCTCAGATTGGTTTGAAAAACACCTAATTCTGGGTTTCAATTGCATTAATGACCTCTTCAGTTTCCTAATTTCAACACAATCAAGCATTTGCAAGATGAGCTTGAAAGGTTTATTAAAAACTCCAAAATATCACTTTCTAATTTAAGAGAATTAAAGATTCCCATTTCATTAGCTTGTACTAATATACCTCGTCAAAAGTTACAGCAATTTGTAGAGCTCTACCTAAAACAATATCTGCTGTCATCTAAGTCTGAGAAGATCCCACACATTAAGGTGCAAGGTGTTCCTTTTCTTTTTGGCCACTGATTGTATATGTGCAATTTTAAGACTAAGAATACATATTGCCTATATTTATATAATGATAAATTATTTACATTTTGGAATAAAAAGAAAATATTTTTCTTAATATACTTAAATTTCTATCTTTTTTTTTAGTACTTGAGGAACAGATTCATAAATACAGTGTTGCATCTCTTTCCTTTTATTTATACAGTAGGTACTATAAGCTGGACACTGTGGTGTAAACCCTTTCAAGGTGGTTTTATTACATTTAATATGCTTTTCCATTTTTAAGGACATATTTTTTTCCCCTTCTGCATGTAGAAAAAATAAAGACAAATTTAACAAAATTGACTCAGATAGTTGAGTATTGATTGTTTATTCTTTGTACATAACATATGTATGTAGAATGAATAAAAATATGACACAAACATTTATTTTTTTCTATTAAAGTAAGTGTTATTCGTTTAGAAGAGATTCATGGGTTCTTGTATATCATAGAAAAAATATATTTAAAGTGAATTTGTATTTGCAACAATCATGGAGTTAAAGTTTTTGAATAATATGAGTTTTTCTGTTCAATTTAATTTATTAGGTTATTGTATTAAAATTCAGAAAAACAGTTATTTAATAATTCAGAACACTAAAAGTATAATTCAGGATCTATTCCTTTAAAAAAAAAGCTCTTGGACCATATTAAGAGGGTATTGTAAATAATTAATTATATATTTGCAAACATCTTAATTATAATTTTAAAGAAAACTGGTGTGAAAACAAAGTATTTAGATAGTTTAGAAGGAAAAGGTTAGTAAAATCATTAAAAAATACTGAAATAAAATTGAAAAATTTAATAATAAAAAGTTCTATTCTAAGTTCTTCCAGAATAGTTTTAGCCACCAAAAAGATATATACACTAGTGCACAGTTGTGCAATTGTTTTGGCTCAATGACCACTTTGTGAAATTGGAGGAGGTCTGCTCCATTTTAAAATAACTGTATTCATTAGTTAACTTTTTGTATTCTAGAAAAGGAATAAATTTTACCATAAAAATCCATATATATAGGTTAAATAAAATAGTGGCAGTTTTATTGAATTTATGTATATATTTATTGTTCTAATTTCATATCTATGGCTGCAAGTGCATTTAGTTTTAATAGCAGTTTATTGAAAAAATGTACCCTATCACACTTCTTTTTACAATATTTTTGAAATCAGGAGTGAGATTGCTTGTTGAAATTCTCATAACAGCCTGCAAGTTAATGTCAACCAACTTGCATCTATAATTACTGTTGTTGATTTCCATGTAAGAAAAACTTTGCTCACAAATATATGTTGAACTAAATTTAGAAAACAGTTTCTGTCTATTTGGTGTTTCTCTGACTGTCTTGGCTAGCTGCTATTTGCCCATCTCTGCACTGTTGTGCAAAACTTAAGCAAGTTTTTGGATTTTTACATAGCTCTGAAAAAAGTCAACAAGGTGACATGAAATTCATTCTTAAGAGGCACAATGTAGTACTTAAAGTTGATGAAAGCATAGTAGCCAAAAAATTAATTGTATGTGTTCATTATTGAACAAAGCAGAAAAAGGCTTTTTTGACAAAATGGTATTAGTAAACATTTTGTTCATGAAGAAGAGCAATTGACCAAAATCTTTTCATAAGGGTTATGAGCTTCCCTAACTGCAATAGTTATGTGACATTGTTCTTTCCTACAAAATTATCCAGCAATTTTTGTGGTAAGATTCGCCTTTCTTCTGAAAGCATCATTTTCGGCTGTTTGGTATTCTCCTGAGGATGCGATCCTGTGGCCAGACTATCTCCCCAAAACATCTGACTCATATTCATGCTAGCTAATCCATTCTGCTAATATCCTCACATCTTAGGAGCTCAACAGCAGCTGAGGTCCTGTTTGAACGTGCAATGTTGTCCACAAAAATAAAGTCTGGACCAATGGCACCTTGAAATAGATGCACATCTGGTGGATAGTTTTGTTGATGTAATAATCCATGGTAAGTGAACTCCTGTCCAACATGTGAAGCCCCATTCGTCCATTCAGCATAATGCTAGCACTCTAGCACAACTCCAACAGTTTTTTTCCTGTGAGATGAAACCATATTTCTACCTCCTTCTATATCAACTAGCACTGAAAATCACTGCTTAGAATGAAATGACTGTCATCAGTAAAGAGAATGTGACTGCATTGATTGGGTGTCCAGTTTTTGTATTCATGACACAACTATAAATGGTGCCACTGATAGGCTGCTGTTAATTATATGCATAATTCAAGATGATGGGTGAATAGATCACCTTTATGCTACCATTTGCCCACAGTAAACTGTGATATCTGTTGTCCAGTTACTGTACACAACTGCTGAGCAATGTTGCCCAATGTCTGGTTTTGGCCAACTTCTTTTATAGCTGTACCTGTCATTTGAAAGTTTTTCAAAGCTCTTGAAACTCATTTTTGTCAAATCCAAACTATACCCTTCTTCAAGTTTCTAAATCATTCTGTTACGCAAAGAGACATGCAGATGGTTTCTTGTGGCCTTTATGAATGTATGATTTCACTTTGACTTGTAGGGAATGTCTGGAAATGTGTTCTTCCTTCTTTTTAAGTTGCCTTTCTGTGTTGCAATGTCCTCTTTGATGTCATAGTGTTGACATTTGCACATGCATCACCTTACTATTGAGTTGCAATACTGTTTGCAAAACACCCTTTACAATTATTTCATGATTTTTAGATGTGATGGGTTGATGGGAAATATTGAATTTCTATAATGCATGTTTAGAATATTTTCTTATGGATTGACAATGTTACTCAAATCATAAAAGAACAAATTAACTTTAATACTGCTTGTTAATGAGAGAAAGCATATGAGACACATTGCTACACAACATTTTACGGAAAGGTAAACAGTATGGAATAACAATATAGTGTTGCCAAATGACAACAAAGAAATTAACAGTTTAATCAGTTTGCTTCACTTCATGTAGCCACAGTTTTATGTTGAAAAATACATTTGTTTTGCATATTAATGTATATTTAAGGCTTTCCGGAATCAATTTTTTTATATGGTAAAGTTTTGAAAATGAAATAAAATATTAATAAAATGTTGTATATTTTGTATGTCAAACAATCAAATTTATTTTTTTCTGATTACATATGGCAAATTACTGTGATTGTGTTTCCATTCCTAAGGTTGTTATATTAGCTATCTCAGCAAATAATTTCATCAAGTTTTCTGTTTTGTACAAAAATTTTAAATGGAAAAATTGTTTGACCCAAAAATATGTGAAGAGAGTCTTGTTGTAAAGAAACAACTCTCAAGGTAAATAGGGCAGCCTTCCAACTGTCATAAAATTCTTTATAATTTTACTATATTTCATTTCTTTTTTGATTTCCTAATAATGTATAAATTATTGTAATACATCAGTAGACGTATAAAATATTACTTAATTTTTGTGTGAGTTCTTGAACTATATACAAGTTATAAAGAAACCCTATCTCTCATAGTATATTATTAAAAAATGAGTTCATTACTGTTGAAAGCAGGCATTTGAAGAGTGGCCGAGTATAATTTATTGGTGGGCTATTAAAATACAAAAGCAGTATGTCAATTTCAAATTAGTTGCATTTTTTTCTTGGGTTCTGATATGATATGGAAATTTATTTCATTTGTACCTGTGATGCATAATGGACTAAATTCATGACAGTCACATGATAATATTAACACGTGTTCTACATTGAATTAAAAAAAGACAATAAACTAGCTCGTACTTTTTATTCTATTTGTTAAACTTAGGCAAAATTTCAAATTGCATAATTGGGTAAAGATGCTCAAGAGTTATAAAAAGAAATTTCTGCAAAAAGATTTTAAAATTAAAGAAAAAAAATCTTGTTTTATACATGTACTTTTAATTTAAATAAAAGGACAAATATTAATTTAAAAAAAAAAAGTTTCTGTAAAATGCGTAATTTGGCAACAACGAAGTGCATGAACTGATTTGCTGAAAATAGATAATTGCGTTTATCGTGACTATGACGTCACATGTGTTTTTGAACTTGATTGGCTAAAAACACGTGGTTTGAAATTATCATGTGATTATGACATCACATGAATTTAGTCCATTACCAGATAGGCTATTTCAACACTGGATATTCACACACACACACACTAGTGATTCTACAATGCATAATGGACACACACACACAAAAAGCTGAAATTTTTATTTCTAGCATAATGCCTTACAAGTTAGTATTTTCTCATTTGAATAGCCATATAAGAATGTTTCTGTGATGCTTATGTCTAATCTTAAGGCAAAACTTATGTAGTGTATTTACTTTTATAAAAACAAAAAATTGAAAGTATGCATGTAAACTTTTTTTTCTTTCAGGATTTTCGTTCTAGGGAACTATTTCGTTCTGAAAAATGTGATACTATTGGTCTATTGTTAAAAGCCTATTGTGCATATATAGATTATGCTTATGCTTGTGATACTGATTTTTTTGGTAGTAAGTAAAATTTTCGTTGCACATATATTGTTGAGATTAATTTTCTAAAGGAATTTGATTATTTATTGAATTTTATTTCATTTCAGGTGATTCACAATTTTCTCAAGCTTCTCAAATGTCAATAGAAAGTACTATTGAGAAGTTCCGATCATTAATTACGAGTCCTGGGGACTGGGATATTTTTGTTTTAAAGTTGATTGAAGTAAGCAAGCATAATGTTTTTAAAATGAAAGTGTATTTTTAATATTGAATACAATTTTAAGCGATTATCTCTTTAAAATGATTGCTTCTTTGCATCAATTTTATGAAAGAGGGGAATGGAGAAGCTGTAAAAATAAAAGACGAATAAAAAAAATGAATGAAAAATAATTTACAAAAATTAGCAGTTGTAAATAATAAATTATAAAGGATTAATTTTAAATAAAAATTAGAATATTTATAGTAGTCTCCAGTAGTCTTTCTGGTTAAAAATGAATTGTGAATTTGAATTTGTTAAAATGAAATTCAAGTGCTTTTTGTAAAAAATAGAGTTTATTCATCCAGTGATTGACACATCTTTTCTCAGAGAGAAACGGACACCAAGTGACCTGAAAATATTAATTGAATTGAATACTTATTTCCAGAACTGCAAAAAATCACACTTTTTGGTTTATGTTTTGATTGGAAAGTAAAGCATAGAAGCACACATATGAATACTATAAAATTTAATGAGCTGGGATTAAAAGTGTTGCGTTTGAAATATCTTTTCTGAGAAATAATTAGCTGTTTAACTTAAGACATGAATATATTATGGAAAATAAAAGTTAAATGGTATATAGGAGATTTTGTTTTATCTAAATAATATACTTTAGTTATATCTTTACATATATATAAATCATTTGGGATTTTAAAACTAAATTACAAAAAGAAAAAAATGCACAAGAAATATATTTACTAAGTTAGAAGGGAAATAATTGTAAACTTAATTTAAATATAATAATTAGAACTTTTAAGATGATATAAATAAGCACTTCATATTCATTAATTTTACTACTGTTTTTATGGAGGATCATTCTTGGTCTTTTATATTTACATTTTAGCAATATTGAAATCTGTGATTTGTAAATTTATTTAAATTTCAGAAAAAAGATACAAAACTAGAGAAAAGGATGTGAAAAAGAGTTAATTTAAAAATTTCATGAATTATATTATTCTCATTCACCCTCATTATTAAAGGTTGCCTCTTTTTTATAAACGCTGTAAAATTCTTTTCAAATGACTAGATAGCTACATAAAAATCAGAGAAACACTTAATTTGAAAATTTGAGTATCATTTAAGATAAGTACTCTTGTAAAAAACCTTTATATATATATATGACATTGTTCTGTCAGCCTGATATTCATTAATTGCAAATGTCTTGACTGTACTTGATAATCGATTTGCATGAAGATGAAAAAATGGAATGAAAGAAAGAGGTCAAGAGATGAGACTAATGGCCATGAAACAGTTTAAAAGAATTTATTAAAACAGGAAAGAATTTTACACACACTCCACTCATCTATCTATATACTTTAATAAAGTTTGGTATGGTGTGGAATGGACAGTCATTTTACACATAGCATCCTTTTAGCAAAATCAAAGTAGCAGCCTTGTATAAAAACTTCATTCTGTTGTGAGTTCTAAGTAACGTCATTCACACGTACCGAGGTGACATAACAAAGGTGATGAGTGATTTTGCTGGAGAGACTCATTTCAGATGTCATTCTCATTATTCAGCACTTGTCAAAAAACCTGTAGATTTCTATCTGTAAATTATTTGTACATATTAGCTGCAGTTATGGTAATAAGTTTTTATAATTAAATTATTTCCCTTGGAATTTTAACAAATCATCTACTGTTCTCCTACATTGTACATTATGAGGGATTAAAAACTACTTTGATTTTTAAAATAAATACATTTTTAATTTTAGATGTTATTTGTATCTGGTAAGGAAGAAGAAGTAATAGAAGTACTTATAAACTATGCTGAAAGCAATCCTAATCACCTGAATGCTCACATATATGTTTGCGAGTTCCTTAAAAATTATGATCCAGATTCAAAAATTCTTATTCAGCATTTAGAAGTATGTATTTTTTTTTTAACTTATTCATTGTGAAGTATTAGTTTTCAGTTCGATTCAATTAATATTTTTAAAAAAATTATTCAAAATCATGTATAAAACTTGTTTATTCTTGAAACATTTATACATTTTGCGTGTTAGTTATTTTTGTTTCCTATTTTGTCCACTTGTGAATATCATACATTTTTAACATTCTTTTGAACATTTGAAATTTCAGGGTGAAGATAAGCATTAAAAAGTAAGAACTTTATTTTTCAAGTTCCAGATTATTTTTTGTGACAAATCTAACAATAAAGGCAAATTTAGTTTTTATATGACTAAAAATTGCCTTTGCCTTGCATTTTAGCCATAAAAATAAATGATCTTTTCTATTGAATGAATGCACATGTAGATAATGTATAACTGTTGTAAATTATGTATTAAGTTATTCTGGATCATATTTTGCTTGAAATTTATCTTTGATTATGAAAAGCAATGTTTATATTTGGTTGTAATAATTGATTGGTTATGGGTTGCAATTATGTGGGTGGCATTGTTTCTGTCAAGTCATGACAGACTCATGACTTGACCTGGTACTCTCAAGTCCTGGTGCTACTTAACGCTAGAATGTCTGGGATTTTGATTACTCTTAAACATCTGCCAAAATAATTGTAATAACTAAACAATTGCTGGGCTACACTGTTCAGTAAGATTTAGTTTTAAGACTTTTTAATATTTCATGTATTTTATGACCCTTTATATCATAAAAATGACATCATGTTTCGTGAAGCTTGTTGGACCACTGCTTTGTTGCAAAACATTTAGATTTGGAAATCTGCCAGGAAAATTACCATTATGCGGTATCCATTTTATGCCTTCCTTAGTAATATATATATTAGGATTTGCTGGAATTTTATGAATTATATCTGCACTTTCTTCAGATTCTTTGCAGTCACTTTTACTCAGTCTTATGTCTTCATCGAAATTAGAATAAGACAGTTCACCAATGTCCAATTCATTCTCAGAAATCTCTCACAATAAATTAGCAATTTTATCAGGGCTTAGACCTTTTCTACGAGCCAAAGTTTCAAAGCATCTGCTCTGTCCAAGGTTCAAAATTCAAATGAATTTTTTTTTAATATTGGTAATGATGAAAGACAGCTATTTATGATGATAAACTAGCAGACGTTCTAGGTATATTAAATTGTTAAATTTCTCCTAATTAACCTAGAACCACCAAACTTTTACTGTATATTTTAAAGTCACAAATTTTTTTCAAATTCCCTGCAAAAATGCAGAAAGGAGAACAAACTGAACAGGCTTTGGTGTCAAATTGACACCAATGGACATTCTAATGTTAATACAAGCCTTGTAGAAGATTGATAGGCATTAAATTTGCCAAAGCTCAATGTTTTCATGTTGGCATAGGTGTGCAGAGTGGGGTACCAACTTGGGTATCGTCCTCGCCACTTGATCTTACTTCAAAATTGAACCAATAGCTTTTGTGTTGCTTTGAAATAGAATGTTAATAAAACAATCAATCAATTCAATACCATTTGCATTCACTTGTGATTTTAGTTCTTTTTTACCCATTTACACTAGTTGTTAACTTCGGATAATTGTAGTTGATATTAAGAGTAATTGTAAATTTTAAAAATCAATTTTAATGAAGTCAGTTAATATGATTTTTATGGTTTAGAAGCAAAATTGTAGAAATTTGTTCTTTCCGATATTCACCGAATATTATTTCATTTCATTGTAAAATAATCAACAACAAAATTAACTTCCTTTGCATTATTTGTCATTTCTGTAAATTTTTGCCTAAAGAAGAATTCTGAAAGCTTGAAACACATCTTTAAGTTTTGATTATTGTATCAAAAATAGTTAAATATGTATGTATTCCTAGTTTCCATTACTTGATACCCAAATTCATAAATGTTAGTTTTTTACTTAAATTATTTGATGATGTTTAAGAACCAGTTCAAATTTTGATAACTTAATGGTGAGTAAATTTTGTTTTATTCAATAATGTAAGCAAATCTTTAACATAATTTGTTAATTATTAGGTAGTTAATAAAAATAAGAATACACAGTTTAAATGCGCTTTGAAGCAACAACAATATGAGATGTATGTACTTTTAGTAGAATTGTAGATGAATATTTCAAGTTTTTTCAGAGACAATGACAAATGTTCTACATGTTGACACTTAACCATTTGGCCACAGTTGCCAAGAAGTCATGGTAAAAAAACTCTTGGATGATGCATCATGAGTTCGACTGAAAACCTACCATGTAGGGGGGCTGATGAACAATAATTCTGTTTTGTCTTAAACTAAAACTATTATACAGCTGTGGCATCAACTGAATACAAAATACATCCAGAAAAGAACTTCTCATTACAGTCCATGAAAGTTGAAATTTTCATTTTGCATTTATCACAAAACACATATACCATTGGTAGTGAATTCCAATGCAGCTCTCCAGTGAACAAAATAAACCATTTTGCACATTTACTTTACTACTCACATGAAATTTGACTTTACAGATAAAAAGTAATTGATCAATCGTCATATTAAAAAAAGCACTGCATTTTGATACAAAATTCAGAATGCCATGTCTTATCAAGGCCCATGAGATCTTTCAGTATCTGACTTTTTATGGCTTGGAATCAGCACTTCTCATGACTTACCCTCCCTATTGATTTTTCCAGGCTTTCTTGATCTTATCAGCAATATTTTGACTTCTGACATCCTGACTTCTCAGTTTCACACAGCCTATAATTAAAACTTTTTAAAACCATCTATAAATAGATTTTCTGGTTGAGTTATTTTCCATTTTGCTTAATTCAAGAAAGCAATGTCTTTTTCGATGCAGACACAGAGGTTTCTCCTGACATTTTTTCGTACTTCCTATCACTTCCATTGGTAAAAAGAAGAAACTTAGAGTATATTTATCTTACAATTTGCAGTTTGGGAATGTTTGTTAAACTGTTTCTTACAGCTTGTATTTCAGAAATGTGTCTTAAACTGTTCTTATTTTACACTATCGGGAAAATTATTATTATACTTTTTATTTGGTTTTCAAAACATTATTAAGCAGTTTTGAAATTTTGTTTGTTTTTATTCATTATTTTTTTGTATGAATTTCACTTTATTCTATGAAAATGTTCAAGAATAAAGTGAAAAAAGTAATATGTGTTATAAAAAAAGCAGCTTTTATGTAACAAAATTTGGTTTTCATGGTATGGGGTCAGAAATGTCAGGAAATAAGTGGCTGTGAATGTATTGTTGGTGTCTTAAGAAAATCGAGTCGAAAGTTTTATCAGAGATAACCTATAAATTTTGTAAATTATATAAAGTTTTAGACTATCCTATATTTTTACAATTTACTGTATTGTTCTCAGTTTTGAGTACCTTTCAGAATTGTGCTTCTTTTATACATTTGTTTTAAAGATTTTATCATAAATATTTAAATCTGTACTAGAAGAATTTTATTTTGCAGTTCAAATTCATTTGTTCATATTGCATTCTTTTTATTTTTAAAGGATTTATTCTATTCTCTTTGAAATGTGTAAATTTATTATGTCTTATTTTTTTTTTATGAAATTTTGGGAATAAAAGAAATGGTGCTGAGTTCATTTTTTTTTTTTTTACTTTTATTAGTTCTGTTTATTATAAAAATGCATTTTTTTGTTTTTTATGTTATGTTTCATGTTATCTTTTTATACTATACAGTCGTGGGCAAAATTATGGACACTTTTGAAAATTGTTTTTTAAGTTTGTATGCTTATAGAAAAAGTTATGTTGCACACAATTCAAAGTTATGTATGTCTTTTTAAAGGAAATTCAATATAAAATCCAAATATTTGTTGTACAAAAAAAAGTTATGCTTCAGTAACTATTGATACACATTAGATATAGTGATGATAGCAATGAGTTATCAGTACTTAGTTGGGTAGCCTTTATTTTTTATTACAACTTCACAACGATGTTTCATTGAACTGAAAATAGTTTTAAGCTCTTCCTTCGTTATTACATGATTCCAGGAAACAATTATAGCCTCAATTAATTCTCTTATTTCATGGGTACCTCATTTGTGGACTAGAGTTTTTAAAGGGTGCCACAAGTTTTTGATAGGATTGAGGTCAGGACTGTTTGCTGGCCATTACAACAATGCTATTTAGTCAAGAAGCAATGACATCAAATAAAAGAGTAGATTGGAGACCTAGAAAGATATGTGCTATGAGAAAGTGGTCTTGCCTGTGTTAAAATGGCAAGACCGGTGGGTGGTTCAGTGACTACATCTGGAGACTGAAAGTTTTGTGTAAGATGTCAGGAGACAAATTTAATGAAAAACAAAACGGGAAAATGCCGAAAAAGTTGCATCACATCTCTTGATGGCCGAAAAACACTATGCTTCCAAGATAAAAGAATGTCATCAACAGTTATTTGAATGATGCTGGTGTTTCTGTCAGTTAAAAAACAATCAGGAGAAGATTAGCAAGTGCTGGACTAAGAAGTAGAATTCCACGAAAAAAAGCCTTATCTCAATTTACAGCAGCACTAAAAAAGATTACAGTGGGCAAAGGAACACATTAATTGGACAAATAATTAGTGGTCACAAGTTATATGCAGCGATAAAACTAAGATATTGTTATTCAGTAGTGATGACCGAAAATATATAAGATGTAGAATAGGAGGAATGCTACATCTTTACTGCATCCAGGCAATTGGGAAGTACCCAAATGGTTTTATGATTTGGTCATGCATATCAGCATATGGTATCAGTCGCCTTCATATCATCGATGAGACACTGAATGCCAGAAATTACATTGACATCATTCTGGGATCCAAACTTCTACCTTCAATCGGGGATCTATTTACCAACAATGCTTCATTTATTCTTCAGTAAAATTCTGCTCCATGCCACACAATAAAGTAATCAAAAGACCGGTATTGTTCTAAGATCATTGAGTTGTTGTCCTGGCCAGGAAGCAGTTCTGACTTCAATCCTATCAAAAACTTGTGACACTGTTTGAAAACTCTTATCTAAATGAGGGACCCATGAAATAAAAGCAAACAAATTAAGGATATAATTGTTTCCTTGCATCATGTAATAAGAAAGGAAGAACTTGAAACTATTTTCAGCTCAATGAAACATCGATGGGGAGCTGTAATAAAAAATGAAGGTGTCCCCACTAAGTAATGATAACTCATTGCTATCATCAATATCTCATGTATATTGATAGTTATTGCTGCATAACTTTTTTACTTTACAAATACAGGGTGTTTCATATTGAATGGGACAAAAAGAATGGTGCAGTGTGACTGCCGTAATGGATTTATTCAGCCGAAACAAATTTATTCTGCAACTACAATTACATAAGTTTTGTTTGGCAACAGGGGAAAATTTTCGAATGATGAACTCGCCGCTAGAGACACTGTTAAACAAAATGTCGTCCTCAGGACTTAGAGGAACTGAAGCAGTGAATAACTGCAGTGTTGAACTCCATCACAGGGGATATGCTATCACGAGTGTGGCAGGAGCTTGATTACCGTGTAAACTGAGGGGACTAAAGTATTTTATTGTGTTAAAAGAATTTTATGTTAAGGGATATTGCAACAAAAAAAAACTTATTTTCAACAAAATTAAGTTTATTAGAGTATATTTTGCTTGTATAGATGTGTATATATGCATATATTTAATAAAAATAATTGAAATAAAAACATTCACAAGAACATCATGAATTTTAATACAAAATTTTGAAGTTCTTTGGCAAACAAAACATTTGTGTTTTTGGAAAATAACCTGACAATTTTAGCTTCAAATTATCAACAAATTGTTCAATGTTGTTCATATTTTTATTCATTTCACCATGGGAATGCACATCTTAATAACTGTGCATGCTTTTCATGATGTTCCTCATTTTAGATGATGTGGGAATAGGAGCTGCATACTCATTTCATTTTTGTCATTGAAATTTGCATCAATAATATTTTTTAAGCTTTGAACAAACTCCAAAATGTCTTTTCCCATTGTTGTGGTGTGGTATTTAGGAGAGGGGGTGCCAGCTCAGGTGTCATCCTTGTCACTTGACCATGGTTCAAAATTAAGAGGTCCGTCGCCAAAAGCCCTCGCGTAGCTGAACAGTGCGACGTTAATATTCACTCACTCACCCAAAATGTCTTTATCTGCTATATACACATTATCATAATCTACTGCAATGAATTCTTCCGATGATATAGTAGGACAGTCCAATAATATAGAAACTTTCTCAAACATTTCATTAAGTGTGGTGTTTTCTGTATTTTGTTCATTCCTGGAAGAGAAATCTTTTTGTATTAAGTGATTTTCGTTTCTTATCAAGAGAAAAAAATGCATGAAAATACAAAATAGTTTGTCGAAACCATTGTATTATTTTGTGTTAACCTATAATTCATCGTAAGCCTTTTCGCGTTAAACATAATTCACTGTATTTAATTGCAAAAGGCATATGTTAGTTTTTGAATTTTAAATGATGAATGTTCGTTAAAATCTCTGTTGTAAAGCAGGGCCATTTAATAGAGTAAAATGTACATTATTGACCTGTTTAAAGTAGTAAATTATATTTTTTATTGGCAGGCAATTGCTAAGATATGTCCTTCTGATGAAAGGGTTTTACTTCTTATAGAAAAACGGAGTGAATGTGGTAAAATTTTATTATTTTTCTTTCAAATTATTTTTTATCAAGTTTTATTGTAGCTGGTAAAGGGGCTTTGCTGTTTTCATTCAGTTTTTTTAGACTAATTTTTATTATCGGTTACAATAAAAATTAAATATCTTTTCAAAAGTAATTGATTTTATTGATCTTTTAAGGAATTTTTTTCCTGTAAGTATAATGGAAAACTTTGAACAAATAGAGTATATAAACTTTAATTATTGACTTTTTTCAAAACCAGAACACATTACCATATTTCTTGTTATCAACCATTCAACATATGACTCACTCTCTAGTTACCAGTCAAACATCTGAGAGAGTTGAATCTATGCATGCACTGAACATTATACTTCTTATGACTCATCACCCTTGGGCACTATAAAAACTGATTGTAATGGGCCCACGCTGGATTAATTGAAACTGCATAGAATAAGAATAATACTTTAGTGATGAATAATATTTTGAACTGGAATGAGGGACCAGTTTCCTTTTTATCATGTGACCCCTGTATACAATGAAATATTGTTGTCTGATCATTCAAGATGATCCTGATATGTTACTATTGACCATCTAAACTATGATTGGCATGTAAATTACCAACTACATTATTGTCAAATATCTAAGAGAATGTAATATACTATTGGTGAGGATCATTTATGCTGCTTGTCCCTCATGCTTGTATACCGTCAAGTTTGATAAAAATGGTGCTGGGTTTGATCACCTAGGAATTGTGTTGATTGAGGATAATTAATCTTTATTTACAGACCCTGCTTTTGGTTCTTTATAACAGAAACATTTTTGGAGATATCCAAGATAGTGTAGGGAGCCTGCTCTTATTATTGCACACCAAAACATTTTCCTAATATTAAATAATTCTTAACTATTATTTTGTTGTTGTTGTTAAATGTTGGTTTTATTAGTTCTTGTAAAATGTAGTGTGTTAATTCATGTTGAGAAAGGAATTCTCAGTTGTCAACTCTGTATTATTCTCATCATTTTTACAATATCAACTTATTTAGATTAGGGGTAAAAATTGTACAGTTAGTTTAATTGGTTGTATGTTTTTATTTGCTTTTTTGGTCTTCATTTTCCATCATTTCCATTAGTTGGTTTTAAATAGAAATTTTTTTAATTTTATTCATACAAATATTCAATTTAGATATTTTTGATAAATCAGTTATAACTTGGTATATTGATAGTTATTTGTTGATATTTCATTCTGATTGCTGTTAATTTTAATTGTTCCATCTAGAAATTGTAGTTGCAATGAATATAGTAGAAATGATATATATGATTTTTTAGTGTTTACATTTAAAACATGTATGTATGGGAAATGTTTCGAATTTTGATGAATTCTTTTAGCTTGTTGATAATATACTGTTTCATCAAACAAATTTTTTTCTGATGTTTTGAAACACAATTAAATGCTACTAGAACCATTTTATGAAAGAATTTAACCAAATTTTGCTATCCAAATCATGAAAAGCAGGCTTTCTTATGCAGATTGGTGTTAATCAGTAAAAAGACCATTGAGTGTTCTAGTGATGGGAGGAGGGGGGGGGGAATAATACCAGAAATTGTGTGATAAGGGATTATTGCTAAGTATTCATTTTCAGATCTTTCATTGAATATTTAATTTTTAAAAATATTTTTATTGTCTGCTTCAACATTTTCATCATTTTTATATTATCAAACATTCTTGAGTCTTAATGGTATTGCATTTAGTGGTGCTTATATTTTTACTATTTTATATTTTGGAAGGAAATATTTGAATGTATTTATTAGTTATAGATGAAGTTTTATTCTTTGATGTATAAAAATTTTCTTTAATTTGGTTTACAGAGGAACAATTTCAAGATTGTTTGAAGCTTGCTTTTATGTTTTTGGATTATCCTTCCAATGGAAATAATAGTAAAGCTTGGAAAATATTGTCAGGTTTGCTTTGCCGCAGGAAATTGAGGTATATTATCTATAAAAGTTATTATATAAAAGACAATTTTTTTTATATGAAATTAAAGATTAAATAATATTTCTTAAATACTGCATGATTATTATTGCTTCAGAATCTTTCACCTTTTTGCTTTATGCAAATCAAGTTTATTAGTTCTGCATTATAAGTTATTAATCATTATTTTTTCTCTCTGTGCATGTATCATAGCAGTATCCTTAACAATTTAGTTCATATATATTTTCTTAGATGTATAATTTATTTTTAAAATTTCTTATTAAATATTTCTCTTTTGTAATTAAAATTTTTAATTTTAATATGCTAATTAAAATAAAACTAAAATAATTTAAAATAAACTTATAGTAAATCTCAGATAAAACTTTGTATGATTTTTTTACATCTTTTTTAGTGTTATATAGAATTAAATTATATGTACAGTGTATTATGCATTTAGCTTTGTTATGTATACAGTGTTGAATTAAAAAGCATTGTTTGTAAACTTTGAGTAAAAACTGTTTCTTCTGAAAATCTTATTTTCTTTTACAAAGGGGAAAAAAAACATGATAGTTGTTTTTTTAATTAAAATTTTTATCATTAAATGGAAATATGGTAATTACTTTGAGGTATTTTTCATGTTTCCCACACTTATATGAAGTTTTTGTTAATATTAGGTATTTTTATAGCAAAAACATTTGTTAAAATATTGAAATGCAATGTAAAGTTTTTTTTTTTAATTTTTATTTTAGCTGATCATAATGTGGATTAAAATGAAAGAAAAATACAGTTTAATATGTTAAATATTTTGAATTTAGTTATCTACTATTTGCACTGTATACTTATTCCAAAATTGTTTTTGGTTAAAAAAAAATTGATACTGAATATAAATTTTTATAGAAATTGCTTACAGTCAAAAGAATTGGATAATATTTAAAAAAGGGAGTTTGTAAATAAAGTTCGGTAAATTCTGTTCATATTTTATAAAATAAAATTATTACACCAAAATTTATTTAAAATATTTTTGTAAGTACCAAATTTTGATTCTTTAATTTTTGATGATGATTAAAAGGAACTGAATTTGAGAAGATAACTGAATCATATGATTTTACTAAATATAAATATTTTTTTGGTAAAGTTTATATTTACAATATATTTATCCAAAACAACAAATATATATATATATATATATACACTATACATACATATCTTTTTAAATGGCTGCATATATTTTTATTTAAAGGAAGGAGATCAAACATATGAAAAGAACCTTTTGGAATTCAAGGTGTCGCTCTTGGGATTGGATGTATTTTAATCCATCACAAATTGGTCAATTAGCTGAGACTGATTTACCTCTTGTTGCTCTTAAAGTATCAGTTCTTTCTTATTTTGATGATGGTAAAGGTGATTTCTGATTTTTGTAGATTTTATCAGTTGGCTATTTTTTAAAAAGATTGTTTTATCTTGTCCATATTGTAATTACTTATTATTTGTGGTATTGCATTTTTTAATTTATCAAAATATTCATTTGCAACAAAATTTGCACTTTGGATTTACTTTTTACTTCAATATATATTATATATTTGATTTTTTAAAATTCTATTATTAACATAATGCAACTAAATTTATAATTGGATATAAAATTTTTAATTAAAATGTAGTGAATTTAAGGAAAGACTTGTTTTAAATACATATGTATATTCAAAACATTTTTAAAATTTGGAATTGACCTTGATCTAATAAGGCTTCTCATTTTTGCATATGAATTGATATTTGAAATAGGGTAAGAAACTTTCAAAGTTATTTCTGTTAATTAAATGTTGAACATTTTTTCCATTTTTTAGGAAGGGACTACATTGCTTTCTTTTTAATATAAAACATAATCAGTGTTTAATTTAAAACTGAAAAATATTAGTGATGCTATATAATTTTCTAAAATAACCCAAAATGTATACTTTTTTTTAAATAAGGCATTTTTATTAGTCTGTAGATATATTTACCATGGAATGAGACAACTGTATGCAAAAGTTTAATGCATTTATCACTAACGTGATAAATGCATTAAATGGGCTTCAATTGTGGTTTCAGTTGTGAAATGTCTTGCAATAGTTCTACAAGAATTACAAAGTGTATACACACGTATGGTAGCTAACATTAGACACATAGAAAATTTCATTCCTGGAGTGGTTCGAACATTTGGCATTCTTCAGTACATAATGTCAAGAGTCTTACATTATAGACATTTCCTCATATTATGGCTAGAGCAGGATTCAGTTATACTTAATGTAGCAAACTAGACAAATTTTAGAATGCTAGATAGTAACCAGACTGACCAGGGGTACTGTGCCTGCATGAGGTGTATAGTATTCTGTGATTGTACCTTGACTATAGAGGTTGGTAAGCTTTGTCAGTGAGCTAAGTGTAGAGATTTTGTATCTGTCACACAAAGGCAGATGTGAGGGATACCATCATAGCCCATTTTTGTTTTCTGTAAACAAGTAAAAAAAGCTTGGATTTATTATTTTTACCTTAAATTTGTATGAGGTGTATTTTAATTTTATGTTGTGTGTGATTGTGATTCAATAAACGAATAAAGCATCATTAAAGATCACATGCAAAATCACATTGATGTACCATACCCAAGCTGAATTGGACATATAGGATCTCAATGGAGAGGTCTGTTGCATGACCTCCATGTTTGCAGGATCTCAATACATAATGATTGTTTCCTGAGGGGTCTTCTTACATTGCGCATTTATGTGATGCATATTTATTAAGTTTTTGCAATGTTACTCTTTGCTAGACTTAAATTTTAAGTTTAAACTGCATCCAATTTAAAAACTTCAGCAATGAATAAAAGTTCCTAAAAATAAAATATTTGTAAAAAATGGGAAACATTTTAGCTTGACAATGACATAAAGATGTAACTGTGGGTCATACATGAGGAATTACATAAAGCACACACCTTTACAGTATATGTATCAAAACAGCAATTTGCATATGAAATAAAATCTTAATCTGATCAATCACTTTGATTAGGATTTTTAATGCTTCGTAGTGCATATCATGTAGTATGTAGAAAAGAAAAGTTGAATTATAGTGGAAGCATTATGTAAACAAATGACAATTATGTGAGTAAAATGTTGTAACACAAAAATAAACATCCCTGGAAATTAAACTAAGTTAGTAAAGGATTTGAAACAAAACAATCCAGATTAGGACTATATCTGACACTGGACACACCAAAGGATCTTATGATGCTGATTGTTGTCCCTGGCAGACATCAAAAGCATAATTTGATATTTTAGAATGCATCCAGGAATCACTTTTATGGGCTAGGATATCAATGGGCACCACTTCCAATTACTCTTATAATAATTAATTAAATGAATCATTTTTTAGTTTGTATTGTACTTTTATTGTTCCAGTGGGATGTCAAAACTTAAATGCATTTTCGGGATTTTCACCTTCTCAATGTAGCTTTTGATCCCATATTCTGTGCTAAGTTTTCATCCTCTTGATGCTTTCTCTGCCCCTCTGATAACACTGTATGGGTACATATAACAGAAAAACAGATAAATAAGGACTTGTAGGATAATTCAATAATCAATGCTTGCAATTTTATCAGAGCTTTAATAAGAAATTGTTATTTGAATGCTAACTTAGAAATAATAATGCTTAACCTTTTTCCTCTGTTAAATAACTTCTTAAAAGTCAACCTAAAAATTATTTGAAATATGTTAAATATGCAATATGTTATGCAAAATAGGATAAAATGTTTGAAGTTTTCTTGCCATTTCATATTGATTTGAACAACATTCCTAAAAATCTACAAATAGAATTAATTGAGTTAAAATGGAACAGATTTATTTATCCTCATAAAAAAAAAATTTATACTATTCATATTGTGTCCAAGGAGATGTTCCAACTTAACATATTTTGCATAACTTAAAAAAGATTTCAGATCCACATAAGTTAGTCAAACATTCCCCCCTCCCCTAAAATGAAATTTACAGAGTTTATCATATGCTTTATTAACTAATTTCCTATTAAGAAAACCAGCTAAGATGTGCAACGTCAAATACAAATATAAATTTTAAAAAATTAAGTAAAAGGAAGAATAAACAAATATTTAATTAGAGTCCAGTGTTAATTATATTTCACCATGATATAATAATGAAGTTTAATTCAGGCATTTTTACCTTAACATAAGGCCCACTGTAATGTTACACATCATCAATATGGCCAGGGAAACCATTTGAGTTGTCCAGGCCTGTATTAGAGGCAAGATATGATACAAATACATCACAAAATTTTGCATTTATACGATACCTGAAGAATGATTAGAACACACTTTCTCCTAATAGCATATAGATACAGCATATTGTTTTTGGACATGTGAGTATATTTATAGATTTTAAATTATTTAAATCACACAGCCTGGTTGGTGAATTATTTCTTTGGTGTAAATATTCAGATGTTATGAAGACTCCATGTAATCCTGAACTTAAGTTGTTAGTAAGACAGTTGTTCAGGTTAATTATGTCCCCATAGTTGTTTGAGTTGAACAAAAAAAAAAAAATACAATGGTGTAAGCTCTTTCATGTAATTCAGCATATCATTGACTGGGGATCATTATGTTCAGGTTTGTGCTGTTGTAAATGGAGATTCAAATGTGTATATGCATGCTATTTTTCTCAAAAATATAATACTGTATAAATAAGTACACATCACAGTATATTTCTTTTCAAATAATTTTAACCAATGTTTTATTTTTATAATCTTTTTGAAATAATTTTCAGGTCATAAATACATTGAAAAGATTCTGAAAAAGTTTCCGAGTATCAAGTCCATTGATTGCTGATGTGGAAAATGAGCTTATTTGTATATTTATCAACTGTATCATATTTTGTGCTTGCATTTTATAAAAAAAAAATTGTATAAACTCTCTCTTTTCAGATAATCTATATATTTGTTTATTGAGTAAAATTATAATCTATCTTCATAATTAATATAATAAGCTGAAAACAATTATTGTAAAACATACAAGACAATAATTTTATATTAATCTAATCAAATTTCTTTTCCTCATCTTTATTATTAATACCTTGCCAGCCAACTTTTATGCTTTGTGCATAAAATTAGTGTAATTACCCTTTTATTATGCTTCTACACCAGGTCATTTATTTTTATGCATTTTTGCAACTTTTCCTTTATTTGCAATCCATTTTCTCCTTTACAGTTCTTTATTGTTTTATATTCACAATGACTGGAAAATAAGTTGGCAATAACCATAAAACCCAGTGCCATCAAGTGCATGAAGTTTGTCCTTCATTAGCTATGGATTCCTAATTGGATCATGATGTGATTTCATTAAGCTAAGCGTTTTTACTTTTTCATCTAACATTTTTCCAGAATTCGACTCATTTTGTGCTTTGCACACATTTGTATTCCTTGTACTTCATACTGCTGAATAATTCTTCAAATGTTCTGCTTACCATGATGTCTAACTAAGATAAAATACACTTTCAAACATATAAAGAATGTTATAAAAAGGAATTAAGCTGTATTACTGTATCCCAGGGATGCACAACCTATGGCCCGGAGCCCCGCGAATGTCTATTATAAAAAAAAGAGTAATCTAATATGGAATTGACCTTTTTTAATTAAACAGGGGAAAATCGTATACGAAAACAGTATTACAGTGAATAATTGTTTTACTGTTGTTCATTAAATTTTACGTATTGCCACAACAAGTCTTAAAGCCAATGAAAAATCAATAATTTCATAAATTAGTTCCAGCTATTTCATTAAATTTTACAAATTTTAAGTACTAATTTTTTTTCAAAATTTAAATTGCTCTGTATAATTAGCAAAACTTTTCCTTTTTTATATAATTTCAAGTTTGCCACCTTTTTAGCAGGAACTTTCTTTTTGAGCTAAGGTATTTTAATCTTTCCGAAAGTGTTTGTGTTTCATCCATTTATCAACCGTATAATGTGTACCTGAGTAAGTAATAATTGTGATAAATGCATATTGTCATAAAACAATGTTTTCATGTTTATAACATATTTACCATCACTTAATACTTTGGCCCTCGATATGATCGTATTAAATTTTTTGGCCCCTCATCCTAAAAAGGTTGTGCATCTCTGCTGTATCATTAAAAGGGGGGGATATGCATTGTATGACATATTGTACTGACATACATTACTCATGATGTTCGATATATTGCCCATTGTGTGGAAACTCCAAAACACTACACAAATAAATCAAAAGTACCAGTTACTCAAATTTAATAGGGGCTGAAGTGCTGTTTATCTTTTCTTGAAGAACATAATGTATCTTTAACTGCAGCTGATCATATTGGTCATCTTTTCATGAAATATTTCCTAGGTCTGATATTGCTGAGCAAATGTCAAAGGACCAAAACTAACTTCTAATTGAAAATATTTTATGATTTAACACATGAAACAAGGTCCTTTTTTGGCAGTAATCATATAAACTACAAATGTATCTCATCGTGGTCACTTTGATTCTGAAAATTGTCCAGTTCAAAGTGGCCTTTTTCCAAATTTGATTTGAAATTCCACCTGAGAAAATATTAGCCAACTCATGGATGAATATAAGGGTAATATGACAGAGCTTTTAAAACTGTACATGGCTTTGAGATGGTGTTGGTTATTGCAAGGAATGTGGTAAAAATATTTGCATAAAGATTTCCAAGATATGGGATAGTTATTTCTTGTTGGCTCTTCTTTTAACATCCATTCCAGTGAATAAAATAAGAGTAGGGGGGGGGGGTCTCAGTTGTAAAGTTTGAACAAGAAATTTGTCTTTTTATTGAGGAGCTCTGTCTTTTTTTGGCTTGGAGATCAAAATACCATCAGATTATCACCGTGGAAAAGATCTACTAATTTCTATATATGATTGCTGAAAAAAAGCTAAACAATTTATTTATTTTTAAAAAAAACACCCAATTTTTAAAGAAAAAATGAGACTGTTTAAAGCACTGAAAAAATAAAACTGTAAATTTTATGTTCTAATTTAGTTTGCTGAAATTGAACTAATTTTATAACACAATTAAGCTTTTATTTAACAGATATATTATGATAAAACAGTACATATTCTATTTTTTGAAATAAACCTTATAAAATTTTACAAATAATAATCATTACTCAAAAAATTCCATGTAAAAATAAATTCCCAAATAATTTGGAAAGAATTGTGAATCTTTTGGGGAAAATTTTATTTATATTTATCCATTTTCACACACATAAAAATAATATTCTAAACACATTTTAAAATGCTGTAACCTTATCAGTTCATTTTGGAAAATATACTTCTGTTGTGATACATTAAAAAAAAAAGTGTCAAAATAGTAAAAAATGTTTTTTTTTCCCTTTAGAATTTAAAGTATTTCTTGTCAAATGCTATGAATGCCTTTCTTATATACTCTCCCGTCCTTCTAAATAGAACCATGATCTCATTTGAATTTTAAATATGCATTTTATTTATGCCTGTTTTGAAATGAAAATTTTAAGTACTATGATAAGTTATTGCTTTCAAAAGGATAGAGAATTTTATCTACATTGTATAGTTATATATATATTTCTACTTACATGCCCTAATAACATACTAATGTATAACACATATATAGTTATAATATTCATGTTATTAAAACCATATAGTTGTTGCTGCTAATCCTCCATGGTCAGATAAGATTAAATAAATCATTGACTCAAAAAATCTAGCACAAGAAGGGATCAGTGTAGATATCTTTGCTTGTGAGATCCATGCAACGCATTATGTGTTTGGGAGAAGCGTGGTGATCTTGACACCTTGCACAGATGGAGAAGATCTTTTTGTTCACTGAGAATGAGAGGCACTTGATGTGACCACTAGCAAGACGAGAGAGATAGTAGTCGGGGAGCATGTGTCACACTTTAGAGCTAGAGAGTGCCAGACCAGGTCTATTACCCACGTGCCAATGATGAGTGAGAGGCACCCTCCATTCTACCAAATATTGAGATTTTCTTAACAAGTATAATTCCAGATAGGATGTGGGGGAGTTTAAAGATTACAGCCCGCCTTCACTAGTTACCATTTCGTTTCTGTAAAGTTCGACTTGAGATGAGATCTACTGAAAATGTATATCATGGTGCAGCAATCTATGTTTCAATTTGTATAAGATGGAGACATTGGTTTTGTTGCCAACAATAAACCATTTGTACAGGTGTCGAAGAGAACTATGGCTATCAGAGAGAATCCCCAAATCACTGTAATTCTTTTTTTCATAGAATGGCCTCAAATCCCACATCAATGGTTATTAGTACACTTCTGAAAACTGAGTAGAAATCTAGATTGCGTTTTTCCAAAGACAATTTTTCCTGAAACATATCAATATAGATACTGCTATCGGCTTGGTCAGATACTTTTCTACCATCAGTATAAATAAAAGTAAAAAAACTTTTTAAAAACAAGCCTTTATTTAAATGCATTAAAAAGAATGAAATAAACTTTTTCTCTAAAACTTTTTTTTGCTATCAACTTATAACATCATTACACAATTTATATGATATAAAAGCTTGTCACAAGATTTAAGTACTCGTATTTACTTGGTTTGAAAATTTTAAAAATTAAAATGAATCACAGATCAAGTTATTTAATTTACTTGTTTATCTATGTAGGTAAATCTCGTGCAGCAAGCTTTTATATCATATAATTGTGTAATGACGTTATAAGTTGATAGCAAAAAATGTTTTAAAGGAAAAGTTTATTTTATTCTTTTTAGCGCGTTTTTAAAAAGTTGTTTTTTTTTACTTTTTAGTTATCGCTGGACAGGTTTCTCAGTCTGTTCATCTCATTCAAAGCATCATTGTTGCCAGGTCGTTTGCGGGTTAATTTCGAACAGTTGCTAAATGAATTCTTACAAAAAGGTGCATTAGACGAAAAACACAATTTTCTTTTTAAATCTGTAATTTTTAAGCAACTTTTTAATCTTCGTACAGATCTTGGATAATATTGTCCTACACACGAAAAAAAAATTTCGTAAGATTACTAAGTGTTTAATTAAAATTTTGAGTATTTTTTGAAAAATCCTAAAAAAGCAATATACTGTATCGTGGCGAAATAAATGATCTTTCCAATTCTGTAATTTTTTTTTGTCTGAGTTTTAGAAAAAAAAATTACATCGCTGTTTTAAAAACTCAAAAGAAAAAAAATCCCCTTTTGATTCTTCATTTTGCGTCGCCGAGTAAACTATTGCATTCAAAATAAATATAACTGTTTCAGTCTTTAAAGAATCACATTTTAATTCTTGGTTAACATATTTAATTATGTTTCTTGGATAATATATGTAAAGAAATCAGTGGATGAAACATTTTTCCTACTGCTCACAGACAAAGGCAACATGTGCACTACAGAAATTAAAAAGTACTATATCATTCAATTTAATGTAGGTCTGAATGTAATGCTATCTTGAAGTTTTTCATCCACTTTTCTCGAACTACCGAAATATATGAATTTCGTACATGTGATATAGAAACGATTTAAATGCAAACAATCAACATAAGGTAAACAGTTTTAAATATTACTTTTGTTAGCACATAATCAGCGTGTTTTTTAAGTCTTCTTTAGACTATATTTGGCTAATTTTCCCAAGCCTTTCCATGCCATCTCAATGCCCTTAACTTTCTCTGGGTCTTTCACTGCCCCCTGAAAGCCTCAAACGCCCACAAGGGCGTTATCGCCCACGTTGAGAACCTGTGATTTAGAATGTTACACGAGTACATATATACAGGAATGATAAAAAAAAAAAGAACGTGGAAAGCCACGCGATAGAAGTGAAACTTCTTTGGCGACAATGGCCGTAAATGCAGGAATAGATCCAATTATATTGAACTGCTGAGATAACTTTAATCAAGTAAAATTCGAACTTCATTTATTGTATGAAAATATTTTTATTCAATTTTCTGCATCATTTTCCAAGAGACACAATAGGTGTGTGGTAACTAAAGTAGGATATAACAATCCTCGATTGTAGTAAATCAAGAAAATGTGAGAAAACTGCATCAATCGTGGTTCCGTGTATTGTTTTTCCTTCTCTAGAATCAGTATTCATTGTCAAATTCAGTATCTGTTTCAAGAATTCAATGAGTGGCTTTGCTTCTTCTGAAGCAAAATTAACATTAAAGTCTCCAATTAAGATAATCGTCTTTTAATCATCATCGGATTCAATGATTTCAGCAGTTTCTGATGTGCCCAGCACTAAAACTTTATGGATAAAGATGATAAAAGCTGCGACAGAACTACCTGGTGATATATAGACTTTCGCCTGGACTTGCTGCTAGTTTTACTTTTTTTTTCTTTTTTTTCTCGAAACTCTTTTGCTCTTTACTTGAAAATAAACTTCAAGTTCCATGAAAAATCTTACCATATATCTTAAAAATCTGCACAGGAAGCTATTTCTTCTTGGTCATTTTATTTTTAATAACAATATGGTTCATAATAAGCTATTTTCTCCTGTTTCAGTATTTCGCAATCTAGTATCTGCAATAGACTGATGTCACTTTGTCCCCCCCCCCTTCCCTTACTCTGTTCTTTCTCCGAGGTGTTTTTTTAAAATAGAAAGGAAATGATTAAAAAAAAAAAGTAATAATAATTATAATATTTTCTTGTCCACGCATACATATTTGCCTAAAATTAATGAAAAAAGTATGTACGCACGTAAGAAGTTATACTTCTTTGGTATCAATTAATGACATTTTGTACAACACCATTCCGTTGTTAGAAAAATATATCCTGAAACAATATTTAACTTTGATCAACTTGTTATAGGTACTTTATAGATTCTAAAAAGTATTGTAGTTGTTATAAAAATAAAAATCTTGAGCTGGGCCAAGGACGAAAGGTGATCACGAGCAGAGTTGAACGATACCAACCTTAAGTCAATCGGACACTCCAAACCCGAGATCATCACGATTTAAACATCCCCGCACAGGGACAGTAGAACCAATAACAGGGGGAGGGGGGATTCGGCAGACTGTATCTGGAGATGAAGTGAACCAAATGTGACACCTGAAACCTCATATTGAATGTTTCGGCAGGAAGAATCGTTCCCGAGAAAATTAAGACATCCGCCTGAAGAGCCCCGAGTTATGGTCATTTTAAAATAATTTAAAACAATTAAATAAAATAGAAGCAGGGCACCCACTAACTTTAAACTCGGCGTGGTTGTAGGGAAACACAAGAGGAGTCCATTCGAATCGGTCCGTAGTCTGTAATTACAAATGGGGCAGCGCTAGCTTTGGAAAGGAAAACGAAACCAACTCCCCCTGGGGGGGGACAACTGTTACGTAAATGGTCACGTACATCCCAACGATACACTGAGTATTAGATGATCCCAAAGTTTCATCCTTCTATCTCTGAAAAATCGTGTCGTCATCAAAAGATCGAACCTCATAGGAATAACATGGGGATTCTAAATTTTAGTGATAACGCCCCCTAGGCCCACTATCTACACACGAATTACAGCAGATGAAAGAGCTCAACGAGGAGAACCTATGGTCCGAGTTTCATTGACGGAGCTAAAAAATCCTCAAAAGATATGCGGGATTTAAAAAACTTTAAAATAATTTTAAAATGTTAAATATGGGTAAGAAATGGGGCTATTGTCCTGAAAAAAATATTTATATAGGATGCCCATAGGGAGAACAATCGAATCCAGCCAGTGCGGTTTACCAAGATAGCATAGGATTCGAGTTATTTCTGGGGAAGCCCTGTAGGGGGGGGGGAGCACCGGAGGGGGCCAATTCCACGTAAAGTTCGCGCTAATACGAAAATATGGCGGACCTCCAAAAATCAAGTCCCATGCTCAATTCCTTGGGGGGTGAAATTTTTTCTAGCCCCCATAGGATTAATATGGGAGCATATTTTAGTGCTTAAGGCCTACACTATGGGAATGAGAAGTAGATGACTGGATAAATCTCGACGAGTGGAACAATTGGCTCAAGTGCGAGACTCAAACAGGAGCCAAGATACTGTGATTTTAAAAAGTTTAAAACAATTAAAAAATGTGGAAGAAATAGCCCTATGAGAGCATGAAATTATAATAACTGGAAGAGCAGACAAGAGGGATCGAATGAGCCAGGACCAAATGAACTGTGAGGCTCGGGTGCCGAGATATTGGCCAAAAAGCTGTAGAGGGGGGTGAATGTACCGGGTGGATGCCTCCCAACAGATATGGTTAATAACATTAGTTATTACAATCTCCCAAATATCAGTCCCCCAGCACCAAAAAAGTGGCATGTTAAAAAATTTCCTACCCCATAGTAAGAACATGGAGGACTGATATTTTAGTGTGCAAGGCCACCTTTATTCCAACCACAAGTACATAGATATCAAATACATGGGGGAGGGGGGGGCACGCCAATTCCATCGACACCCATAGCCAAGATCCCTCAGTCACTTCCAAAGTTATTAGACAAGGGTGTGCGCGCGCATCGAAAAAATTTACTCTCATCCTTTTTTCCCTAACGCCCCAAAAGAAGTATAACTTCAAAAAATAATTATAATATTTTCTTGTCCACGCTTATTTTTTTGCATCATTTCCTGTCTATCATATGTCAAATCGAACCAGGACATTCACTAAAATTCACACAAGAAAACTCGTACACATACGTAAAAGTAGTATGTAGCTTTTCTTTCCTATGTTCTGCAGAGCACGATAAAGGGTTGATGTTAAAGTAGCTTTGTATATTGAAAATACTAATGGATTTTTACTTAATAAAGCCCTTGGTTGTTGTTTTTTTTGTTTTTGCACCAGGGTTTTTGGATATCTAGCTATACCCCTTACAATAAGTGTATCCACCCACTCCAAACATTTTTGAGCACGATGCCATACATTGTTGGTGACATCTCTGAATAGTTACAGGAATTTCCCAGTTCCTCTAGTGTGTACAGTTTCTTGCTGTGTAACCCCGTATTTAAATGTTTAGTGAGGTTAAATCAAGTAAACTTTGCAGAGTACTCAATTGGATCCCTTCGTCCAATCCATTGACCCGGTGCAACGTTATCCAGATAGGCATGCACATCTGTATGGTAGTGGGACGAAGTGCCATCTTGTTGAATGGAATAAGAATCATCACCAAACAAAACCCAAATGCACAGTAAAATTAAAGTCTAAAGCATCTCCAAGTAACTCCTTCCAATATTTGCACCCTCGAAAAAGAAAGATTCAATCATTTCCCTTGATGATAACCCGTATGGCACGTGCTGCCCTGGAGCATTGACCGCTTGCTCAAACTGAACATGCGGATTTCATGTGGCCCAGTACACAAAATTATGCCTGTTTACCATATTTAATTTAAACTGTATTTCATCTGAACACACCACTTGGGAAATAAAATTTGCATCATTTTCAACCAACGAGAGTACCATTCACAAAACTACTCTCGCCTGTTTTACATGCACATTATAATGTCGATTTTTGTGACAATTCGTGTGAATGAATCTAACATTGCAACAGAAGACGCTTCGCTTGTTGATGTACGTGGCCAGCATGATCGTCCCTTATGCATATCCATTATTGTTCCATCATTTTAAAACTTACTACGATGGCGAGCAGTGCTGAAGCAAAGTTGGGGGTTCCGTTTCATATTGTTGCCTCCAATGTCGTTGCACTTCACTAATATTCTTGAAATTCTAATGGATATGAATGTCATTTCAAAATGCTCTTTCACTGCTCAAAAGTCAAACGTACTTGCGCCGTGGCCTCACTTTCCCTACTAAAACATTAGGCCATCTGTCGCAGAACTATTGGTGAACATGTCGAAACACTCATGCCAACTGTTAATACCAACTCCTAGAACTTAAACTCTATAGCCAATGCTATCTCGAACTTATGGTAGTAACATGTTACCCAGTCTTAAAAGTGTATATACATTTCTTTGATCACCCCTGTATATACTCAATAGTCTATTGATATAGTTTTTAAAATAATGATTATTTATAATGATTTAACGAAATTCTTAGCTGAACACCTCTAAAAACACAATTTTAATCTTTTTTGAGTTCCTTCATAAAAGAAACTGCTTGCCCCTTTTTTTAAAAAATTATTTTCCTTGATTTCAAAATGAGCACTTTTGATTTATTTTTCAAAATTTTATGCTTTTATTTTATTTTATTTTTTAATATAAAGCAGTCAAAATGGAAGAAATTAACTCCACTGTAAACTAAACATCCCGTTTTAGACGCAAATACTAATTAGGAAAGGCCCCATTCACAATTAATGCTTGTGTTTCCCCCTCTTTCTTTTCAAACTGAAAATAAAATACACTGTTGTTCAAAATTAAGAATATTTTCAGATTTGGTCAATTATTTCTAGAATTACTGGACAGTTGTTGAATTAGGTTTATACATAGGGTTGATATAATACAAAAATTAACCATTCAACAGTTATAATACACACGCATGATCATGCGTAACTCATCGGAGTTGGAAGGTAAGAAACAGCTGTTGTAGAATGTAACAAAAAGAAAATTGGTTATTTTATGGTACCCTGTTTCAAATTAAACAGGCATCACACCGTGATTTTGTACTAAAAATAAGGGAGTTTTTGTGGCTATTGGTCCCACTCTTTCAGCAACGCTCTTTCAAGCCTCGGATTTCTCTCAGAGAGGGGGTTGCAATTGCTCTCCCCAGGCATCACGCTCAATAAGGTTGAGATCTGGCTGGTCAATCCATCCGACGAATATCCTCACTTTCCAGAAATTCGTCGACCGGATGAGCTTTATGTGACCTTGCGTTCTCATTCATTACAATGAAATCGGGGCCAACTGTACCCTTGAAAAGGTGAACATAGGGCTCCAAGAACTCATCCTTATACCTCACAGTGCCTCTTTCAAAGTGCGATACACCTCTGCTGCTGTAATGATGATTTATCGTGCATCTGAAAGCAAGTAGAGGGTATTTGGTTCTCTCCATATGAAAGTACGACAAGATTCACTGATTAGGCTGAAACAAGTTCATCAGTGAAGAGAACGGTCGCTCATTTATCCATGTTCCTATCACTTATCTCTGCCACATTTTAAATGGACACTCCTGTTCACAGAACTAAGAAGATGCAAACATTTCTTCATGTAAACAGCTCTTTCCCACGAAGTCTTTGGAAACGGTCGTCTTTGAAACTCGGGTTTCTGTGGCCGCATACAACTTATGAGAAGCTGCAGCATCCCTGTTAGGATTCGCTTTAAAAGACAAATGGCGATCTTCTCTGGACGTCATGGGTCTTCGACGATTTTGACTAGGCTGTCTCTCGATGGATCCGATATCCTGAAACTGTTTTCATATATATATATATATATATATATATATATATATGTCAGGTTTGAAAAGATTAGCTTCAAAATTAAGTGAGTAATAAATAAAAATAGAGTGAACTCTTTACCATCGCGTACGGATTTGTGGGAGTGAGAGAATATTAACGTCGCACTGATTAGCAACACGAGGCTTTTTGGCGACGGTCCGCGTAATTTTGAACCATGGTCAAGTGACGCGGACGACACCTGAGCTGGCACCCCCCTCTCCTAACTACCACGCCACACCAACGGAGGACTTTGAGCTCTCGACAGATTTAACGTGCATCGCTCCCTACACGGCGGATCTTTAGGTGCTAGGATCGAACCCATGACATGCTAGCCATGATCCGATGCCTAGACACTCGGCACCGCGGCCTACGGATTTGTGGGTAAATAAGCCTATTTAAAGGTTGAGAGAGCGCTGACGAAGGAGAATGCATACTCGAAAAGGCTTAGCTGGTCACTACTCGTTGAATTACTGTCTATTGTTCTACTCGGTTGCGCGCCAAATGGCCGCCATGTTGGATTTTATATGACTGAATCGGAATAAAGAAGTATTTTTTAGAGATGATGCCCTCCTCATTTAACCAGCAGGCCTGGGGCCTGTCATATATATATATAAATTGAACACGACCCTAGGCCAGAGCGGGCCTCTCCCCAAAGGGGCCGTGTGCAAAAAGTCATTAGGATCCTTAATTTGATTGTAAAACTAAAAATTTACAAATTATGAGCATATATTACTAATGCATAATTTGTTTGTGTTAATACATTATTACAGAAAAATTACAGTTTCTTGCAAATTTTTTTTTCGATGTTTAAATGATGTTTCGAATTTAAGCGTTATGCATACACACATGCTTGACCAAAGATAATTTTTCATTAATTTTAATTTGCTGAAAAAAGGTTCAGCACTTTCTATAGTGACAGGCAATGTAAAAAAGTGTTAACACAGATAATGCATTTAGAAATAGCTCGTTAGAATTATTATTTAGAATGTTTGAGTGTTATTTACATCCCTTTCATTTAAAATCCAAACCAGTAGCGTATATTATACGATAGACTTAGCTTGACTTTGAGTCTAGTAAGTACATAGATAAACATTCTAAAAATCGTATTTATAATTTTTTAACATTGCAATTATATGTGGCCCGCAACTTAATATAAAATTGATCATGTGGCCCATAATATCACATAACTTTGACATGCCTACTCTAGACTCTAAACTCTTACTTCCTTTTCGCTGAGACTTAAAGAAGTACTATTGTATTTTCTCTTTGTACATTTTTGTATCCCCCCAAAATTCCCAAATGTCGACGTTAATAAAGAAGAGGTACCTAAGCGGTGCAGAGAAACGAAAAAATCAAAAAGAACAATCAAAAAACTTCTGAACAACTGGATAAAACATATAATCTTTTTCAACTTGACTTCACTCGGGATTTTTTGTTTCATCAACGGAAAAATCTACTTGATGCTTCTCCAGGTACGTCTACAGGGGAAATTATGGCAGTAGATCCTACACCACAAAAAATTTGTAGAAGAGGAAGATAAAATTCAGATGCAAGATGACATTCAAGCAGATTCGAATGTCAGTTAAATATTCAAAATAGAAACCACCTTGGACCAGAATATCAAAATGATATTGGGCTATGGCCAAATATTATCGAAGACGTACGGAATTTCTGGTGTAAAAGAAATTCTGCATTCATGTCAACATTTTTCGGCTTCATACAGACAGATTGTAAAAGAAAACTTTCTCTCTCGATGATATTTCGAAAACATGTATGCAGTGAAGTAATCAAAAGAGAATGGCTCATGTGTATTTGCCATCCACAGGAAATGTATATTGTTTTTCATGCGTCCTATTTAGTGAAACATCTGCTTGCCAAACTCAATTTTTTGAAGGATTTTCTGATTGGAAGAATGAGGTATGAAGAAGGAAAATGTACAAAGACTGTTCAATGCATCGGGAATATGTGCAGACACTAATTTGTAGAAGAACTCATAATCGAATTGACAGTTCTTTGGAAAGTCAATTTAATAAAGAACAAGAATATTCGATCAAAGTTCTGAAGAGAACAATGTCAGTAATCAAATTTCTCGCATCAGGTGGATTAGCGTTTCGTGGTGATATAGAATATATTGGTTCTCAACATAATGATGACTACTTAAGAATATTAGAACTAATCACGGAGTACGACCCTTTTTCTCAGTTTACATATTACTAGATACGGCAATAAAGGTCGAGGAAAACCTTCCTATTTGTCTTCTACAATATGTGAAGAAATAATTAAAATAATTGGAAATAAAGACCAGGGAAAAATTATAAAGGACATTCGGGAAGCTAAATACTTTTCTCTGAGCGTTGATTCTATACCAGATATATACCTCATACGAACCAATTGACAGTAGTGTTTTAATATGTGGGAGTATTTGATGGTGAAGGGGTAGAAGCAAGACCGGACCGTGGCCTTTGGGGCCCCCTAAATAATTAAAAATTTTGCCTTTTTCCTAAAAAATTATTGTGCAGAAAAATTTAAAATATATGAAACTTAAAGTTTTTCCCCCAAAACAATTTAAATACGTTATAAACAATAACATAATTTACAAAAAAACAAACAAACTTTTCTGCACTTTTATGCTGAATATTCTTTTATTTGCTCATCACATTTTAAGTCTTTGGTGAGATCAATATTAATACAAAGAAGTGATTAATAGCTAAGCCTAGTATTTGTCACTGTTGTCCTATATTTGTGTTCTACGTAGGGCATTTTAGAGAACGCACGCTCCACTTCACAGCTAGTAATACGGATCGTTAGAAAAATCTTTAAAATGGTATATAAATTTGGAAAAACCTGAACTAGTTTCTTTTCAAAATTAAATTGTATTTATCACTGAAGTATAAGACTCTAGCTCAGTTTGTTTTTAGATAAGTTTTGAATTGAACACCTTCATTTGCTAAATGTTGGTCTACATCATCTGAATAGTAATCAGTAATAGCGCATATACTCTCCAGGTCGACGTTCTCCTTACTTTGATCTTGCAAATCCATCAAAAATTTTAATTTCTTACTATATTCTGCATATATATACTCTTGAATTCTTCTATTTAAATCAAAGATTAGCTTATCTAAGAATACAATAATCGTGTCTCTTTTAAAGTTTTCTGTCCCATACACAGCTTTTTCTGTGAGTTTATCTGCAAATTTTGAAACAACCCGTCTCTAGTTCAAATCGCTATATTCTGTTTCTACATTAGGACTTAACTTTTTGGCTGGGTCTTGATACTCCTTTCATTTTTGATCTGATTCACATGTCGTACATTGCTTATAGACATTTTTATTGACATAATGAACTTATTCCCTTCACAGATGTCCAAACCCCAAGAATCTGTTATTTTTTGTTAACTGAATTAAATCTTTCTAAAATTTCTTCCCAATATATAATTAAAATGGCAGTTTCGAGTTTTGTTAATTTCTTAAATAAATTTGCTGCATCTTTTTAAAATTAATTTTCTTATTTTCATTGTCACTAAATGTCTTAAGAATATTCACGATATTACAATATTTATCTCTTGAGGCTTCAAAAGGATCGTAGTGACAAGACCATCTGGTCTGGCTTGAACTTTTTAAGGTAAATTTCAGTTTAAGTTCACGATTTAGAAGTTTCTGCCTATAGATCGAAGTAGAAAAGCAAACATATATTTGTTGCACTAAACCAAAGAAGTTCATGATTTCAGTTGCAACCTTATTTGATTCTGCACTACTAGATTAAGCGAATGTGCAGAACACGGCACATAACTAGCGAATTTTTTTTTTCTTTTAGAAGAGCTTATTGGTAGCGTTGTAATATGACTGTCCCCTACAATTATCCAATAACAGTCCATTTGTTTCTAAAAATTCTTGAAGATAATTTAATATAAACCCCTGTGTGACTAATCTTAATTAATGAGACACATCTTTCATACACTTTTCCCCGAAAACATTATCGTAGTATAATAGCAAGTTAGTCATTGTGGGACAAATCTGCTGTTGAATCCATCCCTATTGTATAGTACTTTGTGTTATTGTTATTTATTTGAGTTATATAATTGTTTAATGATTTGGCTTGCTCATGATCTCAACTATTTGCTCATATATTGTTTTTGATAAATACGAAATAAACGATTTTGGTCGTAATTCTCGCAGTTCAATATATTCACGAATGAATGAGTCGAACTCTGCTAGCAGTTTCAGGGTACCCATAAAATTACCATTATGAGGAGAACTAAAAACTTCCTCGGTACCTCTAAATCAGCGATACTCAATCTATGGCCCATGGGCCGTATATAGCCCACTCGACCATTCTGAGTGGTCCGGTCTAGGTCCATTAAAATAACAAATTCAATTATTTAGGAATAATGTATTAAAAATTTAGCGAGACTCTATCAATCAAGCAATCAAATCTATCAATTTTGCTATCGATGTCGTTCTGGTACAAATTGTGAAATATTTTTTTTTCTTTTTGTTATTGTAATGGTTAGAGATAACAAATAACAATGCAGTAGCAACCATTTTATAGGTGTAACTAATTTTTAACTAACCCTCATGTCTAAAAAATATTTGCTGTTTCAAGATGATTGGGATCTTCACTATTTCGTAGAAAAAAACAAACATGGATCAACAACTTGTTTGATTTATCGTGAAAATGTTATAAATAAAAAATATAATTTTGATCGTCACTGTACTACTAAACACAAATCTTTCAATGGCTCTTATTCTTGAGGATCTATTTAAAGACGAGATAAATTGATTTTTCTTTAAAAAACAACTTTGAAACAGCAATAAATATTTTGCAGGTGGTAATGTCACAAAATGCAGTGGTAACAAAAGCATCCCATAAAATTTAATACAATATATACGTTGACAAACATATGAAATTGTTAATGATAAACTTAAGAATTATTGTAGAAATTGTTAGAGTGTTTCTCAAATGCTTCCGATGTACTCTTTGATGAATTCAGTTATTTGTTCAGATATTGTTTTTTATAAAATCAAAATATATTTGAATAAATTTGAAACAAAAATGCACAATAAGAACAGACAGTTTATACAGATAATACTGATTTCAGTCTGTAGTTCAATAAAAACTCTTTGCTTCCATCCTCGTTTGATAAGTTAATATCTGAAATAAAAATATGTAAGGCTTTGCCAAAAGAAAAAAAATCAAACTATCCAAGTACTTGACAGCTTTGTTTTTATGACAGTAGAATGCAGACAAGGGGCTTGGGATCATTGATTAACGGAAATTGAAAAATTCCCCCGTAACTGGATAAAAAGTGAATGAAACCTATATTTTGTGAGTTTTGTTTGATAGAGTTTGGTATAGTTTTAAAATAAGATCCAAAATTATGAGATTTTATATTTTGACCAATTTTTCACATTTTAAATGTCCTTGATCTTATAGCTTCCCCCTCTCTATTAATCCTCATGTTGCGGCCTGCTTAAAATACATGTCAGATGTATGTGGTCTGACGTAAAAAAAGGTTGTGTATCCCTGCTCTAAATGCTAAGCATCTTGTATTCAAATACTTTATAGCGCAATAACACGTTTGAGGACATAGTGGTAATATTCTGTATCTTTTCTTAGTTGCTCCTGTAATTGTTTATCTAAAAAAGACTTATTTTCTTTTCGTGTCAACTAAACTAACATTGAATTTATAAGTTCAATAGAATTTTCATGATTTTCTAAGAAACTTGTTACGTGTTTCCAATCAGAAAAGCCGGTTGTGTATTAAGAATTTGTTTCAGAAAAAAGTTTGCAAGTCAAACAAAAAACACTACCAATACTAGTTGAATAACAAAGCCAAAAGATCTTCCCAACACTTGGCCATTTTTAAGTTTTTAGTGAAATGATTATTAGAAAATGATAACTTTTGTTCTTTGTATTCTCTTAGCGAAACAGAATATATATTGTTTGGATCTTTATTTTGAAAATAACTCATTTCTTGTGAAGGGATATAATCAATAAAATCACTATTTAGAGATTTAGATCACGAACCTACATGAATAATCATAATCTTCCTATTCTTGTCTTCATACTTAAATAATTTAGAAATGTATACTTGTAATTACTTTTTACTTGAAACCAGTAAACAGGCACCCAAGTATCTTTTAATTTCAGGTATTATGCATAGGACACAGCACCAAATCATATAATATTGTAACACAATATTATTACACAAAAATAAATGGCTACAGAAATAGTGCCACTATGTTTGTATAAATGCTCTATGCTCATCGGCGTCGCTCTATGATAGAGACTTATTGTTGCCTATCGGTTCACTTATTTGAAGACTCCAATAGGGAAACAATATTAAATTCATTTCGTTCGTCGAAGGTTTGCGTTTACTTGGTAATTTCCATCACAATCAGGCGACAACCTTTTTTTTATAACAATTTTACAGTTTATTTCTCAAACTTTCAATTCAACATTCTAGTTCAGCGGTCAGAGGAGAAGTGCGTGGGATTCCCACGTTTTACAGAACGCTCAGTTTAGTTACAGTTAACACATAAAAGTTAATAATATATATAAAAATACAAAAATATAAATTACAAATAAAGTTTAAAAAATTAATGAAGATTGTTTTGAATTACATGGTGAATCAATAATATTTTAATTATGTATTTTTAAAATTATAATTAATTAACAATTAGGATTTCCTGATATGCTCTAAATTCGAGCCAATGTTAGGCTGATTGGTACAGCCATCTAGTGAGAGAATTCTCAACTAAAACTGTCTCCTACAGACTCTATCATAGAGCGGTACCGTGTACAAAAGAGTGTAATTAATAGACTCTATTAATAATAGAGTGTAATAGACTGTATTAATTATAATTGTTAATAGATTGCATTAATTATAATTATTAGTAGACTGTAATTAATAGAGTGTAATTAATAGACACTTTATTAATTACACAGAGCTACAAAATTAAAGTTTTGGAGAAGTACAAGAGAAGTTTTCAGTGGTTTTTATATTATTCAGTGCGTTGATTTCGAAAATGACGTACATTTTTTCTCATCACATCAGGATTTTTTGTAAAATTGATATTTTTGCTAAAACACTATTTGAAAAGGAATTCTCTCAAACAATTTACCCTGGGAAATTTGGCAACAGTGGTTTTTATCCAGTTAAATCTATGTAAATATTTTTTCTTGATGAGGCAAATGAATTTCTCAGCAATTAGATGAATAGTGAGTGAATATTAACGTCAAACTGTTGAACTACACGAGAGAATTTGGCGATGGATCTCGTAATTTTGAACCACGGTCAAGTGATGAGGACGATACCTGAGCTGGTACTCCCTCTCCTAACTATCACACCACATATACTGGAGAACGTTTGAGCTCTCGACAGATTTAACATGCATCATTTCCCTACACGGAGGGTCTTCAGCGGCACTAGTCTCGAAATCATGACATGCCTGCCAGGAGTGCGGTACCTTGGCCACTAGCAATTAGATGAAAACCATTGTTTCTAGACCTCGCAGACTGTCTCTGATCATGCGAAAAAAGTCATGCGCATTGTTTTTATTAAGGTATTTACATAAAATATATAGACGATTTTCAAAATTAACAATTATTAATTTCCGCGTATTCGGTGGTAGGGTGGAAGAGAACAAAAGTAAATTGCTCTTGCTCTCTAAAATAAATTTTATATGGTATTTCGGGTATTTTATTTTTGATTTGTGTATATTTTTTACTGGTTTATTATTGTATTACTATTTTGATTGTAAGCACCTTTTCTGTTTGTTATCTTCAATGCGGAACGGGGGCCCTGGACTGCAGCCCATTTAGCCCATACGTAGATCCGGCCTTGGATGCCACTAAGTTCAACACTGGTAATGACTGGTACAGGCGCGCCTTAAATTGCGAGCCAAAAATTGCTATTATCGAGAATAAGAGACGTGTGCATGGCTCCCATTGGCATCTCATAAGGTGAAACAGTGAGGGAACGATACAAGTGCTACGGAAGTCTCTTTCTGCAAACATAACCTTACAAAATTGCATTTTACTTCAGAAGAAAGTTCTTTAAATACGGTTATATTTGCTTTGGTTTGTCGATTTTTTTCAACAAAGAAAATGTGAGTATAATTTTACAATTTATTTGATATTTAGTAAGCACTTTTGCTTTATTTCAAGTACTACATATTTTCATATACATTTGCGTAGCTTTGGAACTGTAATGATCAAACTGAAGGTTATAGACAGAATTTAAATTTATTTTGTCAATGTAGTGCTTGAAAAATACAAAGAGAATAAAAATAATCCACACAAGTTAGAAGAACTAAATAAATCCACGTAAACAAACAAGTGGTTGTCCAGCAATCGTGGGTCAGTTGCTGATCCACGGGTCATAGGTTCGCCATCACTGATTTATATAAAGAAATTTCTCGTCGTTTTTTGATGCAAATATAGTAAAATAAATTTTCTATTTGGGTTCCTCATTGATTTTCCACAAAAGAAAGATTCAGAAATTAAAAAAGCTACCCAAATATTTAGAGAGCATTTTCTTGAGGACAACGAATTCGAAGATGAGATGGTTCATTTTAAGCATTTCATATTACAAATAGAACATTTTAAAAATGAAGAAACGGTACCAGCATCACGATTACATGAACTTATTTTCAAAAACATGCTGCAATCAACGTTTCCCAATGTTATGACAGCATAACAAATATACAGATGTCTTATGATAACAAATGCTTCTGGTGTATAAACGAGACTTTTCAAAATTAAATATACTAAAAATTTGTCAACGATCTTCAATAACACAAGAGAGACTGAACTTATTTGCTGTTATGGCCATTGTAAACGACGCGTCTTGCATATCATAGAATTCCAAAATGTTCTAAAAGAATTCACCGCCAAAAAATTGGGAAACCAAATATTTAGTTATTTTTTTATTGCAGAAGTTAGTTTTTTTATTACATATTCTAATAAATAATTGTTAATTTATATATATTTTTGATTTTCTGATAATTTATTTTATTTGTGCAATAAAATATATTTCTAAAACGTTGTGTAATAAAATTATTAGGCAACAGGGCTCCGGGAATTTGACTAGCTAGGTGCCTCCATGTCGTTTAATCCGACACTGTGCACAGGTCCGTTTTTTAAGACAAAACATTCTAAACTTATCAGTTATACTACTGCCTTATTCAAACTCAGTGAGCTGTTGATCATGGCTTCTTCGTCTTTTGAGCTAAAAACAACTCACTACGTCAAATCTCAACGATAAATAACACGAACTTAATAGTGCGTATTTGAAGTACACTCTTGATTCGCATACTCTAAGCGGAGAAACTAGCACACACACACACTCATGAACTTAACGCGGAATTTGAATCAAAGTTATCTATCAGATGTACCAAACTTCGTTGTTAAAGTATAACTCTTTCTTGGTGATGAGATTTTTGAAGTGAAACTTCTTTGCTCACGGGAGTAAATGGGAAATTTGCCCAGTTTTGCGTAAGAGTGAAAAAGCGCCCCCCCCCAAACGTCGTCATGGTGGGGAGATAGAGAACGGGGGGGGGGGGTTACACCGCGTGACTTGCACCATATCCGTGAAAAAGTTGGACGATTGCTAAGAGGTTATGGAGTGGAGCATCTTGATGTTTGGACTAAAGCAACACCTCCTAGGAGGTGCTGACTAAAGGCGCTTAGGTATTGGAGATATTAAGTGAGTATGCTACTCGTAACGAACTCGCGTGGCGTATTTTCGTAGTTTTTATGTAATAAAAACGTGCTGTTTTCAACGAAATAAACGCACCCAGAATATTACCATTATATGGCTCTTCCCGTTACGGGAGTATCTGGGGCATTGTGTATATGTCACTAACGTTCGCTCCAGAATCGCTACGGATAACGTCTTGTAAACAAACACAGTGACTTCTGTGAGTGATGCATTAAATTTATATTATTAATTTTTGTTTCCATTGAAATAAAATTAATTCTGGTCAGAATGCTTATAACAAATGCAAAAAGAGCAAAAGAGTTTCGAGAAAGAAAAAAAAAAGTAAAACTCTAGCAGAGCAAGAGAGAGTCCAGGCGAAAGTCTATATATCACCAGGTAGTTCTGTCGCAGCTTTTATCAACTTTATCCATAAAGTTTTAGTGCTGGGCACATCAGAAACTGCTGAAATCATTGAATCCGCTGATGATTAAAAGACGATTATCTTAATTGGAGACTTTAATGTTAATTTTGCTTCAGAAGAAGCAAAGCCACTCATTGAATTCTTGAAACAGATACTGAATTTGACAATGAATACTGATTCTAGAGAAGGAAAAACAATATACGGAACCGCGATTGATGCAGTTTTCTTACATTTTCTTGATTGACTACAATGGACTAAATTTATGACGGTCACATGATAACATAAACACGTGTTCTACATTGAATTCAAAACGGACAATAAACTATATATATATATTATATATATATATATATATATAGCTCGTACTTTTTATTCTATTTGTAAAACTTAGGTAAATTTTCAAATTGCATTGTTGGGTAAAGATACTCAAGAGTTATAAGAAGAAATTTCTGCAATAAGATTTTAAAATTAAAGAAAAAAAAGTCTTGTTTTATACATGTACTTTTAAATAAAGTGTGACAAATATTAATTTTTTTAAAAAAAAGTTTCTGTAAAAAGTGTAATTTGGCCACAGCGAAGTGCATGAACTGATTTACTGAAATTAGATAATTGCATCTATCGTGACTATGACGTCACTTGAGTCTTTGAACTTGATTGGCTAAAAACACGTGGTTTAAAATTATCATGTGATTATGACGTCACATGAATTTAGTCCATTGTGTCTCTCTTGGAAAATGCTGATGCAGAAAATTGAATAAAAATATTTTCATACAATAAATGAAGTTCGAATTTTATTTGATTAAAGTAAGTTCTCTCCGCAGTTTAATATAATTAGATCTATTCCTGTATTTACGGCCAACGTCGCCAAAGAAGTTTCACTTCTATCGCGTGACTTTCCACGCTCTTTTTTTTTAAAAAATTTCTATGTGTATTAAGTTATGTGATAAAAGATATGTCTATAGTTCAAAGCAAACTATTATCAGCTAGTTGAAGTAGGCCTTAATAACAAGATAAAGATTAATAAAAGCGGCCCTTCCCAGGGTGTTCTCCCTCAAAATTGGGGTGGAACCGAGCCAAATCGTACTGTCACTTGCATGGTGCTCAAAGCTACGGCTAACGATAGGCGTATAGTCTAGCCCTATGCCATGATGAATTTCGTGGGCCTCGATCTGACTACATCAGACAGGTGGCATTAGTAACAACAACAAAATCGGCCCTGGCTAAATCTGTAATACGAAGACCACAATACTTGAGACAATTTCCCTTTTGAAGAACACATTGACAAATATGAAACTTCCCTAATGGCTGTGATTTGGAATACCATACTCCAGAGAATAAATGCTATTATCAAATCATTTTAATAAGTCGAGAAAGAATTATTAAAAGAGGATCTACTAAAATCTCTAGAAGATTAAATCCAAAATGTGAGAAATGAATTTGGAAAAATGGAATAAGAGGAGAAACTGATTTATCAGGGCTCTCGTTGGAAGAGGAAGCTGGACAAGCTCGCAGGTACGAGTAATTTATTTTCGGTGAAAGTAAAGAAATTGGTAATGAATTTATGAAAGAGGGGAACATTTCATAATGAATTTAATTTATATGGTATGCCATCAGATAAGAGAAGAACTATCCAAAAGAGTGAGATTCAAGAAACTGTTATAGAACATTTTACTGTATTTTTTTACGAGAGATTATAACTTGAAATTTAGAAGATAGTTTTACAAAAACTAAAGGAAACTTACAAAAACGATATTGAATATTTTAATTTTGATATGAATTGAATCGGTTTTTACTATTTTAATAAATTAAAAGTAAAAAAGCTTTTTTAAAACAAGCTTTTATTTAAACGCGCTAAAAAGAATAAAATAAATTTTTCTTTAAAACTTTTTTTACTATCAACTTTTTCCTTCATTACACAATTTATATGATATAAAAGCTCGTCGCGAGATTAAAGTACTCTTATTTACTTAGTTTGAAACTTTTAAAAATTAAAATGAATCCGATCAAGTTATTTAATTTACTTGTTTATCTGCAGAGGTAAATCTCGCGACAAGCTTTTATATCATATAAATTGTGTAATGACGGAAAAAGTTGATAGTAAAAAAAGTTTAAAGAAAATTTATTTTATTCTTTTTAGCGCGTTTAAATAAAAGCTTGTTTTAAAAAAGTTTTTTACTTTAATTTATTTTTCACTTTTTAGTTATCACTGGACAGGTTTCTCAGTATGTTCATCTCATTCAATGCTAGGTGTTTGCCGGTTATTTCGAACAGTTAGCTAAATGAATTCTCCCAAAAAGGGTACTAGACTAAAAACACAATTTTTTTAAAATCCGTAATTTTTAAGCAAATTTTTCAATCTTCGTACAGATCTTGGGTAATATTGTCCTACACACGAAAAAAAAATTCATGAGATTTTCTTCATAAATGACGAAGTTATTAAATGTTTAATTAAAATTTTGAGTATTTCTTGAAAATTCGTAAAAGTCTTCGGCATTTTATTATTTAAATAACTAATTCTAAAAAAGCAAAGCATGAGCTGTTTTAGTAAGGAATGTCGATTCATTTAAACAAAAAAAAATTTCATGCGCAACGATTTAGACATTATTTTCATAAAAACGCATCGATTTTGAATTATTTAAAAAAAAAAATCGTAAGAAATACAAATATTATTATTTCGTAAAAAACATTATACCTTATCGGGACGAAATAAATGATCTTTCCGATTCTGTAATTATTTTTTGTCTGAGTTTCATAGATTAAAGTTAGATAAATTTTTTAAAGAATTTCTACAATGCTCCCTCTCAGTTTAACTTTGCAGCGTTGAGAAAGGTATACAATGTACCAATCTACTTGAAAAATAGCTCTACTTTTTTTTTTAAATTTAAATCGAAGAAAATAGATAGAAATTTCTAAACAAATTGCATACGTTGCAGAAATTAGATTTTTACGTTGTAGAAATGTAATTATTTTTAGACAAAGTTAATTAATACAGTCATTAGCGCAATGTTATGAAATTCCAGTTTGGCTGAAAACCAATTTTCGACGCCAACTTTTGTCATTGTTGTAACAATAACATTATTACAACAATACTGACATATTGAAGTTGGCGCCCAAAACTAGTTTAAAGTTTTTAATTAATATCTTTTTAATTAATTGCAATATCGGAATATAAATGGTCAAAACATGCATTGTCACCCAAACTAAACGTGTATACAAAATTTTAGCTCAATAGGATGAAGATATCAGCTTCAAAATTGAGTTGCAAGATTCCACCGAACAAATTACATACATACATACATACATTGTAAGTTAAATAAAAGCTTTTAAAAAACACAAGAGTTGAACTCGCAAACCGTTGCAATAACCAAGTTCAATTTTAAAAATCAAAGAATTAAAAGAATTTTTACAATACTCCATCTCAGTTTAACTTGGCAGTGTTGAGAACGGTATACAATGTATCAATCTACTCGAAGAATCCCCCTCAAGTCCTGCAGCCGCCTCAAAGTGTGCTTTTTAGCCGGCGAGGGGGTGTTCCTGGGCGGAACGGGCGATGTACGTCGGGAGAGTAATCTCCTGGCAGGGTCACCCAAGGCGTGAAGGCCGTTCCACTATGCTCAGCTAAGCTCTGCAGGTGAAGGAGCGAAATCAGTCTTCTACCTATGATGCTAACATCTTGCCAAGGTGCTCCAGGTTTTCAGACCAACAGAAGCTGTCAAATTACCCCCTTTACCATGAACCTTGATTCTATTGCTAATCATACTGCATCGTCCGTCGCGCAGGTTAATAAGGGGCGCGTTCTGAGTTTAGGCAGAGGGCTCAGAGCGAAAAGTAAGTTACGGTCTCCACGTAGTAAAATTAAATCGCTGAGAATACTTCAGGCCAATATGAATGGATTGTCTACCTATGCCATGAAGGTGAAATTGGACCAGCTTCTAGAACTCGCCGATATTCATAATGCCCAGATTATTGCAATCCAGGAAACCAAGCTAAAAGAACAAATGAAATTGAACATCAAAGGGTTCCATATAAATCGATTGGACAGACCCAGTAGAGGTGGCGGTGGTCTTGCACTCTTAATTAGAGATGTAAAGTATCAAAATATCGTTATACCACACACGAGCACAGATCTAGAAATTCAGGGTGTCTCTATTTTCTGGGGAAAACATAAATTGAATATATTTAATATAAATCACTCTCCAAATCAGGGTTGTTTGCCTGATTCTTTCTTAGATCTAGCAGCAGCCAATGTATCAAGTCTTTTCATCGGAGACCTCAATGCTAAGCATACATCCTGGGGATGTTCTGTAAATAACAATAGAGGCTGAGATCTCCTTAATGCAGCTGATGACAGAGCTCTCCTCTTCCTCAATGATGGCTCCCCAACACACCACTCCTTTAGCTACAATACTGCAGAAGCCCTTGATATTGCTCTTGCTAGTGCGGATGTCTTCCCTTTCTGTCACTGGTCCGTCTTGGGAAACATAGGAAGTGATCATCTCCCCATCAAAATTGAACTGGAAAAATCCCAGAAGAGCATTCTTACAAGAGAAATGTTTTGGAATTTCGGTAAAGCTGATTGGCAAGCATTTGCTAAACTTACAGAAAAAGACTTTACCTCACTCCCGCTTTCTTATCAACTCAACGAAAACTGGCTCAATTTCAAGGAAGTTGTAATTCGTAATGCAAAGAAAACCATCCCTAGGGGAAATTTCAAGCGTTTTAAAGCTACCTACATGCACAATGACCCTTGTCTACGGCCTTTAGTTGACAGAAGAGACAGATAGTTTCTCAAAAACTCAAGCATACCAACAGCGACAGTATCCGAGTTGAATTTAACAAAACTAATGCAGAAATTAAACGTCTGTATGCAGCAAAAAAGCGAGCATCATGGCACGAGATCTGCAGTAAAATTGATGCTAGAACCAATAACTCCAAATTATGGGCTATTGCCAAATCTCTGAGTAGAGACCGACCTCAAGTGGAAGTCTGCAACACCATTTTGACTGTGGATGGCTTCCCTCCAAATGATGAAAGAGCTACTGCAAATATCCTAGGTAGCCATTATCAGAAAATGAGTAGACTGACTTTTAACAAAGCTGACAAACATATTGAAAGACAGGCAAAATTGGCTTTACACAAGTGTCGCAGCTCAAATCTTGGTGATCCAGTCTTCTTGGCCGACTTCTCTATGCAGGAATTACTCTTAGCCTTAAATGCTCTCGATCCGAAGAAATCACCGGGACCAGATAACATTCACGGGATTATGATTGCTCATCTTGGTCCGAGCGGCACTCAACGTCTGCTGGATATATTTAATCAATCTTGGAAAAGTGGCCGACTGCCTCATGAGTGGAAAAGAGCCACTATCATCCCCATAAGGAAACCGGGCAAGGTACTTAGTTCCCCTGAGAGTTATCGGCCGATTGCTTTGACAAGTATACCATGTAAAATCATGGAAAGAATGATGCTAAGAAGACTCACCTACTTTCTAGACAGCAATAATCTGCTTCCACGGGAACAATGTGGATTTAGGAGAGGACATAGTATAGAAGATCAGATTCTGTACTTTTGTCAATGTGTCAGAGATGCCCAAAATTTAAAACCAACCAATCATACAGCAGCAGCATTTTTAGACTTATCTAAAGCTTTCGATACGGTATGGAGAAACAAGCTCATTCTTAAAATGTTTAATATGTTTGGTATAAAAGGGAGAGCTCTGCCATGGATCTCAGATTTTTTGAAATCTAGAGTTATTCGAGTTAAGTATAATAAAACTCTTTCCAAGGACTTTAAACTCAGCCAAGGAGTTCCACAAGGATCAGTACTCAGTCCTACGCTCTTCTCTATGTTTTTGGCTGGAGTGGAAAAGGTGATTACTGAGAGTAGCAGTATTGGTTTATTTGCAGATGATATTGTCCTTTGGAACTCGAGTCATGACGTACCTTCTATTGAGGTTAATCTATCCCATTGCCTAAGCAGAGTTAATAAATTTGTGACTGACCACAAATTATCCTTTAATCTCACGAAGTCTGTGACCAGTTTCTTCACCACCAATAGACATCTATATAAATATCAACCAACTGTTTTTATAAAGGATCAAAAACTCTCATACATAAAATATCCTCAATATCTAGGTTTTACCTTAGACCAAGAGATTCTTTGCAATCGGCATATAGCGGACTTGGTTAGTAAAAGTAGAAAACGTCTGAATATATTGAAATATATCTCTAGGCGTGATTGGGGTGCAGATGCCTCTACTCTGAAAATTACCTATACTGCCTTGGTCAGGCCTGTTTTGGAGTTTGGTTCTGCCATTTTCTTTAGTGCCTCTGATTCTAACCTTAAGAAACTTGAAAGAATACAGCTGAGTGCTGCTCGAATCATCGCAGGTCTTCGTAACAGTTGTCCTAATAACTTAGCTCTAAATGAGTGCGACCTTCAGCCTTTAGATATGAGAAGTTATTGCTTGACCAAGTATTTCAACAAACTGCTCAGTTATGGTGATCAACACAGAACCTCTCAATACTTAAAGAATTGGACAGATAGTCAAAGGTTGAAACGGAAAAGCCCCTTCTCCCAAGCACTTGCACAATACCTGAGTTTTAATGTGGAGTATCAATGCCTGACATCCATTATCAATCCTGTCCTTGGACTCTCGGGAGTCACGTTCCATACTAAATTAAGTACCAATGTCAATAAATTGTCTGACCACCCCGAACTTCTAAAACAATTGGCTCTGGAGGTGATTGATGGGATTCCACTGGATGCAGTGAAGATCTATACTGATGGCAGTAAGGGAGAAACAAACACTACTGGCAGTGGAGTTTTGATTGAACTACCTGGCCGCATCATCAAAATTCAGAGAAGAAATGCTGATCACGCTTCTGTCTTCAGAACGGAGCTAATAGCTATCCTGTGTGGTCTTTCATTGATTAATAACATACAAGGCCAAGCTTTTTCTGAAATTTGGATCCTGACAGACAGCCGATCTTCCATTCAACATTTATCGAATTGGCCATCTATCGGTGACAGCACCAGCAGGAGTATTCTGCACCTTTTTAAGCAGCTTTCAGATCGGCACCCTATCCATCTACAATGGGTCCCTTCTCACGTAAGCCTGCCTGGAAACGAAGAAGCGGATGATCTTGCGAAAGCGGCTGCCAGTGATCCTGTGGACCCGGAAGACCACATGGTCCTTACGTCAACCGAGATCTACTCCAGGGCTAAAGAATTGATATGTAGAACCTGGGTTGTCCCTCCTGTACACCCATGGTATTTTCAAAGACATCCTGGATCCGCCATATTATTCAAGGGTTCCAGATCGTATCAGACGGCATTCTCGCGATTTTCGACTGGTCACCTGAGGTGCATGAATTTTGAAGGTGGTAAAAGAAGCAACCCAATTTGCACCAAATGTGAAATCAGTCCTTTTTCTCCCCAGCACATTCTGCAATGTGTGGGGTTTTCATGTGAGGAGGCTGTTGCTTCTCCCCTGCTGTTCCTAGACTTTTTGAAGATATATGGACTCATGGATCTGGTCTAGTTTCACTAGACCAGATGGGGATTAGTCCCACCACCACCACTCGAAGAATAGCTCTACTTTTTTTTGTTTGGAATTTAAATCCAAGAAAATCGATAGAAATTTGTAAGAAAAAAATGTCATACGTTGTAGAAATTAGGATTTTAATAATACTACACTTCAAGTTAAAAGCATTTATTTTTTTAACAAAGTTAATTAATGCAGTCAACGGAGCTACGTTATGAAATTCCAGTTTGGCTGAAAACCGATTTTCAACGCCAACTTTTGTCATTGTTGTAACAATAACATTATTACAATAATGCAGACATATCGAAGTTGGCACCCAAAACCAGTTTTTAAATCTGGTGGTGGTGGGACTAATCCCCATCTGGTCTAGTGAAACTAGACCAGATCCATGAGTCCATTTATCTTCAAAAAAGTCTAGGAACAGCAGGGAAGAAGCAACAGCCTCCTCACATGAAAACCCCACACATTGCAGAATGTGCTGGGGAGAAAAAGGACTGATTTCACATTTGGTGCAAATTGGGTTGCTTCTTTTACCACCTTCAAAATTCATGCACCTCAGGTGACCAGTCGAAAATCGCGAGAATGCCGTCTGATACGATCTGGAACCCTTGAATGATATGGCGGATCCAGGATGTCTTTGAAAATACCATGGGTGTACAGGAGGGACAACCCAGGTTCTACATATCAATTCTTTAGCCCTGGAGTAGATCTCGGTTGACGTAAGGACCATGTGGTCTTCCGGGTCCACAGGATCACTGGCAGCCGCTTTCGCAAGATCATCCGCTTCTTCGTTTCCAGGCAGGCTTACGTGAGAAGGGACCCATTGTAGATGGATAGGGTGCCGATCTGAAAGCTGCTTAAAAAGGTGCAGAATACTCCTGCTGGTGCTGTCACCGATAGATGGCCAATTCGATAAATGTTGAATGGAAGATCGGCTGTCTGTCAGGATCCAAATTTCAGAAAAAGCTTGGCCTTGTATGTTATTAATCAATGAAAGACCACACAGGATAGCTATTAGTTTTTAAATCTTTTTAATTAATTGCAATATCTGAATGTAAATAGTCAAAACATGCATTGTCATCCAAACTAAATGTGTATACAAAAATTCAGCTCAATCGGTTGAAGATATAAGCTTCAAAATTAAGTTGCAAGATTCCACCCGAACAAATTACATACATTGCAAGTTATATAAAAGCTTGTAATTGCAAGTTAAATAAAAGCTTGTAATAAAAAGAAAACAATGAAGACCTCAAGAAATTTATCGAGTTGCAAGAAAAATCGTAGAGATACTTTTGAAAATATTTTTAACTATACGGATATCGAATGCATCAGGTGAGAGATCTTTTTCAATTTTAAAGCATGTTAAAAATTATTCTAAAACTATGGGAAAGATGATAAATTGAGCAACATAGCCATATTATATATAGAACACACACGATGTTTTAGACAAAATAGATGTGGCAAAAATAATTGAGATGAATTTGCCACAGAGAAATCGAGGTGTAGTTGCATACAAAATTATAAGCTTTTCAGTAAAGGTTTGAATTTTTTTTAAATACAGTTAAAATTTTTCTTTAACCATTTAGTTTTATTATTAGCAATACATTTTTTGATAATTTAAGGTCAGTGAATTTTTTCACTATTTTAGCGAGTCTTGAGAGAGCCCAAGGGTCTCCCAACTAGTTTAATCCACTTCTGCTGAACACACCAGGAAGCCAAGTTTGTTTCGCAATTTAACAATTATATACGCACACCAGAATATGACATTGTAAGAATGTATTTTTCTGTAATTAAAATGGGTTATATGAAGACACGATTTATCTCGCAGATGGTTTAATGCTTTTAATATGCAATACTCGGAGAAATTTAAAAATTCAAGATTGAAAATGGGCAAACTTAGAAAATAGTTACATTTCAAATGGAAGGAATGAGATTTAATAAAAATTTATCAAATGCAAAATTTAAGTTTAGGATTAGATGCTTTAAATTCTATCAAATTGTAAACACTTTGAAATTTTCTTGCAAACATATGATTTAACACATCGTGGACCAGTCACAAATGAAACTGTATTTTTATGTCTGAATGTTGACTAATCAGGACTAGCATTGTCCATTTCAAAACTTTTGTTTAACTGCATCTGTTTTGCTATAAAGAAAACTTGCTTCGTATTTTAAGCTTTTATATAGCAATTTTAGTAGAACAGAAATTCAAACCATGGCAGAACATGATAGTGAAATTTTTTTCAAAGAATAATACTTAATTCATCATGTAGAAGGTGCAGTTTTACATTTACTTTCACACTGAATTAAGAAATAATAGTGGCATTAAAAAAATCTATGCGTAAAATTGCCAGTCAATAATGTGTTAATATAAATCAGGGATTTTTTTAGGGAACTTTTTGGGGTGGAGTTGCCATTTTTTTGTACAAAAATTTTGTTTGATTCCATAAGCATTGCACAAAGTTTACACTCACTTGAATACTTCTATATGTGTTTCATTTGTAATATATTTTTGCTGAAAAGCATTCAATAAGCATTAATTTTACTTTAAATATAATGATATAGAAATTTCAATTAAATAACAAAAGAAATTTTTTTTATATGGTAAATTACATGCAAACTGCTTATTAAGTGCAGTAATTTTAAATTCACTTCTGAGATCATCAGCCCTTATTAATGGCATATGCAAGACTTGTATCAATGGGAAAGAGAGATGTACTTGATTAATTTTAATTATATTATTAAATCTAAGAATAATAGTAAACACTGCCAGACAAAGTACTTCCTCAATATTCTTTAGATTTGATCAATACTTTGATTTATGGTTATTAAAGATAAAAATGTAGTTTTATATAAATAAGTTGTAGAAAAAGATAAAAGACACTGTACTGCAGTTTCAGAAATTAGAAATTCTTTTGCAATTCTTAGCCAAAATTCTTCTAAGGACATATTAAAATCAATTTGTAACTGTTGATAACTCAATTTTTTGTGATTTTAGAGGCAAAATGAGTGATATTTTCAGCATCAGTTTTTGCAATGGTTTTACAATCCATATATTTATTTTATGCAAAAAATAAATCAAAAATCTTACAATTTTGGTGGCCCCAGCTGCAAGTCACATGTGACCCCATTTAAAGGCACGAACCCTAGTTTAAGAAACACTGACATAAATCACTCCCCCCTCCTCCCTTTCTTTAACCTCTTTGGGAGCTTCAGAATTCTTATGTTGTATTCTTCTGTTGACAACGCATTAAGCCAGGTAGTACTTAAATTCTCCCTTAGTTTCAAAACATCTACTGGCCAGAAATTTTATCAGCTTGCAGAAAAGATGGCAATCGCCATCTAAATTGATCGAGCGATTCTTGAGTTACAGCAGTAGTGCAAGAGTAGTAACTGCCCTACAGAAGTAAAATTCCCCCCAAAAGCTTTCTTTGCCTTCTGTTTATGGTGGCTCACCATAACTTGCATTGAACACTGGTAGCAGAAGAGTACAATATTGGAATTTTTAAGCTCATGAATAGATACAAATGTTCAAATGAAGGCGATGATTATGTAAAGTTAAGGAAGCTTCAGGTACCTAACACACAGAATTGTTTTCCCAATACATATTGTGTCTTGTAGTCCTAGGGATGTACACATTTCACCAGCAAAAATGCTTTTTAACAGTTGAATTAATGTTTGAAATTGGTCAAGGAAAATAAACTGTTTTGGGGGAAGGGGGGGGGGAGGATTTAAATAAGCGTATTAGAATGCAACAATTTATTACCTTAAGTTATCTTTTGATTTGAATGTATACATATTTTTGAACAAAATTTTAACTATGATATAGCTAGTGAATGCATTTTATTGCTAATAAAATAATTTTAACTTCTTGGCAAAACCTGCATTTTTGGGTTCACTAAACATTTTACAAATACATTATGTATATATATTGGGTATCCCTTTATAGCTTAGAGCATTCTTGGTGGTGCTTTTATGAACTAAAAGTAACAGACTTTACTGACTAAAAACTGATGTCTATAATTATAACTGAACATTAAGAAAAAATATACCTTTCTGTTCTAAATAGAATAAAAGAAATGTATACATTCACACAAGCAATCCAGACTTTTTTTTTATCTACCATAGTTAATGGAGGTCAAAATTGAAAGTATAGTATTAATTCAAAAGCAAAATAAGATCATAAGTTTTTGAAACCCTATAAATATATCTTATTTATTTGGGAAATAATGACATTACAAGCTTTTTAAATTTTATTTGGTTATTTTTATCTCTTTAATTAAAAGATTTTACAATATAAAACCTAAAACCATTCTTAAAACCTAACATATGTAAAAAACAAATATTTTATAAATAAAAAATATTTCAATAAAAATCAGATCAATCACTTTAATCCTTTCATGTCCATGATGCCACATAAGGAACAAGAAAAAGCTTCACCTATCTTTTATTGCACTATATAATAGAGAATTAATACTCTCAGTATTTTTATAAATTTAAAATTTATCAGTATTTTAATTTAAACAAAAACATGCCCATAAATATTAACCTAAATGGATAAGTGTTTTTAAATAAATTAAAAAATTTTTATGTTAAATCTTATTTTTACTTACTATAAATTTTTTCCTATTAATTGTTAATAAGCATCAATTTCAAAGCCCTACATCTTCTAAAATATTTTGTGACTGCTGTGAACTCAAACAGATGAATCAATGTATATGTTTACCATCTTTATTCATATACTATCAAATATATTTGATATTAAAAGGTTTTAAGATTCCTTCTCCCAATATTTTATCTAATTTTTTGAAGTACTCATTTCATAAAAACTTGTGTACATGCAGAAATGTCTTGACACGAAAGGATTAAATACAATAGCTTGGACGGCATTAAAGACAGAAATGAAAATATTTCTATTTCTGAACTAGCAAATGCTTTAAGATAGTACGAAATAAAAATATACAATATGAAATCAAGAACTTGCTAGTTCATTTACAGTTTCAAAAAAATAGCTGTCTATGATATGAACATCAAGTATTACAATAATTAAATTGTATAGTATGAAGATAACTTTGTAAATGCATACAAAACTACATTTAAATGCACTTAAAAATAACATTTGATTGTTAAAAAATACATCCACACACAATTCCTAATGCATAAAAGATGATTAGATAATCACTTAAAAAGTATGTGCAACCACTAATTTTCCCAGACACAAACTAAACAATTTAAATGCATACAATTGAAACATGGAATGAATAGCAGCTGATTAACATGCAGCAATGTTGTAGTATATGATGTACATACAAAATTAGAATCTTGGTTGCATATTATATACCAAATTGCTTGCACGTCGTCTGAAGTCTTGAGCTCGTTTAGTATCAGCATATAAATATGCTGCAGCAAACATGTGGAAAAACATGGATACTACAGCAAGTCCATAAGCCCATGAGAGATGATTGAAGGATGGATATTGTAGCCATGACCTGTTGTAACACATACCTCCAAACACACTGACTCCCAAAAACATGATTACACCTACATAACAAAAAAATGACCAAAATTGCATTAGACTCATAAACTCTTAGTTGTTACTTAATAACAGTACATTTTTTATAGAGGGAATGAATTTGCATAAGTTGCTTACTAATGATTGCTTCACAAACGAAAGCAGCTCCAATGAAAAACACTTCAAACTTGATAAGAAAACGCATGAGAATAACACTGATGAAGGATAGAGATAACAAAGCAAATATGACAGACAGTGACATGACGGCTTGAACAAATATAAGCCAAGCTGAAAAAAGCAGCAGATAATTTAGTACATACAATTAATAACAATCAGAAAACAGACTTCAATAGTTTCTTCATGCACACATTTTGATGCAATAACATGACACAGAAATAGCTGTCAGTAACATAGTTAATGGCAACTAATATCCTAAATGTTAAATTATATTCTTTGAATTCTACATAATCATATCTACTAACACACACACACATATATATATATATTCATTTGAAATACACTGATAAGAGTGGACTTTGTCTGTTCCTTCATTCAATATTTATATTTTACTAATAAATCAGTATAGTTTTATCAAACTGTAACAGACTTCAACTATAAACAAATCAATAAAGCATGTTTTCACTATTGGCAATATGTATTGCATTAATGGCTGTTAAAGATGTTAAAATTTCTTTTTTATTTCATAGAGAATTGATAATATTTTTTACTAGCTAACATTGTTCAATTTAAACATATGTTTCAAAATTTTTAAATAAAACATGATTTTTAAATAATTACTTAGCATATTTTTAAAAGCCCTCCTTGTTAAAAGTAGCATATTAATCTTAAGTATTTTAATAACAGAAAATAATATAATTTTAAAATATTTTATTAAATGCTAAGATATGATAAGACACAATGGGTAATAAAATAGCTTTTCACAGAAAAATTAATTTCAAATCATATAAACTACAATGCAGTACAGCAATATATAGATAAAAGTTAATATTGATTAGAGAAAAAAATTTCATTAAATGTTCTTTTAACATTAAACAGGAAGTGAATAAGTTTTTTTTAAAAAAAACTTAATAAACAATTTTTTTTTTTGATTTTCTTGCTAATAATATATACTGTATATTTCTGTGCAACAACTAAAACATTATGAATCTAGGATTTTTTCTTAGATCTGCTAATCTTGGAAAAAAATGTAGATTAGCAAAAATTACTTTTTTTTTATTTACTTTTTCCCATTAGCCATATAGAAGCAATTTTAATGTTTTAATTTTTCTGCTGTTTCAAATTCAATCTTTATTCAGAAAGGAAGGGGGGGGGGGAGTAATGCATTTCCTTCAAAGTCAGTGTCCAAGTTTACAAAGGGTTCATAAAGCTTACATTCACTCATTAGGATGTTTCAAAGTATATGATCATCATGTGGTGCGTTTTTCCTTCAGGGCCGGAAATGTAAACTGATGACCTTGAGTGACTTTTTTGATTTTGAAATTTCCCCAATTTGAGATGACATACAGTTAGCCCAATTTTCAGCAGACACAATTTCTTTAACAGTTTTAAATAAGTAGAATATAAATACTCTTGTAAACATTAAAAAAAGAAAAACACAAGCACAGAAATGTACAAAATAAAAAAAAAAGGAACTGGGGGGAAAATGTCCAGTCTTCAGTAAGACTACCCAAACTAAAACTACAACCATCAGCATATTACTTTACTGAAATTGATTGGAAAATATTCTACAAATTTTATCTGTTTTGCAAAATTTTCATACTCATGGTGACTTGTTTGAAAATTTGAAAGGTTGCCCTAATTCAGTTTGTATAAGAATTTTGAATCTTGAGGATATTTGCAAATGCACTTTTCGTGAAGGACACATTTTATTAGGCAGAAATTTTGACATTTTTTTTTTTAGAGAAACAGTTAGGAATATTATATAAAAATGCATTTACTGTCAATTTTTTAAAAAAATGTTAATAAAAGTACAAGGTTGGAGACAATAAAAATGTAAAATTCTGGAACTTTATTTTGCATATGTTTTTATTTTTCTAATGTCAATATATATAAAGAAAAATTTGAGCACTTTACAATTTTTTTTTTAAAGAAACATTACTAACCTTGTTAACTTCTAAGTTTAAGCCACCAATCTTTTTAATGCTGAGCACATGTCTAATCAGGCTACTTAAGGTCTTAAGCTTAAACTTATTTCATTTGCTGGTAATCTATATATTAAATTTCAAAATTTTTTCTCTTCTATTTCATACATTAAAAAACAAGAAACCTGACTAATCTAGAAGGAAGTCTTGCTTACTTATCTTTGCCCCTTTTTAAAAGTAAACCTTTTAAAGCAAACTCTTTTGTTTGCCTTATATTGGTTGCTATATGTATGCATGTTAATTTTCATATTAATATCTACTAACATACAGTTTTCTATTGAAACATAAACAAGTAAACAGATCAGAAATTAGATTGCAATTTATGTAATATATTTCTAGCATATAAAAATTTATTTTTGAAACTGTTATACATATAAATTACAAACAAAATAGCAAAAATAAATAAAAGATAATTAAAAAAAAACTTTTTTCTAACGAGAGAAAAAATTCAGAGATTTTATAAAAAGTATCTATTTGCTACAAATTTTAGATACATAAAATGAAATTAAACCAAAGTTTTACATGAAAATTAATACTTAAGAATAGGTAGAGGAATTCAATAAAAAAAATTATGGCTAATTTTCTATAATTCAAATTTAGTTGTACATTCAAATAAATTTTTAAAAAATGTTTCATACCTGGCTGCATCCAATCTCTGATATTCTGATATTTGTAACTGAAGACCCAATGACAGCCATCAAAAAGCTCATCATATTGATATGATGGATGTCGATAATTCTTAAAGCAAAAATTCCAGAGGCCCATCCGAATAAACTCTGAATATGTTTCAGGATATGATTCAAACCAATAAGGACTGCAGAATGAAATGAAGAGAATAAGAGAGGCTATAAAAGCAAATATACCTCCTATCAAGAGGTACCATGATGACCTAACTTTCGGTGGTGGAGTTTCAACCATGATGAACAGTTTTTATCTTTTTAATCTGAAAGTGGAGAAGAAAAATTAATCTCATATAACTGATAGGAAATATATATAAAATGTTAATTCTATTTGTATATAATTAAATGTTCCTTCAAAATTATAAGTTAGCTGAAATTGAAAATGCATAAATTGTTTTTTCATTCCCCTATCAGCCAATTTAAAATACAAAATACTAAATTTCTTTGACAAAACAATATTTCTACTAAAGTCTACCAAATATAATGACATACATTCCAAGCCACAGTGGTTAACAGGAAATATTTTAAGTTTTACCAACTTTAAATAAGTTAAGTTAAACCAACTTTAGTTATATAGCTGTTAGAATTTAACTTTGATTATAAGTTTTTCTCTAGAGTTCGGATATTCTACAATTGTTGAAGGGACAAATAAATATATACAAGCAGCATTATTCAGTTTAAAGAGAACTATAAGAATAGCAAAATTCTTTAAGTTAAAAGGAATTTTGGACTGTAAATTCAGACATCATTCAAAACAATTTTGTAACATATATCTGAATTGTTTTCATAATGATAACAGTTCTATCAATATGCTATGCTAGGGAACTTATAAAAATTGGTGATTTTTTATAGAACCATTTTAACACTGAAATGAGAACAAGTTGTATATTTGCCATATGTTTTAAAATAACAAAAGGTTATAAAAAGGCTTATGGACAAGTTATTATGACAGATCAAATGTTTCAAAATTAACATACAAGAAATTTTAAGCACAAAAATTTTCTAACAGAGAAGTGGATAATTGAAATTTATAGTGACTAAATTATTAGTAATAAATGCTACGTAATGCAAGAAACAGTTAACCTATATTTAAAAAAATTCATAGCAAGATTGTCAGAAATAAGTTGGAGCAGAGTGTTGTGTAATTTTTTGGGCTGTATTTAACGAAGGTTTGCTGATAGCTGCTCTGTAAACGAAGGTTTGTTGATATTCGATATCGAGTCCTAGGGAGACTTTGTGTCAACACATGGTACAAACTGAATTAAAATATTTCAAGTTTGTAAAAAATAGCATAAAATATTTGATAAAAATAAAGACATTTATGGTTCAATTTTTTAAAATTAAATGTCACAAGAGAAAACAGTGCCTCAAAATTTATGGGTCAAAAATAACGAGAAACGAAAGACCTTCCACAATTTTAGGTCTGTAGCAGAACACATAAAAAGGTACTTCATAAAAAATGTCCAGAAAACACGCTGCTCTTATTTCACAATTTTTTATACAGTCACAGAATATAAATAAAAATACTAACAACAATATTACCTAAAACGACACACCCATTCTATATCCAAGTTACAGGCGACAACAATCTCGTGAAACTACAGAGAAGACAAAATGTCAAGTTACTCTGGCCTCAACAGCTTGTTTCTTATTGGTTGATGTGTAGTGTAGGTTAATAAGGGTTGTTTGATTTGGCACTATAGCGTTTCTTTTTGTGCTTTAGTAATTCACTAAAATAAAAAAAATATACGTGGGCATGAACATTTGGAATTTTTTTCATTGTTGTTCTGCCGGTCTTTAACATAAGCGCTTGATTCGTCCGTTAAAAGTGTAGTTTTTTTCGGGGGTGGGGGGGGACTTGCGATGTCAATTTCTTTTAGCAACCAAAATCAGTTGCCAAGCTACTTCATTTTAGCGATAGGTGTCCGAAGCTAGAATAATTGCCAAATCCAAAGAAAAATTGCCAAACCTAAAGAAAATTGCCAAGTCCAAAGCGCCCCCCCCCCCAATTCTACACTTGAACCGTTTCGCCGAGTATTTATCTATACAAATAAATAAATAAATTAAATGTAAAAAAACTTTTTTAAGAACAAGCTTTTATTTAAACGCGCTAAAAAGAATAAAATAAACTTTTCCTTTAAAACTTTTTTTACTATCAACTTATAACGTCATTACACAATTTATATGATATAAAAGCTTGTCGCAATATTTAAGTACTCATATTTACTTAGTTGAATTTTAAAAACCAAAATCAATCAGGTCAAGTTATTTATTTTACTTGTTTATCTACACAGGTAAATCTCGCGACAAGCTTTTATATCATATAAATTGTGTAATGACGTTATAAGTTGATAGTAAAAAAAGTTTTAAAGGAAAAGTTTATTTTATTCTTTTTAGCGCGTTTAAATAAAAGCTTGTTCTTAAAAAAAGTTTTTTTACATTTAATTTATTTTTTACTTTTTAGTTATCGATGGACAGGTTTCTCAGCCTGTTCAACTCATTGAACGCTGGTTCGCCATCCCTGGTTTAGCTGAATTAATTCTCGCAAAATGGTATTAGACTAAAAACACAATTTTTTTAAATCCGTAATTTTTAAGCAATTTTTTCAATCTTCATGCAGATTTTGGCTAACATTGTTCTACACACGAAAAAAAAGGTTTAGTGAGATTATATCTTCATAAATGACAAAGTTATTAAATGTTTAATTAAAATTTTGACTATTTTGAAAAACTTAAAGAATATATTATTTATTTGAAATATTTTGAAGATAAGGGATGTATTTCTCTAACATATTAGAAGAAAATTTTAATTGTTTATTAAAAACTTCAAAAGGCATTTAAATATTTGTATTAATCAATAAAATGCTTAAGACTAAAAACGCATTTGTAATCAAAAAAGAAAGTTTTATCAAATAATGATAATTTTTTGCTGGACATTGAATATCTTCTACGTAAGAATCTATTTTTTTTAATTGCTCAGATCATCTTTAGAAACTTGATTTTGAAAAAATCAATAATTAAATTCAAATAAAATTAACAGATTCTATTTGTAATTAAATTTAAGGACACATGTCGTAGTGGTGTTTAGATTACTGGTGATAAAATGAGGTATATTTAAATTACTCGTAGGCTTAAAATTAGAAAATTTCTTTAAAAAATTACTTCATTTTATTGTAAAATTAATTTTTTTAATCGAAAATATATTGCATTTCTAGATAATATTTTTCTCTTATTGTTTTCCTAGCGGATTCCTTTTTGATGGGTAAGATACATTAAAAAAATGATCTTTCCGATTCTGTAATTATTTTTTGTCTGAGTTTCATAGATTAAAGTTAGATAAATTATTTAATGAATTTCTTCAATACTCCATCTCAGTTTAACTTGGCAGCGTTGAGAAAGGTATACAATGTACCAATCTACTTGAAAAATAGCTCTACTTTTTTGTTTTGAATTTAAATCCAAGGAAATAGATAGAAATTTGTAAAAAAATTGCATACGTTGTAGAAATTAGATTGTTTTTACGTTGTAGAAATGTAATTATTTTTTAGACAAAGTTAATTAATACTGTCAATAGCGCAACGTTATGAAATTCCAGTTTGGCTGAAAACCGATTTTCGACGCCAACTTTTGTCATTGTTGTAACAATAAAATTATTACAACAATGCAGATATATCCAAGTTGGCGCCCAAAACTAGTTTAACGTTTTTAATTAATATCTTTTTAATTAATTGCAATATCGGAATATAAATGGTCAAAACATGCATTGTCATCCAAACTAAACATGTATACAAAATTTCAGCTCAATGGGAGGAAGATATCAGCTTCAAAATTGAGTTGCAAGATTCCACCCGAAACAAATTACATACATACATACATACATACATACATACATACATACATACATACATTGTAAGTTAAATAAAAGCTTTTAATAAAAATTGAAGTGTCTGTTTGTAATTTCAAATTAGCAGCTTTTTACTTATTGCACTAAAAGTATATACGGTACTCATAACAAAAAACCAATTTTAAAATTTTTTGTCTGTCTGTCTGTCTGTTTGTCCGGCTAATCTCGGAAACGGCTGGTGCGATTTTAAAAATTCTTTCACTAATGGAAAGCTACATTAACGGGGAGTAACATAGGCTATATTTTATTCCGTATTCTTACGGAACGGAACTATACGGGTGAACGTGAAACTGAATGCCAAATGAACCCAAGCTGAGCTAATGAAGTCGTTGTTTTGGTTACTGGCGACCGATGCCTTCATGAGCCATAATAGTGTTACGCGCACATGATAATACGCTGACACGTGCCATAATTTTTTTTTAGGATAGTTATCTCACTGTTCAGTTAAGTAGAGCATCGGCTGTTTCGGATGCACTTTTAAAAATAATAAATCAAGGCTTCATAAGCAAAAAGCAATGCAAGAAACAAAAAATTGATAAGTTTTACGGTTAGTTTTAATCCTTTCTTTTTTTTTATTTACATTTTTAGTCACATTTAAACAATAGTTATTATAATCCCAATCTATATCTATACAAATAAATAAAATTGAAGTGTCTGTTTGTAATTTCAAATTAGCAGCAATTGTTTGCGGGGGCGGGGGTTTAAGGGCGTTAGAAATTCCGATTTTTAAGTTATTAGACGTACAGTCTTGAAACTTAGTAAGTACATTCCTCTCATAGGGTAGAGATACGCTACAAAATGGGTTTCGTGAAAATTGCCCTCAAGTGGCGTTGCGGGACTTAAGGGGCGTTATAGATAATTATTTCCATTTTTAAACTATTAGACGCACAGTCTTTATATTTGATAAGTAGATTTCTTTTATAGAGTAGAGATCAGCTATAAGAAGGTTTTGTGAAAACAGACCTCTAAATGGCGTTGCGGGGGATTTAGTGGCTTACTAGATAAATATTTTCGTTTTTTAAACTACTTCACCTCCCTGCTTGAAAATTGGTAGGAATGCTTCTTTCATGGAGTAAATATCCGCTACAAAACCGGTTTGGAAAAAATTGACCCCCAAGGGGTGTTGCGGGTGTTAAGGGCAGATATAAATAATTATTTCTATTTTTAAAACTATTAGACGCACAGTTTGAAATTTGGTAAGCAGATTCCTCTCATAGGATAGAGATACACTACAAAATGTGTTTTGTGAAAATCGACCCCTAGGCCGCGTTGCGGGGTTCAAAGGGCGTTATTGATATTTTTTTTTTCATTTTTAATTTATTGGACGCACAGTCTTCAAATTTTTCTAAGCAGATTCCTTTCATAGTGTGCAATTCCCCTACAAAATTGGTTTTGTGAAAACAGACCCAGAAGTGGCGTTGCGGGGGCTCAAGTGGCGTTATAGATAATTATCCCATTTTTAAACTGTTAGACGTACAGTCATGAAATTTGATAAGCAGATTCCTTTCGTAAAGTAGAGAACCGCTACAAAATGGGTTTCGAGAATATGAACTACCAAGTTTAATTTCGGGAGATTAAGAGGCGTAATTGATAAATATTTCCATTTTAAACTATTTGATCATCCTGCTTGAAAATTGCTAGGCATGTTCCTTTCATGGAATAGAGTTCCTCTAACAAAGAGTAAAACGAAAATTGACCCCCAAGGAGGGTTGCGAGGGGTCAAGAGGAGTTACAGAAAAAAATTCCTGTTTTTAATTGTTAGACCCATATACTTGAAATTTGTTAAGCATGTTTCTTTTGTTGAATAGGGATCCACTAAGAATGTATTTTAAGCAAATCAAGTTCTGGGGGGGTGCAGGGGGTTACTGGGACGTATTGACGAAAAAAATTACTTTTTTCGAGCTACAAGAACTATAATAATGAAATTTGGTTTGCATTTTTCTTTTGTTGAGTTGAAATCCGCTAAGAGTGGTTATTTTGGAAAACGGCTCTCAACGGGATTACGGGGATATTGATAGTAAAACTTTTGTTTTTTTTTCTGTTAGATTTAGACTTGAAATTTGGCTTGCATGTTCAATTTATGGAGTAGAGATCCACCGAAAATTGGTTTTGCGGGAATCCACTTGGTTTTTGGGTTACGAAAGAGCAAACATCATTCTATGCTTCAATTTTAGAGATTTTTAGAAAACACAAATTAGATGAGTTCTGCCCCTTTTTTTTATCAACAGGCGACAGTTATAGGTATAAGTATATTTTTCATTACAATCGAATTCTTAATGCAGGACTTAGATATCAATAACTTATACATATATATAAGCAGTAAAAATTTATAAAACATCATGATATTCCCAGCGAAGCGGGCGGGTAACAGCTAGTAAGGAGAATAAATCTTTACTTGCATTAATATATTGCCTCACTTTTCGAGTGTAGAACAATACCAATAAACAAGATGTTTTGCAGCATGTGACACTGACCAGCGGCGTAATGTACACATCTGCAACCCGCAAGTGGGGGGGCCCAGAATTCCACAGTGCCCAAAGCCTGAAGCCAAATACGTACCCATTAAGATCTGGCTTGGAAACCCCAAACCTAACTTTGCAAGGGGCCCTAATAATCCCCATTACACAACTGACACTGGCTACAGGAACATTTCAATTCTGCTAATTATTGAAACATTTTTTTAAAAAAAACTTATATCTCTTTTTTTAATTCAATGTATAGCTTTTTTTACTTCACCAGTTTTCCATAAAAATATCTGAATGATTTTGGCAATGAATCCTTGATTATAACAATTGGCTCAAATCTTCAATAAGTTTATTATTGTTCTTTAAACCTCAATCAAAAAAGCTTATCTTATCCAGAGATCTTTTTTTCCCCCAGTATACAACCAAGATGGCTAAATACTTCTTCACTCTGAAGCACTTATATGGATATGAAAACAGTAGCTGGTAATAGGAAGAGAACAAGTGACACCTCTATGGTTTGTCCCACTATGGTTCTGATTTTTTGAGAAGTGATTTTAAGAAAGTATCTGTAAAACAAACTAGTGGATTCCTAGAAAGAGCAAGAAGAGTGAAAGAAAGGGATTAGAAACGGAAGTTTAGTAATGCCAAGAGAAACTAATATATATAAATGCAAAATTATCTTTAAAGAAACCCCAAAAAAATGTTAAGAAATTTTAGCTCACTACCAAACAGATTTTTTATTCTCATGAATTTACCATCAAGTATTTGAAATAATAATCCAATGAAAGTTCAGCTAGGACCAGAAAAAAATTCACTATCCCCCCCCCCCCCACACACACACTAGGAGTTTATTATATCTCAAGTTCATTATAGCAAAGTTTGACTACATTCCTTTCAAAATTTTCCAGTAAGATTTACAGATCTTACTTAAATCACAGAAAGTTTTACTAAAAACTCAATTTTAATATTCTAATCAGGTCATTTTTAAATTAATTTTGTACAGAAACCCAAGATCTCAATACTTATACACCATTTTTTACATTAACTGCATTGTACAATTGTATCTTTTGTTAATTGTTTTAAGGGTTTTCATAAGGTAACATAATTCTTAATTGGCTCCAGTCAACAAAATACTTATTTTAGGTATCAATTGAATTTTACTTTCATTTATAACAGTTAATAAATTTCTTTTCACAATCCCTCAAGTAAAATGATAGATAAATTAGGCAATATATATTGTGATCAAATAAATATGATTATCAGGGAAGTACTGTACCTCATTAAAAATTTTTTTGAAGAAGTTGGATTTAAGAATGGACTTGAACATCAATGAAGCTCCACAGCTTTCCCAACAGAAGTGGGCTAAGAAAGGACAGAAAAGGATTCCTCAAATTAGTTTTACTAACCTCTCTCCCAATAAAATGAAACTTAACCTATTCCAAAGAATTTTTTTTAAAAATGCTTCTAAAGCTATTTAATCCCTTTAAGTACTAAAAATGGTTAACTACTTTACATACATATTATTGACAATTGGCAGCAACAATTAATGTGTCATATAATGTGATAGAAAGTAAATTTAAATTTATATTGTGAAACAATATTCTACAAGCCTTTAAATAACTACAAATAAGACTTTTAATTGAAATTTTGAAACTTGATTAAATTCAAGACAGAAAAAAGTAAAAAGCATTTTGTATCCTAAAAATACAATATATTCACTACAGAATAAAGGAAAAAGAAAGTTATTTTTCAATCCCTACTATTATCTCACACTTTATATACAGTCGACTCTCAATAATTCAAACCTTCGATAATACGAACCTCTCGATAATTCGAAGTATATGCTCAGTCCCTAGCAAAACTCTTAATATTTCGAACTAAAACAATACGTTTGGGTACACTCAATATTTCGAAGTAAAATCTGTGGCTGGCCAGACTACAACACGTGATAATTTGAAGTTATCTTATAAAGCTCTCGACAATTCGAACACTCATTATCATGTACAGTCCTGTAGCAAAAAGGTTAAGAACTTAAAAGTTTTGTGTTGTATTGTCTCTGCTTATCTCCCCTGAAAAGTAGCCTCTTTGATGACCATCTGTCTGCTACCCCTGCTTTGTGCTTTCTGGTTCCTCAGGGGTAAAGACCTTTTATTGCTTTCCTTCTTCAAGTGGGCAATAGACGAAATGCACCTGTTGTCAGCCATCCATAACTTTCGTTTAACATGTAGTTTTGCAACACATGTGTTCAGAAAGGATTGTCCACAATTGTGAAGAAGAGATGCATAGGATTGTGTATGCATGTATTGAATGTATTCTTTTAATACAGGACTTTTAACTTTGTATAATATTTATACTGTATAATATGTACTGTTTAAAAATACTTTAAAATAATTTTATACATATATTTATAGTTGTTTTATTACACAGTTTCAAATTTAAATGTGTTAGAAAAAAATTTCTCTTCATGCATTTTGGAAGTTTTTCCTACCCTCTTGATAATTCTAACTCGATAATTTGAAGTTTTTCATTGGTCCCTCCAACTTCGAATTATCGAGAATTGACTGCATTTATCTTGTTCAAATACTTGATGTTAATACAGTTTTTGAAATATTAATTCATTAATTAAATTATATATTTTAAATCTATTCTGCGTTAATTCCATCGTAGTTTCAATTAGCCACAACAGATGGCGCCAGTACATTTTTCTAACAAAGTAGGAAATCACATTAAATTTGTTTTCATTATTTGTTCATTAACAAACTGTTAAAAAATAGTTTCCTTAATATTAGATTAAAAAGACAGGACACTCCACAAAAAGCTGTACAAATTGAATGATACACATAAAACTCCATTTCAAATTACTTAAATGTCAGTTTTACTTGTAATTTTAGTTAAAATTGCAGTTTATAATAAAGACATTAATACACTCGAGAAAACTAAATAAGTGTCAAAATTTAAATATTCAGCAAAAAATTCAAAATATACTGAAAAAAGTAAATATTTACTATCATCATTATCACATAATAATAAATAACTAAACAGACCAATTACGAGACAGTGCTTTCCTCTGAAGATTTTTCTATAATGATGTCTGATTGATGTTTAATTTCCAGTTATTTTCATTAATTCCAAGAAAATCTGATTCCACTGAATCAGCCCATCTCAACCAAGGTCTTGCCAGTTTTCTGGTTCCAGTTGGTCTAAAAAACCAATACCTTTTTTATTGTGTACACATCATGCGCATTCGAGTCACATAGGCCATCCAGTTCATTCTAATTATATTAATTTATTTAATAACATAGGGTTGTTTGTATATCCTATATAGTGCAAGAATCTTCTCCAATTACCATTTCCATTTATACCACCAAGTATACTCTCTCAGTAAAATCTTCTTATCAAAAATTATGATTGTGTTTTCCTCCAGTTTTGTCATTGTCCAAGTTTCAAATGCATGTTTTAAGATAGGTCTGACTAGAGTTTTGTAAATTGAAAACTTTGACTTTCTAAAAGGAACATGGATTTAAAAAACTTCTTAACTTATAGACAGCTCTATTTACCAGATAGTCTTATTTCAGGAGAAATTCTGTAATCATTAGTAATAATTGAACTGAAGTGGAACCCTTTATTGTTTCATATTCATAACAGCCTATTTCAAGATAAGAATCTAGTACTCTTGTTTCTTAAGAATAATATGTATTTTGTTTTATTTTCATTCATAACTAAGCCCATTTCTCTCGCCGACACTTCAAGAGCAAGAAGAAATCAATTACATCAATTTCATTCACATAAACAAGTAATAGTATTGATCTAGATAGAATATGACCATTGCTGTTGCTGTTTGAACTTTCTAGTGCTATATAAGAGAATCTTCCTGACAGACACCTTTATATATAACAAGATTTTCTGACAAGCTATCCCAGAAATTTTATCTTGCACTTTGTATCTTTCAGTGTAAATCTTGTCAATTTAATGAGTCTTAAAGGAATTCCAAACTGAGAAAATTCTTGACCCCATCAAAAAAGCATCCCTAAAGTCAATAAAGAGATGTTTCAATGTTAAATTCTAGTGACTTCTCCAAAATCTGAAAGAGACAAAAAAATCTCATCTTTAGTTGATTTTCCAGAATGAAACCCACATTGATAGTTTCCTATTTGAGGGTCAACACAGAGTAGCAATCTACGAAATAATATTCTAAATAAAAATATTATAAAAAGCAGACTAATGCCACAATAATTTGCCAAATTCATCACATCTTTCTTGGGTCCAAAATGCCAATATTCCAATCAAATGGCATTAACTCGAAGATCTAGATGTCAGTAATTAATTCAAATAACTTCCCCAAAAAGGTAGATTCCCAATTTTTTTATTTGCTGAAATAAGATAATGCCTTAGAGCCTTCTTATTCTTTAAATTTTCAAGTACAGTCTTGATCTCCTTAACAGGCATAATGCTGGTAGCATGATTAATATGATCTACCTCCAAGTCTAATTTAAGCAGTCCAGATTTCATATGACATCTGTTTTAAACAGATACCATACAATGCAGTAAAAAATCAGTACTTACGAGTTACAAGGTCAGTGGGTAACGGCACTGTTTCCAAGATATCATCAACAGGAACATTGACAACATTATCAATCTATTGTTTCAGTGGTAGTCAACCAACACTGAAAAGTGATGACAATGATGACAAAGAAATAAATTCGTTAATCCAACAGTGTTTTAGGATTTTGTAAACAAATTCCGAAAACAATTACAGAAAAGTCTACAAAACTTCCACAACACGACATAACACTTTTGTCAAAAAATAACTATGCAGTACAATTACCTTTTGTTGAAAAAATGCTTGTTTTTTTGCTCAACAGCCAATACAAGATTTTCATAACAAAATGATAGAAAAATATAACAATACAACAAAAAAGGAATCATCAAACTAGTTTTACTAAATTTGCACAAACTGCCATTAGCAGATTAACATAATATTAAAGAAAAGCATCACCTATTAATAATACTAGCAACAGGTACAAGCCAGAATATGGCATATTCTCAATGTTTTGGACTTCATTGTTCCAATAAACAGTATGTACCATAAAATATAATATAGTTACAATTCTTTACAGATACCTTTGAACTGCATCTAATTTCTCCTCCTAAATAATGTATTTCATTGCTTATAAGCTACAGAACCCATGGATTGACGACTCATTTTCCCAGAGTATTGCAAACATGAATACTAATACAACTTTTACAAATTTAACACTATCCAATGTGATACATTAACTACAAACATAATGAATGACATATTAGAATTTGGCATATTTTCTACGTATTGCCATGTGTTTGGCTTCATGGTCACTATAACCCAAAGTACATTTTTTAAATTACATGGATTACAGTATTGAATTTTAACGTGAAAAAATATTTACTGCTACATTTCCTAATTTAGTCCAATAAAAAAAATCCATTACCATGATAACATTGTTTACAAATTATGAATATTTTAAATAAACAGCAAATTGAATGAATTGTATCAAAGCAATATTGCCCGATTAATCAAGAGCTATTTATTGAGTCAAAAATTACATAATTAGTAAATATATATTACACATATTCTATTTTCTTTTTACAAGCATAATTTATTTCACACACATAAATAAAAACTTGCTTCATAAAAAGACATGGTACTTGAATATTTTCACAACCTATTGGCAACATTATATGGAGCGAAGCACATGGTTGCCTATTCAGCACATATGACATATGCGAAATTGGAGTTGCCAGCTTGGCAAAATATTTTGAATGTTGGCGATTGTTGCAATAATTACATAAGTACCGAAGACATTTCTATTACAGAGAATGTAATGAATGGAAAAACATTTAATTACTTGCAAACTAAGAAAAAATTAGCTATTCATAAAAAATTTGCACTACATAGTTTAGTTCAGACAAAGTACCATCACAAATACTAAAAACTTGTTAGGGTTTTACCCCATGTTTTTGTGAAGAAAACTGTGAAACATTTTCTCAAAATTGAATTATACTTCAAAAGCTAAACTTGGTTAGATCTTACAGTACTTGCATATTCAGTGGAATAACGTACACTTCCATAGTGCAAGGGGGCCCCAGGATTCTAGGGGGCCCAAAGCCTGACTGACACCAAGTGCATATCCTTTGTAAGATCTGGCTTGGAGCTCAAAACTTGACTTTGCAGAGGGGGCTTAATATTCACTATTATGCCACTGTACACATAAATATCACCATGGCTAAAATTATGCCATAAAAATAGTTTATCTTCAAATAAAACATGCAAGAATCTTAGTTGTTTTGATATCATAGCACGATTCAAAAGTAGCCGAAATTTTGTTGCAGTGACACTATTATGCAAGTATCATCTTACTATAGTGCACACTTTTATTTCCAACTTGGTGGATTATAATATTCGTCAGAAGTCAATAATGAAAAACGAGATACTGTCACAATTTGGCATCTTTATTCCTTTGTCAACAGCAGTATGAAAACTTCAATTCTGTCTTTATTTAATACAATCATAAAGTTGAACAATATTATATATTCACACTTGTTTCACCTCATATATAATAGCAGAAATGTTCACATAATTTATTAACTTATACTTAGATTTTCAGTACTACCTAGTTTCTAGTACTATTTCCGCCTTAACATTATACATTTTACAACTGTGATAATTTTCATCAGGAATAAAAAAATAAACAATACAAAACAAGTAGAAAAAATTGACATGCTTCATAAAGTTGAGTAGCATATGAAACATACTACTTAATGAGTAAACATTTAAAAAAACTATTCCACACTCAGATACACAATATCACGGATGTTTCATTTAAAGCAGTTTTATAGTATCATACTTCATGTATAATGCATTAAATAGTACCAACAGATGATAAAAGAGAACAAGCTTAAAATAACACAGTATTAACAAAAACCGACATGACATCAAAAATAAAGTCGATAACAAATAAATTTTATCTTATCCTGCCACCTGAAGCATAGTAAAGAATATTAATGTCAGACTTCCCACAACATATTATACAATTTAATTAGAGTTTTGTCTTGTTATTTATTTTTTTTTGTCTTGCATAATACACAAGAAAATTTTTTTTAAATATTCAATAAGAAACATATACATAGTAGTAATATAAAATAAGGGGAAATGGATAACCATCATGATGACAGATACATACGAAAAAGCCTACAGAAAATTTTTTTTACTTTCTATATTATTTATTTAAAATTTTACATGATTTTTCGTTAATTTATTTAATGAGAAAGCAATTGTGATGATAGTTCATCAAAAAATGTACTAAGAAAACATTTATATTTCAGTTTTACCGCCAACATTTTAACTTTAATATATAACTGAATGTAAACAAAGAAAATCGTCACTTAACTAGTACGTAGTATTGAAAAATCGTTACCTTTTTTTTAAAGCATTTTGGTATTACGGATTCTTTCATCATACGCTTTGTCAACCTAGTCAATTTTAATCAATCAGAGACCTCCAAACCATAACGAGAAATTGATTAATAAATTTTCACGTGAATAACTTAACAGCGAATTTCATAAATACCGATGCAGAATACAAGTCAGTTGTGTAGATGAGGTTAAAAGTTATAAGGAACATAAAATTTAAAAGTGAATAGAATAACAGAACTTTCACTCAATAATGAGTTCATAATAAAGTTCTTAATGAAATGACAAACTTCCCACACTTATAGAAAACTCAACATGAGTTTCAAAAATTAACTTTTTCGAATCGTAATAAATTATATATTCATAAAGAAACATGATGATGCCACCATTGAAAGTTAATTTTTAATGGTTGTGAGCAGATAACAAAAACATGAGGAGAGAATTTTAAACATAATAATAACAATGATTTTAATCATGCATTATTTTTTTTCGCAAACTAAGTTTTATCAACAATATATCTGAAAATTCTTAAATGATTCATGAGCATAGAAACTTTTTCAATTGTTTATTTTTGACAAAGCTTTTTCAGACCACCATATTGTTTGTCAAATTCTATTTCAGTGTCAACAATAACAGAGAATAATCTAATACTATTTTCTTTTTTAGTTTACAACAATTTTTCAGGTAACTTTTTAATGATTTATTAAATAAATCTCAATCCAATGTTTTTAAAACATCACACTTTAATAATATAGCACATCACATGGAAAAATATAAATTCCATGGTTTGTGATTAACATATCCATATCTTAGATAATTTCTTTTAATAAATCATGCGATTACATACATATATATATATATATTTAAAATATCTAGTTTTTTTTAACAAAATCATTAGTAACACTCTTTGTAGACCCATAATTTGAGTACTAACGTCAAAGGAATTCGGAATTCGGTATTTGATAAGGAATAAAGACCTAGTTTTTATTAATCAGTTTTAGGAATCAGTATTAGTATTTTTAAATATAATGGCTCCCAAAATGATCGGATACTTCCAATTTTGAATGAAGTAATACTATGAAGTCACTGACGTACACAAGGGTAGGGCTTAGGAATTCAAACTTCTCCCATAGATAAAAAGGTTTTTAGTATTTATCATAACAACCATAACTTGAAGCTATCGCTTTAGTTTTTTTTTTTTTGATAATGCAAACCTCCCATTGACGTAGACAGTGCACGCCTCTGTGTTCTGTCTTCAATAAAAATTGATATTTCAAAGTGAATTTTTTTCACTAAGCAAGTATTAGCAGTAACCAGTAGCATAAGCAGGGGGGGGGGGAGAAGATTCAAACCCTCTCCATAGGTCAATATATTTTTATTCTTGCCATTAATATTAGCCTCGGGTCTTAAGTTGATGTGTTTCTTATAAGGTAAACCCTCGCCATAAGAGAGGTCTGCGTATGCTACTGTCAGAAACGTACTCAAACTTTTCATATCTGTCTGTGGGAGGAGGGAGTATATTCTAAAAACAAGTAGACAAAAGCGCTAAGGTGTTATCTCTAGGGTAAAAAGGAAAAATCTGTTGGTCTTTGGGAATGAACCCTCCAGCCCCACCCTTATGCCCTCCACTGAGTACTGTAATATTTTTGAAAGTTAATGCATTTCTTCTCTTCAAAGTCCAAACTCAACAATGTCACCTGTTTTACCTCCTTATAAACTTACAGTTTTCATCTAATCAATTCGAAACCGCAAAATGACGAAAACTTTCTTTATTAAGAGGGAAAATAGACGTATCTAAAGAAAAGGCACATGATGACCACAGGTAAATATTTCTGTCGTAAAAGAGAAATTGCATGCTATTCTTCTCTTAAGTTTCATGATTTGTTTCGACTTTGAAGTAAGCCTTCTCTTTTGTACTTCTATTTTATACCGTTTTTCTGATAATTACGTTCTGACATTTGCCATGATAGAATAAAATGGCTTCACGGTGATCACACCCTCTTCTACACCAGTTTAGTTACGGGTGGGACATGCTATTTTTTATTCAATGGAGTCCAATTTCTGTTACAAGCAGTCACAACTCACCCTCCTTCTTTACATATATGTGAAACATGATTCCCTGTTATATTTTTTAAAAGGAAATTTATGTTATCCACTCTATCCGGGTGTTTCATTACGTTTCAAAATTTACTTAGACATGAGAAAAATGGGAATAAAGATGTTTCTTTGAAAGACAGGGTAAGTCTTTATGAAAACAGAGACAGAGAAGATCCTATGTCATACGCGTGCATGACGGTAATATATTTGTTTGTGTCTTGTGAAGAAATGTGCACCTATTCGTAACAAACATTGAAAAAAATGAATATTTAATTGATTAATCTCCTCGAAATTTGACACTACGCTACAAGAGTTCAGCCTCCCCTCCCATCAGTTCCAGGTAAATGTCTCTCTTTTCCTCTTCTATAATTATTTAGAACTAAGAAGAATTATGCAATTTAGATTCTCCTGCATTTTTCCCGTTCGGGAGGGGAGTCAGTGACCTACACAAGGGGATGGAGGTTCAAACCACTTTTCCCATAGACCAAATTTTTTTTAATTAACTCTCAGCTTCTTCATTCACTTATTTTTTAGAATGTGACTCCCCCTTATGAGGGGTGTGTATGCTTTGTGGTCAATAGCTTTGTGGTCTTCTTGCGACTTATGACCATACAAAGCCTGAGTGGCGCCAAGTTAGTATTTAATCAATTTATAAAATATTAAAGGCAAAACCTGACTTTGTCGAAGGTTCGTAATATACTCCGTTACGCCACTGAGATCAGACTAACCTCCTTTTAATCGGGTAGTCTAAAATTTTGGAATAACAACAGAGTAAAATTACCCTTAACAATAGGGTGAAATTGTCCTTCCATATTGTTCATTCACAAATTCGAATGAAACTTTTAAATAAGGTCATGTACTCGTAGTACTTTTTAAAACTATCTTGTATAAGGATCCCAATGTTTCCTCCAATCATACTAAATTTTTCTTATGTATCATACTTTTGTGACATTGTTCGTATTGCGAACAGAATCCAGCAAAATATTTCTTCAGTAACAATTTTAAAAAACTTTTTCAAACAGCATTTAAAATTGGGAGACTAAGACCAGGGCCGTTTTTAACCTCCCCGTCGCTCTAGGTACTTCAAATTGTTGCGCCCCTTTCCACTATTTGCAGAGCACCCCCACCCTTCCTCCTTCAGCTCATACCTTGCCAGTTTTAATTCGGGAGGGATTTTCTATTAACTCTTTTACTCTCCCCCCTTTCTTTGTCTTCTTAATGAAGAGCCCTTCCATTATCCACCACCTATGGCCCCCGTGTCCCAGACTGGCAACCGACAGCCGTAAGGAAAGAGAGTGATATGGTTTGGTCACTGTGGTTCATTTCTTAGCTTTCGGCATCACAGCTCCCTCCCCCATCCTTTAGTAAATAAGTACTGTAATTAATAAAATCGAATTAAGTTACAGTATGGAGTATACATTGTTGTATTAACTTATTAATTAACAACTTTTTAACTTGTTTATCACTCAACTTGTTAATTATCTTACTATTTTTTTACTTTTTGACATCCTGACAGTTGAGTTACAATTATAGTACTAAGGGAACACAGGTTTTCTTCGAGCTTTTATCATTGAAAAAACATTAACGATATCATTATAATCAGGTTCCATTGTTATACCATTTTGAGCGCATAGCAACATAAAACTATTAAGCTTTTCATTTTCCATAGTAGTTCTCATGTCCGTCTTAATTCTCTTCAAGGCAGAAAAACTTCTCTGTGCTGTGCAGTGTGTCACAGGAAGAGTCAAGTAAATCCTCATTGCGACTTCTAAATTTGGGAACGTACTTTCCAACTTGTTTTTTCTGATTTAGGAAAAAGATTCCTCTTGTTGTTATTTTTTACACCTTCATATATTAAATAAATAACATGTATCACTCCTTGTTTTAGAAAAAAAATATTATTTTTTTATAAAAGTTTAGCAAAATTTTCAATGTTAGGAAAAACAGCATAAATAAAAATAGACTCTTCATAATGTAATTTTAATTTCATTAATATACCTCTTGATATATCCGAAGTGTTGCAAATCTCAGGGTAAAAAATATTTCAAGAGATAGTTATTTTATAAACATTCAAACTAACGTTAACAATTTTTTTGTCAAAATTACTTTATGTTCTAAGCTAAAAATGGCTGTAAAATGTGATTAAGTGTAACTATCTTAAAAACTGTGGTTTGTTACACTCTAAAGGGCTCGTAATTTTACAAATTTCATTGAATTTTATTGGATTGGTTTAGAGATATCCTATTTTTCGTGCACAAATCATCGCACTCATATATTATCATAAACATATTTAATTTTTAATAATACACAAAAAGGGAGAAATCTGAAGAGTTGCAAAGCACAATGTTAAAAGGCAAACCTGTACAAAATATTTAGCACCTTGGACTTAAGAATCTTATTGACATGATAATTTAATAATAAAACTAGTAAATTGGAGCATGGGCGTACACATAATTTTTTTAAGGGTGGGGATTCAATTTTTTTAAAAAAAGTATTAAAAAGGGCTGAGGCGTATTCTTTATGCTAAATATTAAAAATTTACTGGTCTATGAGGAGGGGAAGGGGAGGCATTGAATCCTCCGTCCCTGTGTATATATATAGATATCCTGCTTAAAATCTAAAAGAATTCCTGATACCAAAAAAAGTTGTAGGTTGCGACAAAGCAGTGCTTCCCAAACTTTCCACATTTGCGATCCAATTTTCAGTCATAATTTTCATTACGCCCCCTTCTTAAAATAGCAATGTATTGAATGCAATTACAATGTACATTGATGGTAAACTACAATCAGGGACGTCTTAAGACTTTTTGAGGCCTTGGGCCCCTGTGAAAAAGTAGGCCCTGCCTGAGATCTTTAAAAGTCGACAGTATACAACATGCATTGTCAAATGCTCGTTCAAACGGACATTTGAAAAAATAATTGGGCATGACGCACTTCATGGCGCTGAAAAACCTAAGCACAAACCGGCTCAACCGATGGCCGCAATTCGACTAAATGAGTTGAAGGAATGTTTATGATATTAGGCCTAGGCCTAGACATGGACCCCCGAGAATGGCTCAAACAGATGCGCCAACACGTGCATCGCCCCACTGAAAGAGCTGGTTTCCGCACCGCCCCACAAAAGAAAGTGGCCATGGTAGCCAAGTGGTCAAGATATCGGATCATGGCTGGCATGTCATGAGTTCGAGCCCAGTACCACTAAAGACCCGCCATGTAAAGGAGCGATGCACGTTAAATCTATCGAGAGATGAAACGTCCTCCCATTGGTGTGTGGTGGTAGTTAGGAAAGGGGTTGACAGTTCAGGTGTTTCCCTTCTCACTTGACCATGGTTCAAAATTACGAGGTCCGTCGCCAAAAGCCCTCGCGTAGCTGAACAGTGCGACGTTAATATTCACTCACTCAGTCATGAACAGCGGTCATCCCATAATAATAGTCTTGCCACTTTTGCCAATTTACATGCAGTTTGAAATTCACTGTTTTTAGGAGAATATGTACGGGAATAATATTTGACCACATTAAAATTATCTGGACCATGCTCTTATTAAGACGGAGTCGAGAACGAAACGAGGTCCCCACCGAAAGCGAGGCCCTGGGCCCAGTTGGCCCATGCCTTAAGACGTCCCTGACTACAATACAATACGACTTTAAGTATAAACCGTACTAATTATCAAGATAAATATTAAGTTTTGTATATGACAAGCCCAGGGGAGTCACTAGTAATTACTACTTATTTTTAATTGAATATTGATAAATTAATTGTCAAATACTTTGTGCAGTATTCATACATTTATAAGTGTTGTGAATTATATCAGTGGAAATGTGTATTTCATTTTTTATTATATAAGAATGTATTTTACTTTGCAATTATTTTAAATTGTAAATTATTTTATCAAATTGATAATTATTTTGAATCTTTTATTTTCGATTTTTCACGATATGCTCGCCCCCCCCCCCCCCAGTTTGAGGAACGTTGCGATAAAGATTTTATTTCGAATTTTGAGAACATTTTAATAACATGAAACGAAGTTTGATTTGGGGAAGAAAAGCCAAGCAAATTACATAATAATTTGGCCGATAACGAAACGAAGATTTGATAATTCAGGTATAAAAATGAAAGAGAATAATTGGCTTTTTAATAAATACTAGGTGGTTTTGTACGTTCTCTGTAATTTTAATGTTTTCTCTTTTTTTTTCACCCACCCCTCCAAATTTTTTCGCCCCCAAATCTTTTGCACCCTAGGCATGTGTCTAGCGTGCCTAAGCAGAAAAGCGGGCCTGGGAATCTGTTACTGGTGCTTCTGTTAATATGCAGTTTAATCTCAATTAATCTAAGATACAATTAAGAGAGCATTGTTTTTTTTCCCCTAATTATTTTAGTATTTGATTGAATTCCAATCCCACGAATTTTCCCTACATAAAATCTCTAAATAATCTCTCAAATTTGAAATAAAGAATTTTTAAATTTCGCAATTTTTTCTAATACAAAAATAGGCATAGATAATTAGTGTCATTCATTATAATTATAAAATTTTGATTACGATGAACAAATAGAGACTCATAAGGTTTTCAAATAATAGATGCTCATATAATTTCTTCAATGTTTTTACTCTCCTAAAACTAAAACAGATTTTCAATACGCGAACAATAAAAAGAAAAACTTATTGTTTAGTTAAACAAATTTTTTTATGGGGGATTCTATTCAGAAGTTTTATTACCATACCTTGATCGTAACGGTAACTGTAACTTTTTTAAGAACAGATGCTTCAACAAAAACTAGCTATACTCTTTAAACTAATATTCACACTTTTCTAAATGATATTCATCAGAAAATTTTTCTTCTATCCCTAATTCTTAGTTATATATTTTTTCTTTACTGTATGCACATATTGTTATTTTTCTGATTTATTTTAATATTGTTTTTACTGTCACAATTAATTAAACTTTTCTGGCTGTATTTTCCCCCTTCAGAGTCTTTTTAAAATCCCAATACAAGTAAAAAAAATTTTTTTCAGACAATTTTTTTATATATTTACAGGAACTTCTCTCAGGTAACGGAATTGTTCCTTATTTCCGGTAGAAATTCCTTTTCCTTTTACTGAAATGTTTCCTGATTCTTCGAATTTTTAAAAATCGTTGACACAATTAGCTTTTTTAATTTATAATATTACCGCAATTTCCATACTCTTGTTTTATAAAATATTTTTAGGTTATTATCTAAAAAATGCTTATTCAATAATAATTATACAATATAATCATTTAAATAAATCTGACATAATATTATTATAACAAAGTATATAAATATTTTTTAAGTCTTTACTCTCATCTATAATTACGTTAATATCTGAAAATGCTTTCAAAATTTATTTGTATTTTAAAAGTAAAATTTTTTTCGTAGTGTGGGTGTGGATTGAGATTCTAAGTGTCTCAATTCGCTTAAAGAAATTTTTATTTTTCTGAACTGATTTTTTTAATTTTTTATTTTTTTTATTTTCGATAAATGTAATTATTTAACTAATTTCTCGTGTGAAAAGAAAAAGTTCTTAATTCTTTTTTAAATCTTCCATGTGTTATCCTTCTCCAACGAGAGATTGTAGTACGCCTAAAAGTCTATCATTTCCAACATATCATAGACCTTTGCCAATAATTCAAAATGATATTATGTATTATTATATAAAAAATTTGTAGAGATTTTTTTTTGTAGTAAATCAAATCTTACTACTCAGATTCCTTTAAAGATACACCTTTTTCCCACAGACACAGAAATTTAACTTATTTTATTTTAACATTTGTAACTATCTAATTCAGACTATCGCCTATCATGTAAACAAACTTCAGAGACAACTACTGAAATCCAGTAGCCAATCATCAAATAAATCAATAATCTGCTGTAACAGTGCGTCATCGGTTTCTCCAAGTATAGCACAGGAAATACATTGACTTCCGTTCAGTTTGATATTCGAGCTATTTTTCGTTTCAGTCTACTGTGTTTTCTTACAAGATGAGAGTTATTTCTGGTTATGATTAGAAATAAGATTTAAAATATTACAACAGCAATTTATTTAATACATTAAATTTTATCTTATTAGAAAATTTTCTATTGCCTATAAATTTTTGAATTAAATATCTTTTTTCGAACAGAGATAGATATAAAAGTATAAAAAGTAAACTATAAAACATTTTAAAAATATATTTAAGAAACAATACTATAAGAATATAAAATTTAAATGACTTACCGTTATTTTTAAGACAATCTAAAATTATCAGGAATGGGAATGGTTCTTTGCAGCCGAATCAGACTTAAAAAATAAATATAATCCAACTCACAACTCCAGTAGTTAAAAAAGTACAAGTATTCTTATTCGAAGACAAACGATAATTTCAGTAACTTAAGTCATAAGCGAACACAAACGAACACCTCAAAATTGTTCTTACAAAAATAAGAATTCTGTAAAAACAAATCAGCGTATTATTTTTACAACATAAAATCACTGATCAATGTTTAAAAATCTATGATCAAGCAATAGAAATTCAGAGCATTTTGAAGACACGAAAAGTAAACAAAATATTATGATTATGCTGATAGCTCAAGGAATATACTATACAGAACACGAGATTAAAGATTGAGTACGAATACTATTCTTTCGTTTAAGCAAATAAAAGATAACGAATTACGTAAATAAGATTTGTTTTCTGATTTTTTGGTTTTTTTTATATCTGATCTTGCCATATGATTCCTAATAAATACAGTATTTTCGCTTTTATTTTTTATTTTTCGTGAACGATTTTTATATCTAACAACAAAATAGGTTTAGGAGATAATGCATAAGGGAAAGGCTTGTACTGAAATTAGAGCTGTTAAAAAGTCCAAGTTTACAGGGGGGGGGACAAGAAATTTTAATTAAAAATAACTGTGTTTGAATATTATTTATTTATGTTTTTAACTGATAGATTTCCCCACCTCCCTTCTCATTTTAGCAGCAATTTGAAAGAACAAAGGGTATTTACGTGTGGAAGATTTTGTTGAAAGGAATCTTCATGAGAACTTAATTCAAGAGATTATTTTGGTTACCTTCTGTGGCAGAGGTCTTCAACCTGCGTTCCGCTGGAACTTTGCCAGTTGTTTCACAAGCTATCACTATTTGCTTAATCAAATAACCAAAATTTTAGTAAAATTTTAATTTTTACTGAAAATTGAACTCTTAAAGGTAACTTGTTGGTAAAAATAAATATAAATACAAATTTTATGGGTAAAATAAAATCTTTAATTTCTTAAAAATCACGAGCTTTAAGAATGAATTTAAAAATCAGAAGGCTTGGCATTGAAAGAGAAGAAACAACTTATCGACATATCAACAGATTCGACACTAAAGTCTAAATTCTAGCAAAAACAGATATTAAATTTTTCGTTGCAAATTTGCAGAATACGCAGAAAATTTTCACATACTTATAAACATTTTAATTCCATTCCGAACAATGTATTGAAGTTAAAAGTATTTCCCAACGTTTGTGGCAATAAAGGAAAAATATAGACGCAAATTACGCGGAATATGAAATGTGATTGCAGGTAACTTCAGTACACTAAGACTTCGATAGTTTTTGTAAAAAAAATATATATTTATATATACTAGCTGACCCGGCCCGGCGTTGCGCGGGATTTTTCCGAGGGTATAACTTAATCCCCATGTTAATTTCCTCCTTTCTTTCTGACGCTAGAACTTTTGTGTGAGTGTGTCGCGTACGATGTGAGTGTATGGCCCGTGAGTGCGTGTCATGGCTTTCTCGTTTAACACTTTCCCTTCTCTTCACAAAATCAACACTTCCAATATTATTTCCCAAAATTACTTTTACTTCTTTGTTTCTTTCCTCTCCGCTTAGCCCGGCGTTGCACGGGCTTTTACCAGTGAATAACTTAATCCCCATGGGAATTTCTTGTTTCCCTCAGGACGATAGCACTTATGTGTGTGTATGCACGATGTGACTAATTTCTTAAACTATGACATTAAAACTCCCCTTTTCGAAATTTGTTCTTGCGTTGGTGTGGTGTGGTACTTAGGAGAGGTGGGTAAAAGCTTATGTGTTGTCCTCGTCACTTGACGATGGTTGAAAATTTTGAGGTCCGTCGCTAAAAACCCTTTAATAGGCGAACAGTGCGAATTTATAAATCACTCACTCACTTTTCAATTCTTTCGTTGCAATTTTTTAGTCCCCGGAAACAAAAATGTAGCCTTTTTAAAAATAGTTGAAAAAAGACAAAAAAGTAGAATTTTTTCAAATTACAAAATTTTACTACTATTTTAAATCTTGAAATAAAATTGTGAGGATATTTTGAAATGTTCGACACTCGGGAAAAAAGTTTCCTGCAAATATCTTTATAAAAGAAGAAATTATTAAATGATTGTTTTAAGTATTTTGAGTGTTTTGTTAAAATTTGTTCAAAAAAGTTTTTGGCTTTTTATTTTTTAAATCACTGATTCTAAAAGTTTTAAAAATCATTTTTATTTAAACGCAACGATTTTGATTCATTTTAGAAAAAAATCATAAAATATGCAAAATATCATTGTTTTGTAAAAAAAAAGTTTTTTTTTTTTAAATTCTTTAAAAAAAAAGATAGTTTTCGGCAATTTATTTTTTTAATCACTGATTCTAAATGCTCAATGAATTTTTTAAAAATCATTTTCATTTAAATTCATCTATATTTATTCATTTTAGAAAAAATCATAAAATACAAAAAAAAATAATTAATTATTTTATACTAATATTGATTAAAAATATTCATTTAGCAATTAATTGTGACATGCCAATTTAGTGATTTTTGATATATTAATAACACGCAATTAATAATGAAGAATTTTTTATTTGAACATAGCTTTTTTTTTCTAAGAAAGTTATGCTTATTTAACTGAATAATTCAAAAAAAAAAATTCAAAATGGGCATATTTTGCGTTTTTATTATGAAATTATATGTCAAAAAAAGATTTATACATTAGGCATTATTTTAAAGTAAACTATAAGTTTTATGAAAGAGAACAAAAATTTTGATACTGATAAATATTTTAAATGAGTCACAGAAATGTATTGAATACATTTTGTCATCTTAATCTAACATCTATCATGATTTAATTTTGAAAATTATCTAAAGAAAAAAATGACGAAAATTGAAGCAAAAATAACTTTTTCACTCGCATATTTTTTTACTCGTCAAATTTACTGATTTCCCCCTGTTTAAGGCAGAACTTTTTAGTGTAACCCTTGAGTTAGATGCGGTCGACGGTTAAACAGTTCAAAGGTCTTTGGCGCAAAACTATTTTTTGACTCCAAGGTTTGGCTAACTGTAAAATCGCGTATTTTTTATTAAATTTTTTTATTTTTAGACATAATTTTTAAGTTAATGCTTTCAAACTTCACAAATTAATTGCAAAAATAAAGTACTTTTAAATAAAAAAAATGTACAAAAAATACATTTTAAATTATTTCTCGCAAAAACGGTTTTTTACGAAAATCACAAAAAAAATTTTTAAATCCGTAATTTTCGCGCAATTTTTTCAATTGTCGTACAGATTACGGATAATATTCTTTTACACACGGAAATAAAGTTTCGTGCAATTATTTTCATAAATGACAAAATTATTCAATGTTAAGTTAAAATTTTCAGTATTTTTTGAAAAATCTTTTTAAAAAAAGTTTTGGGAATTTTATTTTTTAAATGACTGGATCTAAAAGAGAAAGGCTTGAAGTTATTTAGTGTAGAATATCGTTTTAATAACACAAAAACAAATTCATACGCAACAATTTAGAAATAATTTGCATAAAAACGCATCCATTTTAACCCTTTTTTAAAAAAAATTCTTAAAAAATAGAAAATATCATTATTTTGCAAAAAATATTATACCGTATTGTGGCGAAATAAATGATCTTTCCGATTCTGTAATTATTTTTTGTCTGATTTCAACAGTAAAAATTGGATGGCAATTTTAAGATGGTGGAAAACGTCGGATCACCGCTCGGCGGAAACGGAATGGAAGTGCTTCCAAGTAAACAACCCGCAGGAGTAAAATAAGTAGGCGTTTTAAAGTTTTTAATTAATATCTTTTTAACTAATTGCAATATCGGAATGAAAAATAGTTTACATCCTATTCTCGGACCTACTGAATATACGCACAAAATTTCATCAGAATCGGTCTAGTAGTTTCGGAGGAGTTTGGTTACAAACACTGTGACAGGAGAATTTTATATATTAGATATATATAAACACATATCCCAATTATTAAATATAATGCAATGGTATAGATGACACCGAGCACGAATTAATGAAATATTATTTTAAGAAAAATTCTAAGGCTTTTCTTCTGTTTTTGGAGATGGAGTTCCCTGGAAACACCTTGTAGTTTCAATGGTTTCGTAAGTCGACAAAGTTTGAAAACCACTGTTACATGGAATTTATATCCATTCTGTTTCTAAAGCGTCGGAAAACTTCCCAAACACTTTCATTAAAAAAGTTGTTGTGTCTATCTTGTATAACGACACAGTTATTGCCAGACAAATTCTTCAGACTGTGACTAAGCCTTTTGAACTTCCAGGTATTCGTTTTTCTTCATCTTTTTTTACAATACTAAGTATATACACACCTTAAATTATTACGCTCCTTGACCTTCAGCGGATGTTAAATACTTTGAACCACATTCTGTGGAAGGAATTTATTTCCTCGTTGTCTACGGGTAAATTTAGCTCCGCCCGAGAACAGTTTTATTGTCAACTCACTCAAAAAAAAAAACAAAAAAAACAAAAAAAAAATTTAATTTTATGAACATTTTACTAAGGATGTGTTATTTTGTTAAAAGTAAATCTGATAAAAATTGTGTATATGGGCAATTATAATAAATATTCTAATTTTGTTAACCTTTCAAAATTAAATACTAAATTATAATGTCACAATTTATTAATAAAAAAAACTACCTTTTTTTTCAATCTTTGAATACATTTTACTAAAAATTCTTTGGCTTACTAAGGTCATCTTTCTTCTACAGACCATTGTTAACTTGAACTTCTTGATGGGATGATAAGTTTTGTAATGAGCAATGTAAGTTCTTTTGTAGATTGTACTCATGCTCAAAATAATACCTCGAACTTTTAGTTTAGCTTGCAATTTTGCTTTGAAGAACTTTTCAGCACAAGTTCATTAATATACCATCATACAAAGAAATACGTTGTCTTTCGTATCCTATTTGGCAGATCTCTTGATTAAAACTCTGATGTTTTTTTTTTTATCGTCAAGAGAGTTTTGATGATACGGAGTGAGTTAAAATTTAGTTTTCTACAGCAGTGGTCTTCAAACTTTTTCTACTCACGCAACCCCTACAACTAAAAAAGAAACGAGTCTTACAGTAGTCGCATATGATGTGTAACATCTGACTTGTTATCATGGTAAATACGCAATAGTGACTAGTTATGTCTGGAAATAATTTTCTATCGAATAATTATATCTTTAACGAAAATTTTATTTAATTTACCCAAGGAGTAATGCAATTTTTTATCAAAAATAATTATTCTTGTTCAATTTGGGGAAGAGCGGTAATGATAATTTATGATAAATAAAATACGACACATATACTTGTGTTTTCAAAGTATTTAAAAACTGTTGAAAAATAGCATCAATAACAGTACCACTGTTAGTTGTCGAAACATTTCGATTAGTGTTCATTTCGAGCTTGAGTTCATCTTTCAGAAAAGCTATGAGCGGCTCAGCTTCTGGCAAACCTGAAGTTAACGTTAAAATCACCTCTCAAAATCATGGGAAGCGAGTGATAGTTTTTTTTAAAAGAGCAGAACCACCTTAAAAGTACAAAATGCAGGAAATCTTTAATTTTTTTAACTGTTTGATTAGGAGAAATGTATGCGACCACCAAAATGACAAGACTTGCTGGTATGTGCGGTAGGCGGGCGTCTTAATTGCTACTACAGTTGGACCCCCAGACGAGGGTAGCGAAGAGACACCGTCAAGCGCATGCTTAAAAATTAGAAATATTAGAGAATATCAAAAATACTCGTTTCCTTAAAAAGTTAGTTTTTTTTTAATCGAGAAATATTTTTTAATCACAATAAAAAATATTATATTGACAGTGACAGGAATTAACCTCAAAGTATGAAAATGATAAGCACTTAAATATTTATTTAAATAATTCCATATTACTTACTCCTATTTTTTTTTTTTAAAGAATGATGAGCTTTGTCAGACGCTTAACAGGAAATATAATTATTAATGTATAGTTTACACATATATAAATATATTCTCAGATTTCACACAAAGAGCCCTGAGACTTTGACAATTGAAAGTAAGAATCACAAGTTTATTCTGGATGAAGTCTAATAAGACTTGCTGGTATGTGCGGTAGGCGGGCGTCTTAATTGCTACGACAGTTGGACCCTGCGACGAGGCTACCGAAGAGACACCCCCAAGGCGCTGAATTGGTCAAATCAAACAGCGCGCGCTCCCCCCGACTTCCTGTTACGCATTTCCGTCCCTTTTCGCGAAATCACTCCAACAAATATCCAGCAATCGAGAGTAAAGATGTTACACATCAAAAAGAGTTTTCATGGAACCCCATTCCACACATAAGTAAAATATATTTCAGAAAAACTGTCGACGTCTATGTATATTGAAATTATTTGCAGTCGCATTTCATATTCTGCGTTTGATTTGTTTTTATACTTTAGTTTTTGTAGTCACTCACGTTGAGAAATATATTTCACTTAAACATAATGTTCTGAATGGCTTAAATTGTTTATAGCTGGGTGAAATACATATTGTGTATTTTTCCTGAATTTGCAACATAAAATTTAGGAGCTTTTCTTGCTTAAATTTAGATTTTAACATAGAATCTGTTGATAAGTTGTTTCCTCTCCTTCATTATAGGTTTTTTCCACAATTGCAAAATGGTGCATTTTGCTTTAGAATATTATTTAGTTATGCAAGACACTGTGTTAATTAACGAGTATAAAATTATCTCGTGGAACCCAAGATAGCAAACAATAGATTATTCACAATCTAGTAAGAAGCATATAAAAAGATAAAACATTTTAGTATTCTGTTATCTAATAATAAAGTTTAAAAAGTGTTGAAAAATAAAGTTTATTATATATAAATAAAATTTTCAGTTTTAATGAATTGGATGAGTTTTAGAAACTTGTAGTTATACAAACTTCATAGAAATAATAATTTTGCACGCATATAAGTTTCTTTTTTATTGTTTTTACTGTGACTCGTGGAACCTCTGGGTATGCCTTGTGAAACCCCAGGGTTCCGTGGAACACAGATTGAAGACCACTGTTCTACAGGAATGAGAATCTTTTTTGTGTCTTTTTAATCACAACCTGTATGAGTATATACAAGACAATTATAAAAATAATTTTTATTTATATATTCTTGTGATTTAATTATTTTTAGTAAAAATAGTGAATTTATACCTGAGAATAGTTTTCATCCAACTGACTTAAATCTTATCAAAACTAACCTACAACAGAACACCTAGATACAACTTTACATGTCATGGATCATGAACTAAACAGAAATATTTACAATAAAGAGGATACTTTTGATTTTAAGATTATTTTAGTTCCAATCTGGAACAGTAATATTTACATATCAGTATATAGAATTATACTATTTAACTGTTTGCAGATAATTGCTGATTTAATTAATACAAATAATGATAAAATTAATAATCTGAAAAATTATTATCTTTCTATAAATACCTTTTTGGAAAAGAAGAGAATAAGATTTAAATCTTCCTTAACAATTTGAATCATAAAATTATAGGAGCGTGATGTATTCCTTATTTATATAAACTGAAATTTTTATCGAATCTGTGTTTTATTTGTCGCAATGTAAGTATTATTAAAAGTGATGCTATTTGATTTGAATTATATCTTAGAAAAACAGTTTCAATTGTAGTGTAAAATTTGGAATATATTAGAGAAAAGGCTGTGTAAAATACATCACCAACTTTATTAATCCAAAAATAGAGAACAAGATTATTTCACTCGTGTTTTCGCTTACAAATGAACCAAACGATATTTTTCAGAATCATTTGAAAAATTTATATTTATGATTCAAATAAATAATATCAGCAAACTATAATTATTTTTATTGCTTAAACGATTTTATTAACATCAAATAATAATTCAAATGGGAAAAAATAAATTTAAAGAAATCATAATACACCACAGTAAGACAAACTGAACCGATATGCAATAAAGTACCATTCAATCGAAACGCGATTCATTTCGTGGCTATTTTTATTTCATTAAAAACTTTAAAACTCTTTTCTGTTGCCAAAAAAAAATTTTAAATAATGTTGATTTTTGTAATTTTTATTACTATATTATAAAATGGTTATATTAATACATACTTTTTATATACAATCAAAAGAATATAAGATTTTATAACATACTAGCTGTTACCCGCCCGCTTCGCTGGGAATTTCATGATGTTTTATAAATTTTTACTGCTTATATATATGCATAAATTATTGATATCTAAGTCCTGCATTAAGAATTCGATTGTATTGAATAATATACTTATACCTGTAACTGTCGCCTGTTGATAAAAAAAGGGGCAGAACTCATCTAATTTATGTTTTCTAAAAATCTCTAAAATTGAAGCATAGAATGATGTTTGCTCTTTCGTAACCCAAAAACCAAGTGGATTCCCGCAAAACCAATTTTCGGTGGATCTCTAATCCGTAAATTGAACATGCAAGCCAAATTTCAAGTCTAAATCTAACAGGAAAAAAAAAAAAAAAAGTTTTACTATCAATATCCCCGTAATCCCGTTGAGAGCCGTTTTCCAAAATAACCGCTCTTAGCGGATTTCAACTCAACAAAAGAAAAATGCAAACTAAATTTCATTAATATAGTCCTTGTAGCTCGAAAAAAGTAATTTTTTTAGTCAATACGTCCCAGTAATCCCCTGCACCCCCCCAGAACTTGATTTGCTTAAAATACATTCTTAGTGGATCCCTATTCAACAAAAGAATAATGCTTAACAAATTTCAAGTATATGGGTCTAACAATTAAAAACAGGAATTTTTTTCTTTAACTCCTCTTGACCCCTCGCAACCATCCTTGGGGTCAATTTTCGTTTTACTCTTAGTTAGAGGAACTCTATTCCATGAAAGGAACATGCCTACCAATTTTCAAGCAGGATGATCAAATAGTTTAAAATGGAAATATTTATCAATTACGCCTCTTAATCTCCCGAAATTAAACTTAGTAGTTCATATTCGCGAAACCCATTTTGTAGCGGTTCTCTACTTTACGAAAGGAATCTGCTTATCAAATTTCAAGACTGTACGTCTAATAGTTTAAAAATGGGGATAATTATCTATAACGCCACTTGAGCCCCCGCAACGCCACATTAAAGAAACTCACAAATTAGAAATTAAGAACAATTTGAATTAAGTAAAACAGAGAGGTAGAAAAATGAAAGATACCTTGAAAAATATTATTCTTCGATTACAATATAAATATTAAGCAAATAATAACTATTGTTTAAATGTGACTAAAAATGTAAATAAAAAAAAAGAAAGGAGTAAAACTAACCGTAAAACTTATCAATTTTTTGTTTCTTGCATTGCTTTTTGCTTATGAAGTCTTGATTTATTATTTTTAAAAGTGCATACGAAACAGCCGATGCTCTACTTAACTGAACAGTGAGATAACTATCATAAAAATAAAAATAAAATATGGCACGTGTCAGCGTATTATCATGTGCGCGTAACACTATTATGTCTCATGAAGAGCATCGTTCGCCAGTAACCAAAACAACGACTTCATTAGCTCAGCTTGGCGTTCAATTTGGCGTTCATCTTGGCATTCAGTTTCACGTTCACCCGTATAGTTTCCGTTCCCGTAAGAATACGGGAATAAAATATAGCCTATGTTACTCCCCGTTAATGTAGCTTTCCATTAGTGAAAGAATTTTTAAAATCGCACCAGCCGTTTCCGAGATTAGCCGGAACAAACAGACAGACAGACAGACAGACAGACAAAAATTTTAAAAATTGGTTTTTTGTTATGAGTACCGTATATACTTTTAGTGCATTAAGTAAAAAGCTGCTAATTTGAAATTACAAACAGACACTTCAATTTTATTTATTTGTATAGATTCTATCAGAAACTTCAGAAATGAATAAATAACTTGAAAAATTAAATTGGAATATCATTGTCAAATTTATTCGCAAGATGTCACACATACAGAAGTATAATAACACAATTACCAAAAAAAAAATATATATCTTTGATAATAAAGTCTAACGTGTGTTTGCGTGAAATTTTAGAAATAATTATATTAAAATGCCGGTGAGAACTTTATAATTTTTGAAATATTTCCAACAGAAAAACAATTTTAAAAAACTTGAAATCGTAACATTGCATTCAAGTTAAATAGGCAAATGAAAGTAATTTTAGAAACGCATATTAAAAGTGTAAAAAAAAAATTCCGAAAATTTTAAAGAACGAATTTCTTAAACATGCGTTACTTGTTTGTGTCGCTAGGTGCGACATGTTTAAGATTCGTTTTGTTGGAAAGGCAGTAAAATAGAATGTTTTTTCCACCTCGAGGGGAGTTGAAAGAGCACAGTGTCTCGATAACCAGGTGCACAGAGAACCGGAAAACATATTCCTTTTCTTCTATCGACCCTTCAGAAAAGGGGGCTTCCCTCGTAAAGGCACACTTGTCAAGGTCAGAGCATTATCATGAGAAAAGGACTCTTCGTGAGAAAAATATGCTGAAAGGTTCACAGTGATTTTAATTTAATCCTACTTTTATATATACAATTATAGATTTTTTATTTTTATTTTTATTTATTTATATTCTTTTTAATTCTCTTTTTGCTTTGAGCAAAAACGAAGATTCCTGAAGCACTTTCCCTTTCGCTAAAATTGGATGGCTAGTTCTTAAAAATATCATCAAATTGTATAAAAATAAATAAATAAGAACGTGAAAAAGTTTCTGACTCCCAATGGGATGCATATTTGCAATTAAAACTTTGAAGACATTACAAATCCCCAAATGCGAGAGCCATTTCATGGTGACACCATCTAGTGGCGGCTCTCACTACCAAATTTTGACGCTTGAAAAAATTAATGTGAAAAAATGAAAGGAGTTACGGTAGGCACCTAATAGTTAGCGATTCAGTTCAAATTCAATGAATACTGAAGAAAAAAAAACTGAATAATTATTTTAATTATACATTTACATACTCGTACAAAAGGAATTTTGCTTTGTTTTATACCAAAATCCACAAGAAATTATTTTCTGACATGCATTATGCATGTAAGAAAATAATTTCTTTTTTAACAAGCTGAATAATTTCTTCACGAACAATAAGCGAGTTATAAACACTTTGGAGATGCACATAGCTGAAAATAATTATCAACATTAAACAAAGAATCAATAAAAAAGTAAAATTATTCACTTTATTTTTGCATTAAAATAAAGATATTGTTCAGGAAGCCTACCACAAATCTCTTCAAGCACGCACTTTTGGCGACTGTACATAAAATATACATAAGTAAAAACTACTCTTACTACAAATTGCTACCAATTTTCAAAACTTTTCGGAAAATCATGAGGTGAAGGGCGATAAAGGGTTGCAATTTTCAATATTTTACTTGCGGCCGCCATTTGGCGATTTATCGACTCCAACCGGCTTATCGAAAAGTTCAAAATAAAAATTTCACTGGCCATAAAGGAAGGGGGTGGGGGATAGACTAAAGTATTATATAGCTGAAGAAAACTATAAAAGCAAATGAATAATGAACTTAAAATTTGCAAGAATGGGAGATTCACATTAATATAGTGTTCATTAGTAAAAAAGTATTATATTTCGTGACATTAAAATTGCATTTTCAGAAGGTTGTAACAATGGGCTATCCGTGAGGTCTATCCTCTCTGATGGGTTTTTCCATCCAGCCAAATTGGCACTTGAGATAGAATAATTCATCTCCGGAAATGAACCTCAATACTAATAGAATATAAATAGTCAGTGAGATGGAGAATAGATATTATGTAGACAATAGAGCCACGATAGTTCACATAATTACAGTCGCTATTAGAATATTTCTCGTGGGCAAGGTTCTAAGGTTGCATCTCATTTAGATAAATAACCACTACTTAGTACTAGTTTATTGTCTCGTATAGTACTCGTATTTAGTACTAGCTTATATCGCGTAATCAGGCTTAACGTTAGATTAAGAAAAGGAATTGATTGTGAAAAGTTTGTTTTCCTTTCGAGTCCGATTTGATAACTTCTCAACCTCAATTACGCTCGGATTTTTCCGAGAACTTAAGGTATCCGACTGGTTGCGACAATTTTTTTTTTTTTTTAAAGGAGATATGGGGATTTTTTTGTTATTTTTAGATTTGTTTAGTGCATTTTAAGAAAAATGTGCTAAAATTAAGAAGAGAAAAAGAAATTATTATGACTAAAATGGGAAGAAATAGGTAAAAATTGATAAAAAAATTGCACAAACGCGGCCCATTCTGCACCAAAGGTTTATAAACAAATTTTCAATTTTTTCAATCTAATGTGTTGCTATAGTATTCAATTTTGAAATAATCTTCAGGATAAGAGATATTTTCTTTTTTAGCACGTTTTTCACGTAGTGGAACAAAAGCGCTATTAGAACGCAAATTTCGTCTTCGTCTTCGTTCCATATTTTGTCGTACCTTTTTCTCAGCCAATAAGCAGCAACCAATTGACCTCGGATTTTCGGCATTGGGTCGCATTTGTGCCCTAGATGAGCCGAATCATATTTAAATTTTCCCCTAGTTTTCCCGAATTTTCCTACAAATTTTCCTGAATTTCGTTAGTTTATAACAAAATTTTCTCAAATTTTACCTAGTAAATTTATTGTTTGCAAAAAGTTTTTTTAAAAAAAATCTACCTGCGTTTTGGAGGAAATCTTCACAAAGATGAGGAAATCTTCACAAAGATGAAGAAATCTTCACAAAAAAAAGTTAAACACGCTAAAATTACTTGGCCATGCCAATGATTGATATCTTGTTTATAAAAACTTGAGCACTTTATCTCAGTTACTATATGAAAATGCTTAAAAAGACAGTAATTATATTCACATAAGGGACTGTAAATTTTGTAATAAAACAGTGATTGATAAATCTGAAGGTTAAAACAATTCTACTATTATACAGAACTTACAGAAAAAATTTCAGTCAATTAGTTTCAAAACTTTTATAGCAACTGCTGGCTCCATTTGAGCATTTTCAAAAAAAAAAAAAAAAAAAGCACACACACACACATTTTGAGTAACGCGTTTTAAAGTAGGCATCTTGCTTAAAGGAATGGCATCTGCTTTTACTAAAACACTTGTAGTTTTAGTTCTAGTGATTGAAAAATGATAAACTTGGTATTTTTATAAAGCTAATAAGATGGCCCATAAAATAAAATCATAAAAAAAATTGTCAATTTTTGGCAAAATTCACAGTTTTAATGTAGTCGGATACCTTAAGAGATCAGCGAGATCTCCACCTCAACCAACACGAGAAAGAGGTACCGTGACGAGTTTTTGAAAGTATATGCATTGTTTTATTTGTGCGATGAGTTAAAAGGAATAACAAATAGTTTTTTTACAGTACAAACAAAACAAAAAATAAATAAAATAAGAGAATTCAATAATTAACAAACAAAACAACAAAGACAAAAAATAGTTCTATACTAGATTTACAAGAATGAAAAATGACGTCTAAAGCAGGGCTGGCCAACCCACGGCCCGCGAGATTCATTACAATTTTACAAGATACTTTTATTTTGTGCAATATTTTGGTTTTTAGTGTTTTTTTAACAAATAAATCCCATAACTCTTTCTATTTTATCACGTCGCTTCTGTTACTGCGAATTCCTTTTTTTTTCTTTTTTACGAAATTGAAATTTATGAAACATAAATTACGCTCAAACTTAAAAAAACCTGCAATATCAATTAGAAAACGCAACGACTTGCAAAAACTAAGTGAAAGAGTTGAGAAAAAAATACCACGAATTTAATAAATTAAACTTTATTTGATCACTAGCTGAAATGCCCGTTCTTCGCACGGGTTAAGTGTTAAAAACATAAATTCATCTATTATAGCAATTATAATATTTTAGTGAGGATAAACCCTGTATGAAAAAAGTAGTATAACCAAAAATTAAAAATATTTTTTTTCAAATGAATGTTTTCACTATAAATAATTTTAAACAAATTGCAATTTTGCCTCAAAGTAAATAATAATTTAACAAAAACAAATATTTCAATGTAAGAGAGAAAATCTATGTTTGTACACATGAAAAACAATGAAAACATTAATAATATGTCAATCTGTTTTGAATTTTCACTCCAATAAATGCTTATAATGGGTCCAATTCTAATATAAATATAAAAACAGTCGAACCTCCAGTCGCTCCATTCTTTATGCAGCAGCGAACTTTTCCCTGGAACCGTTTCACACGATTTTCTTCGTAAAATAACCTCCCAATAGCGAAATGCCTTTTCTTTTTCACGAACTTTTTTTTCTTGTCATTCAATTTTTTTCTCCTTATTTTAAAAGTATTTCTGGATATTTTAAGTTATTCTCTCTTTTAACACATGTTACGTTGGTCATAAATTTTGAATTGGTTTTATTAGGGGCCTAACTCACTAAGCAATAGAATACTGGGCGTTTCATCCAAGAAGTGCACCCTTTAACCCCTATTGTCCAGTTCACAAGAAATGTCTTCGTTATCTCCTTTCACGCTCATTGAAGTTGTTTCGTGTCACCATATCTTTGAACTAGTCTCCGTTCATTTGTAGTGTTGATCAGTCGTACTGGTAACTTCGGTTCTTGTATCTCGAAAATGTCAAAACGCAAGTTCTTGAGTATCAAAGAGAAAAAATTAATTCTTCAGGAAGTGGATAAAGACGTCAAGGAAAAGGATATTGCTTTAAAATTTGGTATTCCTCCAAACAGCTTATCAGCTGTTACAAAAAATCGAGATAAGCTTCAATATTGTGACTCATCGAAGTCTTGTTCAAAACGCTTAAGAACATACGTCTATGAAGATGTCGACAAGGCAATTTTGGATACATGCAATGCGACATTAAAATGTTCCGTTCTCTGAACCTTTCGTAATAGAAAAAAGCTCTTCAATTTTCGAAGGCATTGGGATATGTCCAATTTCTATGTAGTAATGGATGGCCAGAAAAATTTAAGAAAAGACACAGAAAAATACGCCTAAAGGGATTTTTGGTGCATTGCGAAAATATGAGGCTTATTTGAAGCAAATTATTTTTTCTAATAAAAAAACTCAACCAAAATTAACAAATTTTATGAGTAATTAAATTTAAGGACGCATATAGTAAAGTATGTTTAGAATTTCTAATTATAAAATAACGTATGTTTAAAATTACTTGTATGCTTTAAACTAAAAAAAATGTCCTTAAAATTCATCAATTTTAATAGAAAATTATTCTCTTAATGTTGAAAATACATTAAGAGATATTTTTTTAATTCCTTTTTAATTCCTCAACATTTTTTTTTCTTGTTTCCTTTGCAGTTTTTCTTTCTTGTCTTTTACTTTTTTTTTATTGGTGAGATATATAAAATAAATATATATTAATTTACAAAAAGGTGTGAATAATTACCTTTTTTATATATATCGTGTTCATGAATTCAAAATTATATTTGAGTGGTTTATAAAGTATATTGAAAGATGAAAACCTTTATATGAGTGATTCCCAAAGTGGTCTATATAGACCCCTAGGGGTCTATAACGACCTGCAAGGGGTCCACGCCAGTGAAAAAATAATTTTGGGGTCCATGAGATGTAAACGGGGGTCTATAGTAGCGGTTCTGATTAAATCAGATCGTGACTTTAATCTTTAAAAAAATTTGATGTAGTGGAAACCAGATTTTATAACTTAACTGATTTATTTTCCAAATTTAGTGAGGTTAATTTGGGGTTACTAGATGGACAGCATTTAAGGCAAGGACCCATTTCAGCTTTTTCTTCTAGAATTAAGCTAAAGAAGTATAATATTGGACATCGCCAATTTTCTCAATTTGTCACAGACAATCTGTCAGGACATTTTAACCTACGTTCAACATTTAAATGTCCTTTACTAAGACTTTAAAACTAGGTTTGAAATTGCTTTTTTTATATTAATAAACTACAGTAGACAATGAACTCATATAGTCACAATGAAAAAAAATGTCCTACTACAATAGGAACTGCTCAGAATAGACTCTAACGATCTTAAAATAAAGTTTTGAAAAGGATGTCTATAATTTTGGCTTTAAACAACATACCTGTTTTTTGTCTCGAATTATGGAATATCGTGAGAGAATTTTAATTGCTTTTCCTAGTGAGTGGGAGTTTTAGGGAGTTACCAATCTCAAAAGCAAAAGAAGGGGAGGGGGGAACAGGACAGTTATTTACAAAAGAGATATAAGGTGAAACCTGACTAGATTGATATTAAAAATTGAAAATTTGTTATTGGAGCAACAGTTTCATTCTCATTAAATTCATTTGTTTGTTCTTCAGCTATTTTGTGTAACAGTTTTATATATTAAATTAATTTATTTTAATTTAATTCATCAACATGTGTTTTTTTAAAAACTGTACTCTCTTCACTATAGTTAGAAATTGAATGCTTTTAGAGCATAGGTTCCCAACCTCTTTTGAACTGGCGCCCGCTTTTCTATTCATTATTTTGATACCCCGCCCCCTTCCACTCTAGAGAAATAAGAGTGTATATAATATATGGTGAAAACAAGAGTTAAATTTTTTTTAAATATTCTATTACTAATGGAATATATTTTAAATTTTTTTAAGCTTCAATTTTTTGACTTGGGAATCTGAAGTAGCTATTGCCACAAATATATTTAAATGTGTAATACTATATATTTTAGTCACAGATAGGATATTGTTGGAATTGAAACGCTACTGAATTTCTTCATTTATGAGTGGAATAAAAGTTTTAGCTTACTTGTTATAAAGACAGGCAGGGGTTTTGATTATACGAAGTAATTCATAGTAAATCATAATAAACTATTGCTTTCAAATTGAAAAAAATTCAGACTTTAAAGAATCGCACGTTAATTCAGGGTTAACATTTAATTATGTTTCTTGGATAATATACGTAATGAAATGCAGTGGACGAAATATTTATCCTCCTGCTCACAAATAAATACAACACTAAACACACAACATAAATACACTAATTTAAATACATACAATCAACATATATAAGCAATATTAAAGTTTACTTATGTTAGTACATAATCAGCATGTTTTTTCAGTCTTTTTTTTTTAGACTATATTTGGTTAATCTGCCCAAACCCCTCCGTGCCATCTCAACGCCCCTTAATTTTCTCTGGGTGTTTTACCGCCCCCCTGAAAGCCTCAAGCACCCAAAAGGGGGCGTTATCGCCCACGTTGAGAACCTATGTTTTAGAGTAAGTAGTAGTACCAGCTGTCCAAAAGATATTTAAGTTAATAAATTTGCAAAAAAAACAATATTAGGTGAGCAGGGGTCGATCCGAAACCGAAAAACATGGCAAGGGGTCTATGAGACAAAAACATTTGGGAACCTCTGCTCTATATGAAGAATTTTTCATTAAACGAACTTTTTTTCGGGATTCAGCGACTTCTTTATAGAGAGGTCCGACTGTATTTTATATGCAGCCCGCGGGATTTTAATGTTTTTTCGAAGTGGCCTGGGGATTGGCCTCCCCTGTTCTAAAGATAAATTTACAGTCCATTTTTTAATCAATATAAGTTTAAAAACATATCTATTCAAACATTCTTTTTCGTTTTGTTCGAATAGTTTATAATATGTCAATCACATGATTCACACACACATATCCTATCATAAATCTGCAGTAAAACAAAAGATAATCACATTAATGTCACCGATTCGTATTTTCATGTTAACTGTGACATTTTGATGAATTTATGACATAAAATCACTTTATAGAAATGCTGAAATAATGAAAACATAGAGTTTCACAATGTTTCAGCGTTCGCTTCCTTTGAAATATATTTTGCAAGATGACAGATATTCTGCGATTAAAATGATTAGCACATCAAGTTTTTCCTTCTCAGAGTGGTCAAATCGTGTCGCATGGAATAGTATCCTGGCATGGAGTTCTGTGTGCATTCAGCCAGGATTCTTTGTCCTTGTAGAATCTTGGGCGCAGGTGTGGTGGTGACGTTCTTAGTGGTTGGAGACAGAACAGAGAGGAGCCACAATAAGCTGCAGTCACAGTCAATGAAATTGCCTGTTGAGAAAAACAGATTTTCAAGTTTATATTGTAGCTGAATATTATGCGTTGTTAAAATATATCTTCGGTGAACACAACACAACACAATGCTAATTTCTATTATTCATTCATTGATATATTCTTACAGTACGCAGGGGCGGCTCTAGGGCCTGACAAACCGGACCCCTGTCCGAGGCGGCAAATTTTAAAAGCATCATTTTGTTCAAATTTGAAGGGGGGGGGGAATTGTTACAGAAAATTTGATATATTTTCTGTAATATTATTGGGTGTGTGAATTTGGTATTTTGTTTAATGTATTTTATTTCCTTATTTTGCTCTGTATATTAAATGTCAGTTTTATTTTATGTTGAAATTTGAAGGGTTCGAGGCAGAAATATGTCTTAAATAATGAAATTTGATATTTTTACACATCTTTCATTAGTATCTTTCTCCCCATCCTGGAGTGGGGTCACAATGGACATTTCTTTCCTCTACATGATGTTTAGTGTCAGTATCCAAAAGGGGACAGGGGCAATAAGAATTTTTGGTGGAGAGCCACAGGAGATGTTTGGTTTTAGTTTTGGGTGTAGTTACTATAAGTTAAAATAAACACTTGGGATCCCCACTATCAGTTAACTCGTTTTCGATGAAATTGGCTTGCTGGAATGGGGAATTCTCTCTCTTAAATTTTACTCGCTTGAAATAATAACAGATAATTATGTCCTTAATTTGGAATTATTTTGTAATTTTTTAGACTTAAAATTATATATATATATAAAATAGAGGATGGCCGTTGGAATGGTATTTCTAATATGATCACTAATTTTTAATGAGGTTTTATTTTTGATGGCATTGACGAGGCTGTCCTTTGACATAGTTTATTGTACATTTAACACATAGCGTTCCACATAAAAAGAGAAGCAGACAAGAGACACAAAACACAAACCAAGCTGCAGCTGATTACATGACGAAACACAAAACAGAAGAGAAAGAGCGCCGGTCTCCAGGAAGCTCGGTGTATATATAGTCGGCTCAAATCACATGATCTGATTGGGTGTGGATAGATGTTATTCAAAATACTCTCGTTAGGTGGCTAGAAAGTTTATTAATCAAATGTGGGTCCTGAGGGGATGGACCATAGGTAATTAAAAGTTATTAAGAATAATTAATGGGGATTCTTACACACACACACACACACACACACACACATATATATATATATATATATAGTTATGCTCTGTTCGTTATTTAAGTTTCATAGGTGTGTATCTATGTGAAAAATTTTTCTTTTTAAATTATAATTTTTTGCTTTGGAGAGAGGGGGGGAGGCATTTTCCATTTTTATCAGGGGTGGCAAAATTTTTAGAGCTGCCCCTGCAGTACGTTGCGTGCATTGTAATAAATAAAATAACATATTTCATATATACTTAACTTACATATATAACTTAAATACGAAAAAACTATATCAGATCTGTCAAGGAGCAAAAATTATATATAAATACATAAATTTTAAGAGATAAACCGAAGCTTTACGACAAAAGTGCTCATGAAACATGTTTCAGTAAGAAAAAGACGAGTTTAGTTTCTTAAAAGAAATTCACCAAAATTAAAATTTTAATATTTATTGAAAACTGAAATTTTTACATCTTTTTTGAATGCTTTTGCTACCTTATATCCGATGTACAGTCAAAGTGTAAAAAATTTTGAACGATTGAATTTTTATCTGCAATTGCGACACGCCACTTACCAGATAAATCAAGAAATGTAAGTTGCTTCCACATTATTCCCCAGGGTTTCTCAGGTAAAGAATGCAAAAAATTTTTCGACAGATTCACCCTCCTTAGCGCCGGCATGTTAACAAAGAAGTCGATTGGTAGAATCCTCAAAAAGTTCCAACTGAAATAAACACATGAGACATGAAGAGAAAAAAAAAAAGAAGAAGCACAATATATAAAGGAAATCAATATTTTGACCACTTCCTCATCGATTCGAACAGTCATTTAATTCTACAATTTCGTTATTTCGAACAATTCCAATTGATCTTTAAATAGATATTTTCCATTTAAAACGGAGTTCTTCTTATACTCTGTGTTTAAATTATACAAATAACGTTAAAATAATTTTTTAAAAAAAGAATGAATTTTGTACCTGAGAATAATTTAATTAGGATTTGAATTGATTATAAATTCATTAAGTAATTATTAACTCTTAATTTTTTTCTACGCACATACATACAAAAAATACATAAAATGAAACCATTAAATAAATTTTGAAACTTTAATGCTGTGTGTACGTTATAAAAAAAATGTTAAATAAAGATAGAACTGGAAGCAAAAGTCAACTAAGCACAAGGTCAGTATACTACTTAAAATGCATTTCTGGCCATTAAAATTCCAACACCATGAAGGAAAACAATCAAGGCATTTATTGAACGTAAGCAGAATGGCATGAAGAAAAAATGGATAAATTTGAAAGCAGTTTGGGGATTTACAGGGTCCCGAAATTAGTAGAAACAGCTGCCTCCCTCCGGCAGCTAAAACGGCCCTTACCCGGTTAGGCATAGAGTCGAACTGGAATTGGATGACAAATGGACAACTCATTCCATGCTGGTTCAAGTCTATGCTACACTCGTCAACCGTAATAGCTGGAGAGGGGCTACGGGCCAGTCTCTCAGCGACCCATGACCAAATGTTTCCAATGGGTAACTGAGCTAGAGACAACAATCGAATACCCTGTGTATCAAGGAAGGTCAGAACACAACATGAAACGCGTGGTCTTGCATTATTTTGTCTGAAGATGGCGTTCGGCAGGCCTTGAAGATAGAGGGTACGTGGGGTGCTTTGTACTACATTCTTACACTAACTCTGCATTCCGGAATAGAACTAGTAAGAAATTATAACAACTGATATCAAGCACCCCACGCTTTTGCCACAATGACATTAATTTTCTTCTTACTCACTTTATTCTTATATTAAGAATTATTTTTTACTTTTTAGTTCGATTCACAATAAAGCGTGTTTTTCAGTTTTTTTTTAAAACTATAATTTATTTTCAATACACAAGTAGCAGCGAGTGAAAAGCGTAGCTTCTACGATATCCTTCTAGTCGACTCATTTAATGGGGGCGAGAACGTGTTTTTATAGTGACTGAGGGAGTGGCGCTGCAGAGAGCGACAGTTGACCACGTGTGAAGGGGCCCAGAGAATTTTTGTTCAAAGCTAACTTCCTACTGTCTTCTCATTCTGTTTTTACAGCGCAAGTTGACTTGTGTGAAAAGCTCCTTAAGGTATCCGACTACCCTAAAATTGTGAATTTCGCCAAAAATTGAACCATTTTTTTATGATTTTATTTTATAGGCCATCTTATTAGCTTTATAAAAATACTAAGTTTATTATTTTCCGTTCACTGGAGCAAAAACTACACGTGTTTTAGTAAAAGCAGATACCATTACTTTAAGCAAGATGTCATACTTTAAAATGCGTTTTACTCGAAATATGTGTTTTTTTTTTAAATACTCAAAGACAGATATTTTTTTAAAAATTTTGAAAATAATTAACTGAAATTTTTTGTGTACGTTCTGCATAATAGTAGAAGTGTTTTAACCTTCAGATTTATCAATTCCTGTTTTATTACAAAATTTATACAACCTTATATTAATATAATCACTGTTTTTTTAAGCAATTTCATATACTACCTAAGGTAAAGTACTCTAGTTTTTGTAAAAATTAAAATATCTCTTATCCTGAATGTCATTTCAAAAATGAATAACATAGCAACACAACAAAAATGAAAAATTCAAAATTTGTTCATAAACTTTCGGTACAGAATGGGCCCCATTTATGCCATTTCTGTCAATTTTTACCTATTTTTTCCCCTTTTAGTAATAATAATTTCCTTTTCTATTCTTAATTAGCATATTTTTCTTAAAATGTATTAAACAAATCTAAAACCAACCAAAAAATCGCCATATCTCCATTTAAAAAAAAAGTTGTCGCAAGTAGTTGGATACCTTAATGTTTCTGTAATTCTTTATCTAGTCATTTTTTATGTGCAAGGCATTCCACATATAATCCGGCTTAGCAAACTTGTAACGGATCTATCCACAACCCTACTAATACCTTGGGGACTCTTCTGAGAGGAAAAATATTTCAATTCAATCAACTTTCGTCGACCAAGAAAGCGTGATTATGTAAATAAAGTATCTTATATAAATTCTGTTTTCGCGAGTTTGTGAGTTGGCAGGTTGGAGCTGGCAAGTAGGAGTTAGCAAAGAGTTTGTGAATTAGTTTGTTAGTTGAAGATTGAAAGATAGTGGAATTATTAGGAGGTCGTGGGGTTGTCCAGGAAAACGGATTACACCAGTGGATCCAACGACATTGATCCATCCCAATAAAGATCACCTGCAAGATTCAAGTGTAGGATCCACTGCATAAAAGGTACAGGTATCGTGAGCTTGTTTATTTAGAAGTTAGCTTATTAGTATGCGACGTAGTTTATATTGAGCTTTAGATTCAGTTGAGGGTCCGTAGTAGAATCCCCGTGTTATAGAATCTCACCTCCGCGCTCAACTATTTGATCGCCTATCTTAATTAGATTGCTATTGTGTCTGATTGATATTTTGGTAACAATAAATTAATTAGATTGAAATCATGTCATTCAGTTTCTCCCCCACACCTAGGTAAACAACGGGTTTCAGAGGCAAGCAGGAACCGACAGTTATTACAAACTCTTTCATTATTCGATCGAAAGAATACGATACATGATTAAGATAACTTTATAAACCCAAAAATAAAACTTAAATATCTATAACGGTATTATTTACATTATTACCTTAGATCAATACTCTCTAAATGTTTTGCTGGCGAAGCGAACAGACTCCTCACAATATTTTCTAGGAGATTGTGCGATAGATCTATGCACTTCAGCAGGGTCACGTACTGGAAGCTCCCAGGTTCAAGGATCTGCAGGCTGTTGTGAGACATGATGATGGTGGTCAGGTTGGCAGGAGGTGTACGGAAAGCCGTTGCTTTGACAATGGTCAAGTGATTGAAAGAAAGATTCACTCCCTGCAGGTGAGGAAGGAGGTTGAGGCCCTTGGTGTGGACGGTGCCGATGTCATCATAAGATAGAGCCCCATACAGAGAGCAGCGTTCGGCACTTAGCAGCATTAGGGTGTCCCCCTGACCATCAAAAGGGCTGCCATGCCATAAAAAGTCACCGGACAAGACAGTGTCCCATATCTGTAGACCAAAATAGAGTATTATGGAAGGATAAAAGAACCATTGAGACAAAAAAATTGTATGACAAAAATTTCCCCATTTTTTTAAAAAAAAGGGGGGGGGCTTTTTGCATAAAAACAATGAATAATAAAGTTATTTTAATACAAATCAACATTTCAATCGCTAATAAATTAAATAAAGATTTATTGCTTTATATTCTTATAAGATACAGTTTAGTATGTGATTTACTATAACAAGTAAGTATACGTGATTTTTGTCTCATTTTCGCAGGTGTTTTTAAATCAAATAATATAATCATTTAGGTTTTTTACTTATTGTGATGGATATTAAAGTGAGCATATAACTAAATCGTTCTTGACTTAATCCTATGCATTTATTTATTTATTGTTGTTTTGTTATATCTTGAGAAAAAAAATTTCGACAGATGCGTATACAGTATATAATTAAAACCAGTGTGGGGTTAAAAGACATGGAGGCCCCTAGGCAATCGAATTCTCGGGGACCTGTATCCTGTTTTTGGAGCACTAACAGAAAACAGAACACGCTCTTGTGGGCCCCTAAAAAGCTCGGGGCCCATAGGCAATTGCCTACTCCCCCTAATGAGTAATCCGGCACTGATTAAAACTAAAGAAACAGAAAATGGAACTATATATTTTGATTTTGCTGAATCAGTGAGTGGTTTGGGGGCATTGTGCACTAGCGCCGATCTCAATCCTCTTGGGGATCGGTCTTTCTCGTAAAACTAGGTAAAAAGCAAGAATTGATCCCTAAGATGGTGAAATCGAATAAACATGAGTCTCGTAAATTAGGGTTAAGATATTCTCTAACGAAAATTTATTTCATAGTGCATGTTTAAAATTTCTCATAACAAAAAAAGTTCTTACAGTGTTCGTGGTGGTCTCCACAAAACGACTGGCTTCTTGTTAAGTACCTAATTATTTCATTACGATCACTTAGTTTTCTATGGTAAAGTATCTAGAATTGGACAATGACAACATATAAATTCTTGGGTAAATCAACCTTTGACCTTACTTTGGTCAAGACTTGTGAGACACCGACAAAGTTCTCACACCAATTTCCGACGTCAAAGTGCACCCCACGAGGGATGACAAGGGACCAATAGCTGAATAGCAATCTCGGCTACTACTCCAATAGAAATCTCTCCGCGCGCGCGCGCGTATCAGGTGCCTTCCTTTAAAGGCGTGGCATAATTCGTCTTTAAAGAGACATAAAAGGTCAAACCAGAAACTCACTGACGGACCGCGCCAGGCTCCAGAATACCGTTTATATCTCTATATTAAAACCAACATGTAGTCTTGCCATGTAGTCTTGAATACCTCAACGTAGCCTTCACACAAGTGACCACTGTCGTATTAGCATTGGAATGCCACGACATCGGCTATCCACATTCGAGGAATTTCCATTCCTACAAACAATTCCAGAAATTAGATTGTTGCTAATACGTTTGTGACGGATCTATACGGTTTCTTCCACTAACTCCTTGGGGATTCCTTTAGGGCATGCATTCTTTCAACCAACTTTCACCGAAGACAAGAAAACGTGATTATGCAAATTAGGTTTAATATATATATTCTGTATTCGCGAGTTTTGAGAGTTAGTGAAGTGAGACTCGAAGATTAGTGAAGTGAGACTCGAAGATTAGTAAAGTGAGAATTGAAGTTTACTGAAGTGAGGATAGCTCAGATGTGAAATGAATTAATGAGAAGCGAGAAATCCGGCAGTAGTACGCAAACAGTGTAGGACGTGTGAAGTTAAAATCTCTGCTCAAGTCAACTATTAGTGTTCAACGCATCATCTAACGGATACAGAATTGCAAGAGTTCAGGTACTGTGCTCATATTTTAAGTAGAAGTAATAGAGTTAAATTGTTAGTGCACGTCCGAGGTAAAAACGAGCTTGTTTAAGTTATCACAGGAATATATTTGAATGATCGTATATATCTTCCCCATGCTATCTTGTCTCACCTCAGTCTTCTAAGTGTTGATCAAATTTATCTTAATTGGATTATTATTGTGTCTGTGTTGAATATTGTGACAAATAAACAATTGAAGTGAATCATGTCGTCTGATCAACTAGTTCCTCCCACACATCTAGCCGAATAGAGGGCAGAAGGAATAATAATTCCTTACGCGTCGTGTTTACCACTACACAAAGCACGGAAATTAAGTAAGACTTTAAGTGGCGGAATTCAACTAAATACAATTAATTGAATATAAAAATCCTTTTGCTTTGAGGCAAAGCTCCATTCGAATCCATCAATTATTTACCATAGGCAAATAAATATTTTCAAATCTAATGGATAATTTTTTGTTGTTGTTGTTTTAATTTATTATAATATACGTGTATTATATCAATAATTTATAATTTAAACTACGTATTATTTTCAAAAAATCATAGGAATATTAAACTGCTTATTTGGAAATTATTTTGTAGTTAACAGTTACTTTATAAGTAACTTACTTCGAACTGCCTAATCCGGGTGTTCTTCAGCCATTGAGCTGGTAGTCTGACCAAGGTATGTTCCCTAAGGCCGGGAACGTGAGATACCACCAATTTGTCCACCAGTTTCCGATGTAGAGCGAACATGATAGTACCTTGGAGAGTGGTTACTGTCCGAGATCCCTTACACGTGATCTCTGTATACAAATCGCTGTTGTTTACTTCTCCTGATTCCTGGGTTTGCACGAAGGCAGTCTCACGGACCGCATCTGGATGAACTGTGGTCAAACTGCGTATAATCGTTGGGATAGGGTTCTCCAACACAGAGTTGCTCTGAAACCTGGTCTCGGTGCAGGTGCAGGTGTCGAGTTCTGCCTTGGGGGGACAAGGATCTCCAGCTTGGCCAATTGAAATAGCACATGTGCATACGACTGATGAAAGAAATGGGAAATGGGTTTAATATTTGATAATTATACGAAGTTTTTCTTTTTTATATACATTAAGAACAATCCTCAAAATTTATCATTCTTTTATGTACGAGTAGTTCAGATATTAAGTTTACGTGAACCACAGCATATATCTGTAGAAATCTCAAGCTATCCATTCCTTTTGAATTTCCGGGTAAAAAGAATAAATAGGAGGGAAAATCCATAACCTTACTAGTGATGTTATGAAGCTCATTTCTAAGCAATATTTACTATTCGATTTAACTGCGAAGGATGACATTTTAATTTGACTTTTGTTGAGTGTACATTATATAAAAATAGGCGACATTTGAACAAAAACATTCATTTCAATGATGGTTAATTCTTTAATTTAGAAAGGGGGATCTTAATTAGTGGATTCTTTTCAGTAGAAAATTGTGTTAAGGCAGTAAAGCTTAAATTAAAGGTATCACGATTGGAAAGCATATAGAGGTTGCGTGTGTTAATGATGGTGCTGCTAAGCTTAGAAAAATAATTTGTTAGTATCTCCTATGCTATACACGCGTCATTCACCTAGTTGTGCGTGATGTTCTTTATAAAAAGGAGTGAATATTGGAGAATGCACTGTTGAGGAAGAAAATGTATCACATGAAGAAAAAATTTATGAAAGTGAGGAGCTAATTGAAAATTTGGACGAAGTGTTATATTTAGTAGGATTGCACAGCAGCAGATTCTATATATCATATTGCTTATGCAGAAAAAAATTCTAAAAGTGATATAAATGAAATTATAAAAAAAGTGGTTTGTAATAATGATTAGAAAGTCAATTCGCAAGAATGATATTTTACTAAAATTATGTTACTGCAGAGTTTGTGAAGAGATCGTTTGATTAAAAACCAAAAAAAAGCTGGAATAGTTTCTTGAATATCATTGAAATGTTTTTAGAGATAATGTCAACATTTTTTCAAAAGCATTTATTGATATGAAAGAATAACAAATTTTAGCTAGTGTAGAAATTAAAACTGACTGCAAGTGTTGCAAACTTAAAGCCAGCAAATGTAAGACCTTAAAAACTATGCTGTTGAAACGCGACTTTGCTAAATGCCAAAGAAATATTTGTTATCTCTACTGGAGAGTTGAACCAATGAAACTCAGATTTTGGAAAGAATGCGAAATTTTCTGTGTTTCAAAGAATTAGTGAAAGATTCAATGTTAGTTTAGTTGGATTAATGTAATATTTAAATTTTGGGACAAACAAAAGCAATTGTGATAATGCTTGTGGTCGTGGTTTCTATATCAACCAGTAACAGCCACCGGACTGAAGTGATCATTTTGGCCCAGTGGTAAGTTACATGTTTACTGAACAGAAGGTTCCGAGTTCAATCCTCATTGGTGACCTTGACGCTGAACTCAGAAAAAAGCAACTTCCACGCAGCTGTCGTGGCGCCATCTATCCGCCACAAGAGCAACTAAAGCCATCAGACAAGCATGGCGCAACAGCAACAACTCACTTTGCCATTACAACTATACGCCTACCGACTCTCTGGTAGGGGAGTGTGAGGTCGTAATTTTTATATCAACCAGTAACAACCTCCGGACTGAAGTGATCCTTTTGGCCCAGTGGTAAGTTAAGAGTTTACTGAACAGGAGGTATCGAGTTCAATCCTCTTTAGTCTTTATTGCGAGGAAGATGAATCAGTGTCCAACTCAGAAAAGAGAATTTTAAAAAGAAATCTTTAACTTTGGACGACAATTTAGAAAAAATGATTCATTCAAAACATAGTTCATTCTTTGTTCAATTGGCAAAATTTATAGCTTCAGTAAGATATTGAAGAAAGTACGAGGTAAACTTGAAATCTGAAAGAATGTTCTAAGTCCTAGTTGGTGACTGAACTTCCCTTGTGTAAAAAGTAATAATAATGTAAGTTTGATCATATAAAAATGCTGACACTGAATATTAATCAAGCCTGAATGTAGTCTCTGTAACATGCCCAATTGAGTCCGCTCTGCACCAACGGATATGGAGTTTTTTCTTCAACTCTATTGTTTTATTTTACTAGTAATGAAAGCCTATTTTGCTGTCACCACTTGTCGTGGGCTATCTGGTAAGGTACCATATTTTAAGGTACCTTAATGGAATGTGCAGATTAGTTCTAAGGTATAAGAGTGAGTAGATGGTATAGAAGAGAGTTTTTAGTTGGTTGTGTTAGTTGTTAATTAGCGAGTAGTAAATAGGAAGCTAGCGGGTTGTTAGAGGGCATTTATTGGCTGTGCAAGTGAGCTTCGTCTAGGGAAAGTTTCTTGGACAATCATATTTAGCCTCAGGTTCAAGTATACCACTCAGCAGTGTGGGGATATCTTTGTTTTGAGGGAATTCCAGTTTCGGAGTATCTGTCTATCATAGATAAGCGAATTTTTAGTTATTTAAATCTAGTTGTTCTTTCTCGAAAACCTCAAGCCAGTGGCGTAACGGAGAACACTTGGGCCCCCCTGCAAAATCAAGTTTTGGCCCCTCAAGTTGGATTTTACAAAGGGTAGGAACTTGGAGGCAGTAAGGCTTTGGGGCCCCTAGAACCTTGCCCCCCTCCCCCGCGATGCAGGGGTAGCGGGGCTGCCTCACCTCGCCACTGCTTCAAGCTGAGTTAATTCTAACTAAAATATTAAACAGGTTGTTTTTATGAATATTTTCTAGTGTTTTGTATCATGCCGACTACTATGTAAAAGTGGAGTTCGAGTCTCAATCTTCCGAATATGAAACTTTCGTAGTTAGGTAGTCAATGTTTAGGCAGGAAAGTTTTAAGGCATGGACCAACTGAGCCTGGGTTCAGGTGCCTCAACCTCGGGGATTCCTTCCTCGTTCAAGATTCGGTCTCAATAAGATCACGACCCAAATAAAATTGATCGTCAAATGTTATTCCCGAGTACATTCTCCTAAAAACTGGTAATTTCGGCTATAGGCCAACCGGCAACAGTTGCAAGATTGCATTATTGTATCATGTCCCTCGTTCATATCTAGGCCTAAGCCCACCGCCATACACCATCATTACTCATTTGGTCGAAAGAAGACATTCGGTTTGTGTATAGGTTTATGAGATTGTGAGTCACGGATATTTATTTATTTTGAATTACCATCCGTAAGAATATTCGACATCGTATGCTGTGTACTTAAAAGGGTTGCAGTTGTGGCCTACTCAGGGTCGATTCTAGCAGGTGTGCAGCGCGTGCACCACACGAGGGCGGCCGCAGAAGTTCTATCAATCAAGCAAAAATATTTACGAATTTCTCAAAATAAAACTTATAATAAATCGAATAAATATGCTGAATTTTAAATAGTTATTGAAAAATCAAAATAAGTCCCGATCTTCTTATTATAACAAAGCATAGTTTAATAAAAATAAGATGTTAATGCACAGTTTGTTGATCCACGTAGTCAGGGGATTAGCTACCGCCGTATCAATGATACGGGGCTCCCAAGCTACAGGGTCCCCTATATAACAGGGCTTTCATTTTTAAAAAAGGGCCCCAGAGTAGTTTTGATACGGGGCCCATTTAGAACTAGCTATGCCACTGTACATAGTCCGTTAATGTCTATTCGTTATACACATCTTCCTTTTGGTAGGCAGAGCTGGCAATACCACATGAAAAGAGGGTTTTTTCGCTTATCAGTCATTCGCTTAACAAAAGCGTCATAAAAAGGATTTTTGATAAAAAGTTGCTTTACGAAAATATCTAATATGGTTAATATTACCTATAAGACATAGGAGTTTTTAAAATCATTTGTAATGCATTTGGAGAAATTAAAATTTTCAGTTTAATAATAGACTTACAATTTAGAAGAACAAAATAGAGGAAAGAAGCTATTTTTGTGTCTATTGACATTTTACACTTATACAAGTAGATGAGTTAAAAAGGTAAACGGTTAAGTATTAGTCAAAATATGAAACATTCTCTAGAGGGGTGGCATAGGTCTTTGCACGCGGGCGGCCTACCTCCGAGGATCGGTCATGGGCAAGCATGGGAAACAAGAGCTTCAAGAAGTCTTAATAGAGTAGGTCTAACATCCTGATGTTTAGCTCGAACTGAGCGTGAATTGGTCTGAATTGTCGACGCAACCTGCAATTACTGAAGATATAAAGTTTTGAAACAAAATAAGAATTGAATAATTTAATATCACCTTTATGCGTGTTAAAAACTAAAAAGGATGAGAAGATCAGGCATCTGATTAAATTGTTGTTATAAAACTTCCCATGGATCTTCAGTGGTACTGGAAAAACTGAATGAGAGCTTTTTCCATTTCCTGTCGAAGTGAAAAATGATCGAAATTTAGTTTTAACCTTGTGGTGAAAGAATAATCTAACTATATGTAAAGGATATTATATTGAATAAAAATGTACGGGGTTCTGTACGCACTTTTTCAAATTATTTAAGAATGTTAAGAGTGTATTGATTAAATAAATTCCGCAAACTTGTCCTATTTCTTACAATACCAAAACATATTGATCAGCTTGCCATTTCATTTGTAAAATGTTCATGTTTACTAGGATAATGATACAGACAGTGCCGATTTGAGCCAATTTCGGGCCCTGGGCCTAGAAGATCTCCGGGTCCCCTTCGCACTGGTGGATCAAAATTTATTACCAGAAAACTTGGTTAAGTCCAGCTTATCCGGGCCCTTTCGTGCACTTCCGGGAACCGGTTCCCTGGCCGCCCGCCCCAAGCGCCCAAAGGATAAAACGGCACTGGATACAGAAACATTATTTTTATGTCCCTTTTTAATTTTTTTCTTTTATTAGCCCAATATTAAAAAAATTTTGCTGCATAACCTTCAGAGCAGTGGCGTAACGTATATCCCAGCATTGCGGGGGGGGGGGAGCAGGGTTCTAGGGAGCCCAAAGCCTGGCTGCCGCCAAATACCTACCTTTTGTAAAATCCAACTTGGGGCCCAAAATCTGACTTTGAAGGGGGTTGACTAAATGTTGACTAAATGTTCTTCATTACGCCACTGCTTCTGAGCATTGAATATATGTGGAATAATGAATCAATGAGAGAGAGAGAGAGAGAGAGAGAGAGAGAAGTATGACATCTCTAAAATTTCCATTGAAAACTGCTTTGATGGGAAAATAGAACCAGTGGTGTACACAAACTGCTTTCATGGGTGGGGTCAGTGGCGTAACGGGGAAAATAAGGGGCCCCTACAAAGTCAGGTTATGAGCCCCACAAGCCGGATCTTACAAAGTTTTGTAAATCAATAACCTTTTGGCCCCCTCTAAAATCCTGCCTTCCAGCAATGCGGGGGGTATACGTTACACCGATGAGTGGAGTTAAATTTAAAAAAAAAACGTAAACGAAAGTACTGAGTAGCAGTGGCGTAACGGAGAATATTACGGCCCCCCTGCAAAGTCAGGTTTTGGGTCTCAAGCCGGATCTTACAAAGGTACTTGATGTCAGTCAGTGTTTGGCCTCCCTAGAACCGTTAGTCCCCCCGCGATGAGGGGGTTGGGGGGTGTACGCCACTGCTGAGACGTAGACTTTATGCTAAAAATTAAAAATTTGTTGGTCTATGGCTTGGGTTTTAACCCTCAAGCCCCATCTTTGTGTTCGCCAATGAATGGGACAAAAAAACCCCATTCGAATAAAAACTTAATGAATCTAGGCCAAAGCAGAAGCGACATATAAATTTTAGCTAATAGAGTTGTTGGAATATTTGCATATACAGTAGACTCTCGATTATTCAAACCTTCGATAATACGAACCTCTGGATAATTCGAACAATAGACTAACCGCACCTGTTGTCAGCCGTCCATATCTTTTGTTTAACCACGTGTGCTGAGAAAAGATGGTCCGCGGTATTGTGAAGAAGAGATGCGTAGGATTGTGTATGCATGTATTGAATGTATTCTTTTTATATAGGACTTTCAAATTCTGTATAATATTTATACTGTATAATATGTATTTTTTTAAAAAATACTTTACAATAATTTTATACATATGTACAATTGTTGTTTTATTACATAGTTTCAAATTTATATGTGTTGAAAATAAATTTCTCCTCTTGTATTTTAGAAGTTTTTTTCTACTCTCTTGACAATTCGAACCTCTTGAAAATTCGAAGTTTTTCATTGGTCCCTCCAACTTCGAATTATCGAGAGTCGACTGTATCTTGTTATTGAAGACTTGTTATTTTTGTAGCTGTTACACACGCACCATAAAGTCCGTACAAGATTCTTCACTAAATACTAAATATTTCTCCTTTTTTCTAAATATTCCTCCCAATAACAAATATGACCAACAATTTTCCTAAGGAAAAAAAAACCCATTTTTTAAAAGATTTTTGAAACATATTTTGTTTTTTTAACTTTATAAAATAGAACAATAAAAAAAAAAGATGCATAAAAATCTCTGGGCAGTATAATATCTTTCAATATTTAATAAATATATATTTCGCTACTCAAAATCAATCACGCAACTGTCACAGAAATAAATGTGAGCTATTATAACAAAATGAAAAGAATGTATTTTCTTTATCCCTTCGCGACAGAGTCGGCAATTATTTCAGAATGAAATAAACCAAACGATCTCGAAAGCAATTTCCTGCGTTGCCAACCGCTTGAAGCTAAATGATGTGACAGATCTTTGACCGATGCGGTTCACTCAACACAGTTAACTGCCTGTGCGCATAAGCACTCCAATGAAAGAAGTCAGTAGATAATTGGAATGTGAAAGTTTTATTTGGAAAAGGGTAGACGTGTAGTGAGCCGGCAACCGGTTTGAAGTAACGCGTTTCTTACCCAAACGGGTTATAGAGCGGTATCTTTTTTATGGCACCATTTTTTATCTCAGGTAGAGTAGGGCGAGAATTGTAGGCAGAATTTGGGCCAGTTAGAAAGCGTTTTTTATGAAACATTTTAAAATGTTGCAAAATTAAATTCTATTAAAATCAAAAACACAGTATATGTGAATTTATTCAGTGACTTTTTATTTTTATTTTAAGATTATTTGCTTAGAATCGTAAGGAGAAGAAAAGCGTGCTTTCTCAAATTATTCTTAAAAGAACGAATTTTCGTATAAAAAAAATCGTCTGGCTTGTTTCAGACTTATTTTTTGTTTTCCTCTTGGGTAGAATAAGCTGAGAGACAACGGTCAAACTATAGTAAATTTTCCATTTATTTTAACATATTTCAAACAAATACAGTTCAGACAAGCAAAAAACAGAAAATAATAGTGTTAAAAATTAAAAGAATGTAGAAAATTGAATATTCTTTCAAGAAACATTTCGTAAGCTCTCAAAAAAAAAAAAAAAAAATGTACTCATTTTTAGTTTTTAAATTTTGCACTTTTTGTTTTTGTTAAAACTTATTGAGTTAAGTGAATAAATACAAATTAAACAAACGAGTAAATCTTTAATTGGCAATAAATAAAAATAATTCTTTTACTTTGTAGAAATATTATACCGTATAAAATTTCTATCGTTCATAAAGAGAAAAACATGTAACAAATAGCAACATGACAACAGCGACTTCACTGGACCAGTTTTTAATAACTAACAATGTGGAGAGTTAGTAGTTCATTTTGCAATATTAAGTCATTTTTCCTCTTACCCCTTTACTCATTTGAAATTTTTTTTCTTCCCACTCTGTCTAAAAAATTGGGGAAAAAATGGCATTTAATTAAAAGTTTTTGGAATCCTCATACACTATAATGTCTCAAGCAAATAGTATTAAAATGCTCAACATCATTTAACAAAAGCAGAAATCGAGAAAGTATAATCTTTAAATTGTTTCCATTTTTTTTTTTTTTTTTTTTTTGCTCTTATTTATATTACTAGGCAGAGCTGGTTTTAGATATTTCTGCAGCCTATTCCAAGGATGTAACGGTTACATTTAAACTCTGCCTTCCCTTGACAAATAACGACAGCCAGGTGGCGCTACTTGTTCTTGGGGGAAAGGAGAACGTTTTTTTTTCCAGAGTTCTTGAGCCGCCGGATGGTCCCCGAGCCATGGATACACGTGGAGTCAGGGAAAGCCTTTCCATCCTTTTTTATGTCTAGTTCCTACATTATGTATTTTTTGTTTGTGTGTGTGTCTCCTTGTGTTGTGGAACTTCATGAACATTAAAATATCTTGTTCCTGTAACCATCAAAGGCTGCATTAATTAGTAACCACAACATGGGAGTATTACAAGGAATAATATTTATTTATAAAATTTGCTATATTCAATTAATTCTCAAACAAAGGCCAGTTTTTTTAGGAAGAGTACATATATTTTAAATAAAAACAAAATGATATTATAACCAACCGAAATTGAAAAACTTTTGCAGTTGGTACTATTTGGTTTATATATATTTTTTATTGATTTATGACTGTACATCTAAACTATGGCTTATGATGGTCCTAAAGGAAATCCGTTTTTGTTGCCATAGGTGCTTTTTAATGTTTTTTTTTTTTCGGATATAGATTAAAACTTTGATTTTATTCAACTTTCTTAAACTTTTTTTAAAAATCAAAACAGGATAAGCGAAGAAAATAAATAAAGAAGACATTTTTTTTTAAAATAAAGCTTTTATTAAATCTGTTTATTTAAAAACTATTCGATTAAAACTACTTGTTTAAAAATTATTGGATTAAATCGATTTATTTAAAAACTATTCGATAAACACTACTTAGTATTTAAAAACCCTTTGATTGAATCTTATTTGTTTAAAAACTGTTCGATTATATATATATATATATATATATATATATATATATATATATATATATATATATATATATATATATATACATATATTTTATATATATATATAAAACTTTTTTCAAACAATTTTTTTCTTAAAATATTTATGAAAACTAATAAAAAAACCTTCTTGATTAAAAAAACATTTACATTTTTTTTGCGGGGGGGGGGGCACTGATAGCATAACAAATTTATTACCTATGGAACAATCAACTTTCTTTTGCAACATTTATTCGAATTTAATCGTTTGTCTATCGATTTCCATCATCTTTTCTAAAAAAATTAAAAACGCATCTTGTTTCATTCAGACCATGATGTAATAAAGAAAAATGACATAATATGGAATAACGGAAAAGCTTTCGAAAATGCAAAGAACCCGGAAAAAATATTTATATTTTTCCCTTTATGTGTTTGGATCGTCTGGTTGAACAACAAAGGAGACTTTTCAGTTTCAGTTGAGACGAGAATTTGGAAGGTCACTGATCGCACAGTGACGTCCTTGACTTTGACGATTCAAGTTTTCGTGCCGAAGTGTTACGTCAGCATTGTGCGCAGTAGAAAGTAAAAGTGTTTCAAGGAGTCTAGAAAGGATTGCGCTTACGTATGAAGGAAAGAATTCATTTTGTGGAATTATTAGGCCACGAGTGAGAAGTCAATTGTTTTCAGAATTCTTGCATTTCTTCTAAGATTTTGAACGAGAGTAGGAGAGTTTTCGTATTAGAAAAAAAATTTTCGTTATTGAGCATTAGAAATTAGATTATTCTGATATTAATTTTGTTTTGCCTCTTCACTTTTTCTTCTTTTTAATACAGAAACTTTGAACGGATGGGTTTGAAAATTTTTATTTTTCACTTGAGTAAGGTTTTCACTTGATTTTATGGGACCTTAAAATTGCTAAGAGTAAATATTAGTATGTAATTTTATTTTTAGTTCTTCAGACGTAAAATAAATAAAAATCATAAGAGAAACACGTTATAATGTGTAGAATTTTATGGGAAAAGAACAGAATTTTATTCCCATAGAATTATTTGTCATTATCAAGCATTTGTTTTTATTCGTTCAAATATACTTTATTATTACACAAGATTATGTTCACCGAATAACATAGACTATGTGAGAAAACATAGTAGTTATATTGTTACATGATAGAATTAAATGAAATAATAACAGAGCGAATGTTTTATCATTTTGGCGCCAAATTGATTTTATAGTTCTATTTCTTTTTTTAAGCGTTCCCGTTTGCGTTCGGCATGCATTTCATTTTGACATTCTGTATAAAAATTGAAGATAAAGTTATAATATGCGATAATCTCCCATTTTAAAATGGGGGAAATGTTTTCATCGATCGTGAAAAGGTTAAATGAGATTAATTTATTTGTTACAACAGACAGGTATGCATTTTAATTCGTCTTTTTGCAATCAAAGCTAGACTTTTTGTTGAACAGTGTTTAGCTTTTCTGAACTCACTCAATTTTTGCACCAATTTAAGATTGAATGGAATATTCTTCGTAAAAAAAAAAGTTTCATACTTTAACCATACAATCCTTTCTTTTTTAATTTAATATAAATAAGAAAATTCTTTTTTGTTTCCTTAAGTTTTCCTGAAACCCTCACCCTTTTTATGAAATGGGAAAATATATTAAATATGGGAAGGGGTTTATAATCTAATGGGTTGAAACGCTAACTAATTTGAGAAATATACTTAAGTAAAATTTAAGATACCTTCCACCAATAATTTTTCCTCTTTTTGCGAAACAACACTAAATCTATTTTAGCAAATTTCCTCGTCAGAACACTTACGTTCATTAGAGTTAATATTTGCATTAATGAGAAAAATTATGAAGAAATGTATGCATTTTCAATGTTTATAACAATATTTGAAAATCAGCAGATGTCTCGTCTTAAGAGGAAAAATATAAATGATCACATTAATCATAATACACCGCAAAACTTTGAAATATGTTATAAATACGACATTTTTTTACCTGAATAAGTTTAGTAGATTTTCAGTTTAGCATAACAATATATGCGATGAAGCATTTTACACATTTTTAACCGGATTTATTTTTTCCACTGCAAAAGAGCAGTATGTTTAAAAATATTACTGTCTATCGTATATTGAAATCAGAATGTTGTATCAACGTCAGAACATTTTTCATTCTAATAAAAAATGGCGAGTTTGTATTTTATTCTTTAATAAAAAGAGCAAAGAATGTTAGTAAATCGTCTAAAGAAATAAAATCAAGGAAAATCGATATATTTTAGTTGAAAAAAAATAACCATTCAAAGAATAAAAATAATATGAAATAACCAACCGAAATAAGTAATCGTGAATGTAATATTGATAACAACAACAAGAATAAGTTCATAAGGCAAGAATAAAAATAGCGTCTTTTCAGGAAAGAAAGAGAAAAATAAATACAGCTAAAAGCAGGAGAAGGTTTACTCAGGAAATGGATGCATTGGTAGAATTTTATGCAATTGTAAATGGATCATAGCAAAATTGATTTCAGTTATCGATATTTGACTTGTCTCGTGTTCTAAAAAGAACAATTCTCCCAAGAACAAATGTCTGAACTTTGGGAATAATTGAGATTTTAAAGAGTAGCAAGCTTTAAAAAAAATCCATAAGTTTATGAAGATGTTTATTGAACTTGTTGTGCAATAAATTAATTTTAATAAAAAGTAACTGGAATTAAACATTTTACAGAATATTGTTAATTTAATTTTTATCAATATTTAGGTTTAGGTTGAATGACAATTACCTTAAAAGATAAGTTTTTCGTAAAAATTGCATTTGGGAAAATAAATAAATAAATAATATATCGATAATCAAAAGTAAGATCATTCTAAATTTGGTAGAATTTGTCAAAAAGAAAGAATAGTTATAAGCGTACATGTCATAAAAAGATTTCCCAGTCCTGTACAATATCTGCTGTCAGCAGTAGACGGACTGATAAGAAACTTTTGAATGATAAGCTCGTTTTTATATATTTAAATATCATTCGATTTTGAAGATAAAATTTGACTCGCAATTCAGAGTATCTAAGCCTTTCAATAAATTAAAACATTAACCATTCCATGCCATTGGTTAATAACAATATTATAGCATTAAAAACAGACGTACGACGGGATCAAAATTCAATCCTATGAATTAATCAATTTGACATAGGAATCAATTAATTTAAAAAAAAATTAACATATCATTAATGCAATAGGATACAAAATTAATGCTATTAAAAGAATGAATGAAAACTATTTCCAGATGCACACAACTTCGCAAAATTTTAAATATTCCATTTGATTTAATCATTTTTTTTTTTTTTTTGTCAGCGTATATATTGCAAAATGCTATTTTAATAGCACACGATAATTCAATCTTTTAGTTGCAACTCAACGTTCATTTAACGTGTAAACGATAATTAAACCTTTTATTTACAACTAGTGTGAGAGAATAATGGAGATTTAAATTTGTAAAATGGTGTCATGGCCTGAAAGTTTTTACCTAGCCAAAAAATGTAAATTGAGAGATTTTATAGGTTATCGCTCTCATCATTCGAAACTTGGTTTGGAATTGCAACGTGCTTCGGTTTTGTTGAGCGGAACTTTTGCACTGATATGCATTTTTAATAATCTTTTTTTTTAATCAAAAACGAGTGCAAAAGAATTTTTGTTGACATTTTATCACAAAAAAAAAAAAAATGTTTTAAATATTAAAAATTCAGAATTAATTATTTTTTACATACACTATTACTTTATCTAACAAAATATATATTGGGAATTATTTTTAAATGATAAAAACCTTTTATATTCCCATTGTAAATGAAAAATGAATTAAAGTAAAAATTTTGACTCATTAAATTGCTCCCCAATTTGACTCCCCAATTAATATTGCGGGGAAAATATGATAGAATCAAAATATATAATACTGAATTGAATGAATATAATACATGATAAATTCGTTTTTCTTGCATCTTAGCGCATATTTATTTTTTGTAAGAATATTTTGTTTTTTGTGCGTTTAATTTACAGTTCAAAACTATTTTTCAATTTGACTTTTTTAGAAGTATCGCATTTCCTTACTAGTTTTTACAATTTATTCCATATATGTTCAGTTGGGTGTAAGTTCGTGATTACGAAGAAACTTTTATAGCTTCTGGATAGTCGTAGAAAACTATAAGTCAAAATTTGGATGGTATTTCAAAATAATTTCCTTTGCGAAATTTAAACGTCTTTAAACACTCAGCGCTTTAGTAGATTTTCCCATTTTCCTTAAAAAAATAACCGTATTTTACTTAAAAATTTTTTCTTTGGGTTTAGTACTTCGTTCGTACAATTCAGATATTTTGTTGGAGATCAAATTTTGATTCTCCAGCAACTATCACACTATTTTAAAAAATAGGAAATTTTGTTTGATATGGCTTTGACAAATGCTATACGAAAAATTTGTTCTCACTTTCGTGTTCTTCAAAGAAAAAAGAATTACCAGACAAAACTTCATTTCTAGTTAATTTAGAACAGAACTGAGATTCTTATCAAAACTTTTCAAAATTAACATAATCATTTCTTCTAGATCCATTGTATAGCCATAAGTTGAGAATTTTTTTTAATCGATTTTTCTGCAGAATTAAGTCTTTTATTTCATAACCATCAAATGAAATGTGATTCTATTCTTAATAGGTTTAAGGAGTTCCACTCAATTTCCGTAATTTTAAACATAAAAAACTATTGAATTTCTTTCTTTTAACAATAATTTCAATGCTTTGATTGCTTTTAGAACTCTATAAAATTAAATTTCAAACAGAATTTTTTTGTGACATTGTTTTTATAACTTTATTAGCTGTTATATCTTCTTGTTATGTTTATTTTAAATTTAAGAATTTCAGAACATTATGATGAAAAACTAATAGTGAACAATTACCTTATTTTCTTATGAGTTTCTTTTGTTTAAAACGAGCTAAGATTTTTTAAATCAATCAATTGATTGTTTGATTGTCTATTATCGTCGAACTTCAAAGCGACACGAATGCTTCATTGAAGTTTCATTTGAAGTTTCAAGTAACACAGAATCCTTATAAGATTAAAAGCACATTTAGGCCTTATTATAAGAAATATTTTGAATAACTTTTTTTTTTATAATCAACAGATTTAGAAATAAATAAATATTAAACTGTCGAAATGTTTTCGTTGATATTTAATTGAAATGTTTTGGTAAATGAATTTTAAAATCGTCTGCTTCTGGAAACAAATGTTAACATCTGCCATTTCGCTAAATAATTTAATTACATTCCAAGTGAAATCATCTAATTGTTATATTTTTATCTTTTTAAACGTAAAATAAAAAAAGATATACATAAGAAATTAAGCATTTTAACTGCATTCTCCAATGATATTCTCAACGCTATAAATTAGTGAAAATAATTTAACTTAATTGAAAAAAAACGGGACCTTTTATTACCTTATTTGACCTTGACTTCAGTTACTACAAAACTGTTCTAAATAATCATGTGTCAATGCAAATAATATCTCGTATATGATTAGGAATTCATTATAATAAAATAACTAATTTTAATTATACAATAATCATTGATTTTGATTTCGTCATGATTTTTTCATGGTTAAAGAGATGATTCTGAAGACTAGAAATATAACAGTATTCCATCTTCAATGAAAAAAATGGGAAAGAAAAAATTCGTACTTACCAACCCATACTAAAAACATGGTATTTTTACTAGGTATAAAGTGTATCTTAACTTTTTACTGTCCTAGACAAAGTTCCTTTAACGTGAAACTTGATAACAGGAGCTTTTAAAAGGCCATAAAAAACGGAAGTGTTGGAAAAGGTTCTGGGAAAACACTGGAAATTCTTTTTCTCATTTCATTTCCTTAGATTTCCAGAATGACAGTGGCAACACCCAATTACAGATGTTCACAAGATACTGACACAATAGTTATAACCGAATAATTGAATTTCAGTGAAAAGCTGAGGCAGGATAACTATTAAATAATGCTTATCAGGATAAATTTGAGAGGAAATTGAAGAAACACAATGGATATGATTATTCGATAGCTTTTAAAAGCAGATGGGATTCGTAAATTCTTATGCAAAATCTGTCACTCATCGCAAAAGCTTTTACGAGTATTACATCGAATATTTCTGTTTGGAATTTATTTTTGGGAAAAACTGAGCAATATTATGAACAATTGTTGAGCTAACTATGTATGCATATATTTTGATATTACATTTAAAAAAATAAAAATGTATGCAATAAGGAAAGTACATCTAGAATTATATAAATCGCGTTCAATGAAGTTTTTAACTAAAATACTCGGTCGCCCATCTGGTATAGTGATTAGCGACGCTCACTGCTGTGCCGAAGGGCCCTTGGTTCGAATGCCGGAGAAGACATGGGTGTTTGAAAGTGTATAGTGCCTTCGTGCATGGGGTAACTCTAAATAGCCTTCGAGCCGCAAGTTCTCTCGGGAGGTTGGTGAAAGGGGAAGAGAGATGGGAAGCCCCTGACCACTCCCAGGGTGTTCTCCCTCAAAATTGGGGTGGAACCCCGAGCCAAATCGTACTGTCTCCTGCATGGTGCTCAAAGCTACGGCTATCGACAGCGTACTATATAGCCCGATGCCATGATCGTGGGCCTCGATCTGACTACGTCAGACAGTTGGCATTAGCAACAAGTAAAATACTCAATAATTTCTTAAAGGTCTTTTTATTGCTTCAAATTAGTAATTTTTTAAAACTAAAACAGTAGTGTGTTTTTTGTAAATCATTGATCGAAATTTGAAGCAAATCTTATCCTTGGGTGGGAGGAAAGAGGGAAAAAGAATTCTACATTAAAAAAAAAGCCCGTGCAACGCCGGGCTGAAGGGAGAGAAAAGAAACCTGTCTGAAAATGAAAAGAAGCACATGAAATTTCGTAAAAGGGAATTGTAATTACATTAAAATAGAAATTAAACACACCCCAGGCTGACACCGAGAGGGGAAGGGGAATTTCCATGGACAATATGTTATTCATTCGAGAAAGCCCGTGAATCCACAACGTCGGGCCATTCAACGCGTATACATATATTTCGATATTATATTTAAAAAATAAAAATGTATATTATAAGGAATTGTAAATCTAGAATTAGAAATCACGTTCGATCAAGCTTTTAAACAAAATATGTATTAATTCTTTGTTTTTTAATTTCAAAACATGTTGCCATAATTCTTTGTTAAAAAGTTTATCTGAAAAAAAAATCTTACAATCTTAAAATAAATTGTAATAAGTACATGAAAGTTGATGAAAGCTTAGTAGCAAAACAATTAGTTGTACGCATGTTGTGTATTATTGAACAAAGCAGAAAAGGCTTTATTGACAGAATGGCGTTAGTAATAAAATATTGTTTGTGGCCCTGAGGAAAAACAACAAACCAAAGTCCCTTAGTAAGGGATATGACATCGCGCCTAACTGCAATGGTTGCGCGACACAGTCAACCACGAATTCTTACTCAATACCAAATTTTCTAGCAGTTCTTGAGATAAGAGCTTTTAAGGAGCATATGTTTCAGCTGTCTTATGATCTAGGGAGGATACGATATTGTTGTCAGTCATCTCTCCAAAACATCCCACACTTGTTCGATGGGATTAAAATCTAGAGAACACTCTACCGTTCCCTTCTGAGGATATCTTCATTTACAATAAGCTCCTTAATAGCAGAGTTGTAGTGTGGGCGTGCATTGTCTTTCGCTCTGGATAGTAAAGGTCTTATCACACGCACACGTTTGGAGCAATTTTCAATCCGATTCCGAACAATTTCTACCTAGTTGCCATAGCAACCGCTTCGAACAACTTTTTCCCATTGAGCTGAAAAAGTTGTTCCAAATAAAAGTTGCTTGGTATTCCAGCCGCTGGGGTTCTTCGGTCCTCTACGCCATAAACAAGATAGTGGTAAAGAGGGCAGCTTCGGTTTCGTCAAACTCATCAGATATAGTGCATAATATTTCAATGGTGTATAATATTTTAAGCAGAATGGCCATTTCTGTTTACGCCCATCAACAAAAGCGCGAGCGAAATAAAAGAAATAATATTGGATGATCGTTGTCCGAAGCAGAAAAATCAGCGAGTAATTTTTCAATGTGGAGATAGAGCGTGGCTGACGCCAGAGCATATCGTTTTGTTTACGGCAACTCTTCACCCTCAGCTGCGTAAAAAATTGTTCTAAAGGTTGCTCCAAATATGCGTGTGTGATAGGGCCATGAAAAATTTTAATGTTACAGTAGAAACAAAGGATAAAATCTCGGATAGAAAATTTATGTAGAATAATTAATGTAGAATTCTCAAAGCTCACGAAACCGATAATGAAACTTAACACACTTCTTAATAATGAAAGAAAATTTTTATTGATAAAATTGTTACTAAATTAAAAGAAATAATGGTGTGGTGAGTCAAGCAAGCAGTGATTTAGTCTGTTTCGTGGTTGAAATCAGAGGCTTAAATTTTACTAATGGAGTTACCTTTATTCAAATATTGTTAATATGAACATTTTTTGAATTTTCTTCCTCTGTAAGGGAATTAATCGCTAATGCTAACATTACAATTTTGTAGTTACGCCTGATCATGTTTCAGAACTATTATCTTACCAAGTTGCTCCATTGTCCCTCATCAGGATTTTCTTTGTTATATTTTAATAAAATTATGTATTAAACTATCCATCCACTTCGCTGGATATTTTATATTATTGTTTGACTATCTATCTATTGCTTTAAATTTATTAATATCTAAATTCTAGTATTAAGCTTTTGACTGTATTCTAAAGCATTCTTATAATCCTCGCCACTTGATTTAAAAAGGACGAGAAAAGTGACAAAAGGACAAGTTCTAAAACGGAAACATATAAATTTTTTACGCCTCCGTAATCTTCCCCCAGGGAGTTGATTTCCGCAAAATCGGTTCTTAGAGAATCTCTGTTCAACAAAAGAAACATGCCAAACAAATTTGATGTCTGCAGGTTCTTCGGAGGTCTCGTGATGTGGGAATGAGTGTGTGGGGGTCCCTTTTCTTCTATATAAAGATAAGCAATGCTCTTAAAAATTCGATTCTATGAAACTTTTTTTTGGAAGAGATATTGTTCACAGTGCCATCTTAAGACTTCCTGAGGCACTGGGCCTCCTTCACAAATGTAGGCCCCACATATGACTCTCAAAAATAAACGGTACACAGCAAACGTTGCCAAATATTCGTACAAACAATAACCCGAAACAAATAAATGTGCATGACTTACAAATCGCACAAACCGGCTCGATCGACTGCCACATTTTGACTGAATGAGTAATAGTGGTGTATGGTGGTAGGCCTTAGCCTATACATGGAAGACGGTCATCACATATAGCCAGTTGACACATCATCCAAAATTTAAAGTTTTTCGGAGAATACAACCGGAAAAAACATTTGTGACCATTGAAATTATTCGAATCATGATCTTATTAAAGTTGAGAACGGGACGAGGCCTCCATTGTGGCTGAGGCCCTGGGCCTGGGCCGAGTTGGCCCGTGCCTTAAGACGTCACTGATTGTTCAAAAGTATTTAAATCGAAACTATCAAATAATTTCTATAAAGGGATACTTTTTATGTTAAATATATTTTATTAGATTACAAATATAATACATAGATTACTTCTCAACAATATACATCTTCATTTAACAGTTTTATTCTTATACTAGCTTTTACCCGCTGCTCCGCTCGCGTTGATATCTTTAAATAACTGTCAAACTCGTAATCATTATCATTAGAAAGTAAATAATACAATATGGTAATTTTTTTTATTGCTTGACTGGAACCAATACAATTTAAAAATTCTAAAATTGAGCTTAGTTTTAAAAAATTGAAAAAGTAATTTATTATAATAATTAAAAACAAAAATTCAATAACTTAAACTATTAATATTTTTAAAAATCGAAAGTATCTACTAATTCCTATATAATTCCTCTTCTATACAATTCCTCTCTACTATATAATTCCTACTACTATATATATAATCCTTCTTTAAAAGAGCTCAAAACAGAATATCATTCTAAGATGCTACTGTATACCACATTATATGTTCTTCCTTCAGTTGCAAATATGCGAAGATTTGGGCATTGGACACACCGATCAGGCTACATACACAGGCCATGGGAAAATCATTGCTTTTCCAAATGCACCCCTGCTACCTGAAATGTTAGCTTTGTTAATAGCAACAGTAAAACTGGAAATTGAACTCATTTTGAATTGAAACAGTAGGTCAGTGGGAATACTTGGAATTCGAGGTATGATAACACTATCCCTTTTCATGACATATGTTCAAATATTGGCACCAAGTATATTCTGCATCAGTTTTGTGATCCAAAGCCTCGTTCCTTTACATAGTCGAGTAGCATCGAGATTCTGCATAACTTGTACATTTAGTTTTAATTGAAGTTTATGTGAGGGTTCAACAGACAGTTCAAGTGAATTTAAGAACTCCGTGGGATATTCGTTTTCAGGCTGAATTTTTCAACTTTTCCCCATAAGCTTGAATTCACCAGCCAATATATAATAAAGCTACCATTCCTCCTATAATATCTGTACTATCTCATAAATTCTGAAGAGTCCGATTTAACGCTTCTATAGCTTTCTTATGAGACATCGTAATTTCATCCCACACTAAAAGCTTACATTGTGGAAGCATCCAGCCTTGATAGCTATTTTTTCTGAAATTTCAGATGAGTGAATCTTCAAATGCAAGATTAAGCGATAATTTTAAAACGGAATGTGCTGTGCGACCTTTCGTCAGTAAAATCGTGGCTGTACCAGAAGAAGCCATAGCAACTGCTATCTTCTGGGTTTTCCTGATGGTCATTAGTAATAAGTTTAGCAAAAATGTTTTTCCTGTTCCTCCAGGGGCTTCGAGAAAAAAGAGTGCACCACTGATGGATTCTACTTTGCGTAACACTTGTTGAAAAACGTGACTTTTGTTCTGGAGTTAATTGAGGCGTAAATTCTGTTACTTGATGCTGCAATGCTATAAAATCGTAGTTTAATTCTCATGTAATTTCATTATCGAAGCCATTTCCTTCGACACGTCTAGGTCTAATCATTCCAAAATCATGTAGCTTCTTCCTAACCATTCTGAAAACCTTTATTGCGCTTCGTTGCAGATTTGTTCATTGAAAGGCATATTTGGTTGTTTTTCGTCGCAAAATATCTTCCGCCATGTAGTCTTTGAACTTTTTCCAAAAGGTTTGAGGATTAGAAGGACCGAAGATGAAATAAGTATTGCGTAAAGCTCCATAATTTTATTCGGCGAGTAACATTGTATGGATGCCTCCATAGTATATCTTCAAAGTAATTCCTCCATGTAAAATATCTAGGTTCAGTATAAGTGAAAAATTTTGTGCAAAATATGAATATTGTATAATTAGGTTAAAAAAGTTCAAAATAATCAAAACTACTTAAGTAATCAAAACTTTTTATGAAACTGTCAGTTAATATTACCATAGAATTTTCTATAGCACGCGCACGCAATTCGCTAAAACTTTATTTCGTTTCCCTCTTTAAAAAGTGGGAGAAAATTTGCATTAAAATATTTGGGATTTAAATTCTTAGCCAACTTGGCGATATTTCTCAAAGTTTGAGTTTGAAATTTAACAAACGTAACGTAAATAATAACCATAAAAAACCCTTTAAAAAATTACTTTTTGTGAAGATGATAAATAACACTATGTTTCAGTTATTTATTACAAATGTGTGAGAAAATATTTATTAAAATTTCCATTATTGAGCAAATGCATAATTTTGCGCCAACTTGGCGGGGAGTAAGCAACGTCAACGTTTTACCCGCATAGTTCCCGTTCCCGTAGGAATATAGGAATAAAATATATCCTATGTTACTCGCTGATAATGTAGCTTTCCATTGGTGAAAGAATTTTTAAAATCGGACCAGAAGTTCCCGAGATTAGCCGGAACAAACAGACAGACAGACAGACAAAAATTTTAAAAATTGATTTTTTGATATAAGTATCTTATATGCGTTTAAATACATTTAGTAAAAAGCTGCTAATTTCAAATTACAAACAGACACTTCAATTTTATTTATTTGTATAGAAGAGAAACATTTTGAACAGATAAAAATTCAGTAACAAAAATTCAAAATGCATTCTATTATAATATATCAGTGGCGTGTATAGACTCAGTGGCATGCATAGACCCAGTGGCGCGTATTTAGACTCAATGGCATACATAGACTTAGTGGCGTACATAGACTCAGTGGCTTAAGCAGGAATGCCTCAAAGGTAAAAGGGGATGGACTAGGCGCAAAAGTTCACCCTTCTCGTATTATATGCAAATAAATATATTCTTTTGGTTTTATCGACTGTCGGGAACAAAAAACAGTAAAAAAATAATTTATTTAATAAATAATTTACATTAATTATTAATAACAAATGCGTAAATAAATTTTACCTACTATATGCATAGGATTATAATGAATCGAAAAAAAATTGAAGGGTGATGAGAGGGATCCAACCCGGCCCCCCCCCTTATTGCGTGCTGCACCCCTGCATAGACTACTTTTTTATGGGGGGCAGGGGGATTTTCTTAAAAGCATGCGATGAATAATTTTTATGCTAAACATTAAAAATTAGTTTTTCTACGAAGGGGTAGGGGGGGGGAGGTGAGTTTGAATCCCGTTCTCTTTGTGTATACTACTGTAATGTATGGTGCAAGTTTGTACAACCCGCGGCCAAGTATGACTATGAATGTACCCGAACAAAAGTAATAGAACAATTACTGAGATTGCGACTAAAAAAATATATATATTATTAATAATAATACTAGTACATACTCTTGATTATTCAAATTGTAGTACACATACATACACCTGGGATATAAAAGCAAACCATTAAAGAAAAAAAAAGTACCACTCGTCTTAAAAAGCATCCGAAATTTCTTTCCCTGTTCGCTTATCAAATGAAAACGCCGCTTGAAAACATAAAATCGAACCTGACTCCCCCAATGGCTCTGTAAGAAAAAGGTGCCTCCTTATTTCTAACCTTTCCTTAGAAACGGCAGATGTGAAATGTGAATGACCACAACCCCCTTGCAGAAGAACGTCCACCGCTTGCAACATGTAAATAGGATGATTTACAAGCATTTCCAAAGGGTAATGGGACCGTGTCCATCCGAATTCATGTTTTCAGTGAAGATCGATAAAAGTTGCCTATAGCCATCTGGTTCCCCGCCCGAAGTTTTGAAAAAGAAACCAACAAATCCCCCCTCCACACACCCCTTTGGTGGTCTATGAGGGGTTGAGTCAACCCCCCCCCCTTGTGAACGCACTGCCTTAGAAACTCTTCGATCTTGCTATGTCCCGGATAGAGCAGATCTTCGATTATCTAGAGCAGTGATTCCCAAAGTGGTCTATGACAATCTGTAAGGGGTCCACGACAGTAAAATAATAATTTAGGGGTCCATGAGGTATAAATGGGGGTCTACGATTGTGGCTCTCATTAAACCAGATCGTAACTAATATTAAAAGGAAAATGAATGAAGTAGAAACTAGACTTACCTATTTAACAGATTTATTTACTAAATTTAATGAAGTTTATTTGCAGTTACAAAGTGACAGTATAAATGTGTTATTAGGACCACATCTCACACAGCCTTTCTTGCCAGAATTAAGCTAAAGGAGCATAATTTTGGACGTCGCCAACATTTAAATGCTCTATTTTTAGATTTTGAAACTAGGTTTGCGAATGTTTTGACTATCGAAGTACCACAGAAGTCAATGAATTCATATGGTCACTTTGAAACAAAATATCATATTATAAGAATTAAACACTAGGAATATGCACTAACGAAGATCTTAAGGTTTAGAGACGATGTCAACAATTTTAGCTTTAAAAACCTGTTATTCATTCCATATTATGGAATATCTTGAGAAAGCCTTTAAATGTTTTTTCGATTGAGAAGGCGCACTTGCCAATCTCCAAAACAAAAAAGAAAGATGAAAATACTGGACACCATTAACCGAGGAGATATTTAGGGTTAAACCCTAATAAGATTGATGCCAAACGTTGAAAGTTTATTATTGAATCCCCAGATTCCTTCCTCCCTCAAAAAGCACTTGTTTGTTGCACAGTTACTTTATGTAACAATTATTTTATGCATTAGTTAAATTTTAATTTAATTAACTAACTAACTAAATTAACTAACATGTGTTTTCTTAAATTTTAAACTCTTCTATATTTCACTATACTTCACTACAGTTAAAAATTTTAATCTTTTTAGTAAATAGCTCTATTCCTGCTGTCAAAAACACATTTAAGTTGATAAATTTGCACAAATTTAATATTAGGAAAGTAGGGGTCCACCCCAAACTAAAAAAACCTGCCAAGGGGTCTATGAGGCTAAAATGTTTGGGAACCTATGATCTAGAGGTTATCATCAAATATTTTTTTTAAAATATCTTCCAATGCCAGCAATTTATCACCGAAATTTTCTGCTCAACTTTGTAGAAGAAAGTAATGATTTGCTTGCATTTTTGAAAAAAATTTGACAATGTTGGATGTTGATCAGAAATCAATAAATTCGTCAACTTTTAAAAATATTAGGTCATCAGGAAGTGATGAGGAATTTCGTGAAGACAGTACTTATGAAGCGGTGCATAGTATTGAATACTTAACAAGGCAAAGATGGGTGTATTTGTACAACATACCTCAAATTCTACTTTTATAGCTTGATATTCGCATTTTCTTGTCTTCAGTTGTTACTTTCTATTTCACATTTTATTATTATAGAAATATTTTATCATAATTTAACAATATAAATCATGAAAATTATCTTAATATTTAAGTATCGTCTACATAGCTTTAGTATGTATGTTGCCATAATAAACGACTGAATTATGGTTTGCTTTTAAATAGCATTGTATATGCTGTCAAAGAAATAGTTAAATTAATAAAATAGAATATTTAAAAAAATGTTCATGTTAATATTTAGGAAATTTGCAAACAAGCATCCTGTAACTTTTTTTTTTTTAACTTTAATATGCTCTAAAAAGCGTCTATATTTTATTATCAATTATTTTTTGTAATGCTTTGAAGTGAAGTCAAAAGTCTTTATTTTTTAGTTAAAATATTATATTTAATCATTATATTGTATATATTGATTGAAGCCCTAATTTATTTAGTAGATATTCTAAACTATATTTCGAATTTTATACTGCAACTAAAGGGCCTAATTTTTTCTCCTGCCTAAGGGGAAAAACAACAAATTGTAACAAAGTCATGTAAGTAATCAAATTTTACTCTTTTTTATTAATTTATGACTACAAGTTTCACAAGTATTGGGAAAATAATTGCTTACTATTAACGAATGATCGACGGTTAATTATTTGATGGAGCCTCGAAGTGATGACCCATCATTTGAGGTAAGAAAGTTGTGACGGGTCTATCCGCGTTAATTTCCAAACTAATCCTCTTGGGTAACTTTGGGGCCAGCATTTATTCTATTTCACAGCCTCTTCGGGAAAAACACGAGATAGTTATATGCTAATTAATTCGACTATATAAAGTCTAGATTTCGTAAATGTTAGAGGGAGAGAGAGAAGGAATTTCCAAACTAAATGTAAGTATCGTCTACGGATCACTTCAACGAGCTTTGCGCGTATTTGATAGTATTATAGCGACGTATTAGATTAATCATTCTTCTTCTTCTTTAGCACGACAGCCCGGGGTGGGCCAAGGCTTTCCTCAGAACATCCCTCCATCTTGTCCTCCGGGAGGCGACAGTTCTCCAATTGGTCACTTTCAGCACTTTAAAATCTTCTTCCACACAATCAGTCCATCTCAGCTTGGGTCTCCCTCTGGGTCTGTTCGAGATGGGTTTATAATTAAAGATTCTTGATGTCATAGAGATTAACCATTAAAGGAATCAAATTAAGTACCGACCTGAGGTTAGCAAGAGTTCGTCTCCTTGTCAATTCTGATAGTTGAGATTCTAATATTCCCGTCTAAGTAGACGATAATATTAGATTTGAATGTTAGGTTTGAGTATCAGGATTAATCTAGGTGTTAGATAATCACTCCAAGGTTTCCACTTATAAATTCAACTTGTGCTTGTTAATTGTGTTGTCTGTTTTCAATAAATAATTATTGTTATGGCTTTTGTTGGTGATGATATGTTTCCTTCTACACCAGGCGCGCCGGGCAATGTTAACCCAGTCCAAGATAGGACTGGGGCACGACAAAGTTTTAGCAAGAAAAAAAAATAAAAAGAAGAAATTGTATTTGTTTTAATTACTACTGTCTTTTATTTACGAAATAATAGAATTCTTAAGAAAAATTATTCAACTTCTGACAATCAAGTTCGGTCAATGGTCAGAATGGCCGATCTGGCAACACTGGCGAAACAAAACACTGCACATCCGTAGCGGTAGGTGTTGACCCTCTGCTCCCACCGTTGTTCAGTTGAGACTCATTTGTGTTCCTTGTAAGACTTGCTTTTCAAAGTGCTTGTTTAGTACTTATATTTTTTAAAATTCTTGAATTAGGCTTAGTTTTCTTCTAACAATAATAAACAGTCAATTTATTGTATTAAATTTCTTTTACGAATCAGGATCATTTTTTAAAAATTCTTGCTTTAGGCATTTTTACTTCTTGTGTGTGTGTGAATAAGGTTTGTTTTTTAAAATTTTTGATTTAGGCTTATTTTTTATGTTAAATGTATACACATAAAATTGTTTTAGGCGAAAAAAAATTACTTCAATAAAATTTTTTTGCAAAAAAAGAAGAAACGATGACATATTTACAAAACATTTTTCTTTCGTGAGAAATACTGCTATAATAATAATATTTTGCCTCTGTATAGTTTGAACTTCTATGCAGAGACAGAAAAAGGATTTTTTTAAAATTCTCATTTTATTTTCAAAATTACGATCTATTAAAATAATAACCATTGTCATTTTGTTAAAATTTCTCTATTTTGATGTACTAATACTACTCTGATGATGTATTAGCTTAGGGTGTGTACAGAAGTCTTAGCTTATATATACTAGGCAAAATATTACTATAGAAGCCTTTTTTTTTATCAAAGGAGAATGTTTTGAAAATATTTAATTCTTTCTTCACATTTTTTGCCAAAAAATTTCATTTAAATATTTTTTTTTTTTGCAACAATAGTTTTAAAACAATTTCATGCGTATATTCTAATTCAGGTGACACTAAATATCAAATGAATTATTCATTTATACGCTTTTTCAAGGCCATGGTTCCGAATATAGTCGGTCGATTATTTGTAACAAACTAACATTCCAAGTTTAACACTGAATCTACCAGAGGGCAGATAACCGCTTTTGAGACTTCAATGAAAAAATTATTAATCCCTAAAATCCAAAATGAGTAAATAAAATAAGTAAAAGTTTACTAATTATCACATAGATATTATTTTGTGTTTTGCTGCCTGTGTTAAATTCTGCATTATTTATAATTAACTGGAAAAGGATATAACATCTGTTTGAAAAGTGGTCATTTGACCGCCATCGTTAAAAATATTTACAGTGAAATACGCTTAACGCAAAATCTCTTAGAACGAAATACTACAATGGTCCCGACAAACTGCTATGTATTTTCATGCATCTTTTTCTCTCTTAAAGCGAAACGAAAATCGCTTAAAGTATCCAACTACACTAAAAAAATTTTTTTGCCAAAAATTGACAATTTTTTTATGATTTTATTTTATATAGCTTTATAAAAATACCAAATTTATTATTTTCCATTCACTAGAACAAAAAACTACAAGTGTTTTAGTATAAGCAGATGCCATTACTTTAAGCAAGATGTTATACTTTAAAACGCGTTTTACTCGAAGTATGTTTATTTGAAAATGCTCAAACGGGGCCAGCGATTGCTGAAAAAGTTTAGAAAATAGTTAACTCAAATTTTTTGTGTATGTTCTTCATAGTAGTAAAGGTGTTTTAACCCTCAGATTTATCAATCACTGTTTTATTACAAAGTTTACAGTCCCTTATGTGAATATAATCACTGTTTTTTTAAGCAATTTCATGTAATAACTAAGATAAAGAGCTCTAGTTTTTTTAAAAATTAAAATATCTCTTATCCTGAAGGTCATTTCAAAAATGAATAACATAGCAACACATCAGAAATGAAAAATTGAAAATTTGTTTATAAACTTTTGGTACAAAATGGCCACGTTTATGTAATTTTTTGAAAATTTTTCCCTTTTCTCCCCATTTTAGTAATAATAATTTCTTTTTCTTTTCTTAATTTTAGCATATTTTTCTTAAAATGTACTAAACAAATCTAAAAACAATAAAAAATCCCCCCATCTGCATTTTTTTTATAAAAAAGTTGTCGCAAGTAATCGGATACCTTAACACGAAAATATTTTCCTTCCGGGAATGAACAAAATACGGAAAACACCAGCTGCGCTGGCGAGTTTTAAGAGAGGAGTAAAAGGAAAGAGAGGTGGTTTCACATGTTTCGAAGAAAGAGGGCTAACTTGGCTTTGAAATTTCCTCGGAATAGCCAGTGACACGAGCCAATATTTTTATATCTAAGCTACTTTCACCTCCCACCCTTATAAACACCCCACAATAACATCTCACCTCTCATCAGCTAGCTTTGGAATTCGGCGACAAGTACATCGCAGTGTGAGTAAATATCAGCGAGTTGGGCTTTTTTTTTTTTCTATTTTAGAAGAATTTTTTTTACGAATACACGGCAAAGAGCTCACGGAGAAAACAAACTGTTATTTTGCGCAAAATGAAGATGAAGCTGTGACGGAACTATACGCGTCATTTTTCCACTAATCCTCTTCGGGAAACTTTGGGGCTAGCATTCGCGTTAATTCCCAGCCTCTCAAGAAGAAACCCTAATATTTAAATTAGTTTGACTATATAAAGTCAAGATTTTGTAGATGTAAGATAGAAGGAGCCGGGGAGCTGTTGAGGTGATACTTAGGTGAGAATATTAGAATATTTCATTCAAGGGAAAGGAAGGAGTTACGGAAATACACTGCTGGCCACCGTAAATGCAACACCAAGAAAGACAAGAGATAGCACAACAAAATTTATTTTGTAGATAACATGTTGACCAAGTATAAAATGATTAAATTTATAGACTTCTGTGAAGTGTGGTTCCTGCCAGAATCAGTAGCCAGAGTAGCCGCCATTGTTGGAGATCACTGCTGCCACACGCCTCGGCATTGATTCAAAGAGACTTTGGATGTGTTCTTGGGGTACAGCAGACCAAGCAGCTTCCACACGTTGCCAAAGTTGATCTGGTGTGGCAGCTAGGGGTGTAATCTGAGTCATTCGTTGAGCAACTATGGACCATATGTTTTCTATCGGCGAAAGATCAGGAGAGCGAGCCGGCCAGGGAAGCAGTTCAATCTGGTGGTTGACGAAGAACCTTTGGACAATGCGTGCCACGTGTGGTCGCGCATTATCCTGTTGAAATATGGTTGTGGCCAAGCCCTGAAGGTAAGGAAGGACAACTGGCTCCAACACCTCGGAGATGTAGCGCTGGTTGCTTAAAGTACCCACAATGCATACTAGAGGAGTGCGAGAGTGATATCCAATACCGCCCCATACCATAATAGCCGGTGCAGGACCAGTGTGGCGGTGCATAACGCAGCTGTTCAGCATCCTCTCTCCACGGTGTCTCCAGACTCGAATCCGACCATCGTGGTATTGCAGACAGATGCGTGACTCGTCAGTAAAAACAACTTCATTCTATTCTGCCACCCACATCCTTCTTTAATCACACCATTGGCGGCGGAGACGCCTGTGGTTCTGCGTCAAGGGTAGACCAAGCAATGGACGTCTTGCGGACAGACCACTCTGCTGTAAACGGCGTCGAATGGTACGCGCAGACACTGAATGATGCGTTAGAGACTCAATGTGCTGTGCTATGGTTCGTGATGTGACTGAGCGATCCGTCACTGCCATGCGCACAATTTGCCTGTCCTCGCGTGAAGTGGTGCAATGAGGTGGATGCAATCGACCACGTCGGTCCGTCGTACTCTCCTGCAGCCAATGGTCACATATCCGCATTACAGTTGTCTGGTTTCGTTCAACACGACTACCGATTTCCCTGAAAGATAATCCACAATCTCGATAGACCACTATCCTTCCTCTGTCGAACTCGGATACTTGATCAAAAGCTGAGCGTTGTTTTCTACGAGACATAACTGATCGTTTTTTGAAAAAAGCCACAAGAAAAACCCAATTGCCGAACTTGAAATCGTCGAAATCTCCAAGCCTTAAATAGCGCTTTGAGGTGGCGCCACAGGCGTGCGTGATGTGTGTCTGGGCTGAAATTTTAATCATTTGCATATCTCACCTCCGCTAATACATGTTGTAAATTTCACGTTATTTGCGTGCTTCCTTCAGGGTGTTGTATTTGCGGTGGCCAGCAGTGTAGTTGTTAAGATATTAAATTATTAGATTGAGAATCTAATATTGATTGAATCAGATTTAGTTATCGGTTCAGAGCGCTTGTTCTTGTCTAGTTCACTTACTCGTGTTTACTTAGAGTTATACATTGAGATTAGATTGCTCATTATATATGCATATCACTCCTAGGGTTTCCTTTTGTAGTTTCCCTTGTGATTGATTAAGTGTGTTTGAAGAGAAATGGTGATGCTTTGTTTCCCCCCACACCTTTAGGTAGGCAAGACGGTGATAGAGGGGTGCCTCTGTGGGGGTCACCACCCTCACAGAGCTTCTTAAGGTTGTTTAAACCTAGCCGACGCTTAATGAAATACTTGAGAAACTATCCGTATTATTGGGTAGTTCTACTCCCCCCCCCCCGGAAGAATTCGTTCCAGTAGCTGATGATAATGCGTGCACAGACCCAAATATGACAGTAAAGACGTATTGGAGTTTGTTCAAAGCTCAAAAAATATCATTGAGGCAGATTCCGACGGCGAAAATGATATGAATAATGCATTTCTGAAATGTTCTGCTGTTCTGAAATGAAGAACATGAAAAATTTGCGCAATTATTTAGACATTCATTCCAATGGTGTAATGAATAACTAAGTGGACGACATCGAACAATTTTTAAACAATTTGATGCTAAAAAAAGTCAAAGCAAAGAAAAATATCAAATTATTTTCCAAAAACTCAATAAATGTTTTGTTTTCAAAAAATTAGAAAATTTTTAATTGAAGTTCATTAAGTTTTTGTAAATATTTTCTGATTTGTTGATTTTTATTAAATACATGCAAATATACCTATTTATGTAAAAAAAATACGCTCTAATAATTTTGTCGAATATATGTTGTTTTTTGAAATATCCTTTAACACGAAATTCTTTTATAAAAAAAATGAATTAAATTATAGTTAAATAAAAAAAACTAAAAAATACCCTTTTATAGTTCATCGAACTAAGTTGTAACTTAATCTTTTAGTCGCCAGAAACGGGATGAGATCTGAAAATGGGAAATCGTTAATCCTGATGATCCTGACCAGGACAATGGAACAAAATTATTAAATTATTGTATTGCCATCGGTCCTGGACAAGTGAGCAAAATTTCGAATTAATCTGACCTTTGAAAGTGGGTAAAAATTGAGTTCAAAGATTCCATTACATACAAGTGAAGCTTATAAAAGGATGTTAAAAAAGTATTTGAGTCCCTTCAGTTCTGTGTTAAGCGATTTTAACGGTATATGTAAAATGTCTGTGGGTTTAGTGTTAGGCATTTTTCCATCACATAAAAAATTACTATGGCAAAAAGTCTGATTTTTTTTATAAAAATTCAGCTCTTAAAAATGAATTTGCAAGTCGTTTCAACATAATAAACCTTTGATAAACAGTATCTTTGTGCTTTTCCATTTCATCTTTCTTTTGTAACATAATCAGTCCGGATATCCACTGCGTTGCTATCAATTGGACTTAATGAACTCAAGGCACATCAGACTCCGTGTTTGTTAATTTGGTTTTAATGTAAGCCGCGACACGTCCCATTTTATTCAGGAAGTGTTCTATTTGTGTGACGTCTGCAGTGACGTAGTACACAACGGGTGTTTCCCGAAATAAATATTTTTTCATGTAGGAAATACTTATTTGGATAAGATTTTGATTAAAATATTTTTTAATCAAAAAGACATAAAGATAAAGAAATAGGAAATTGCAGATTTTGTCTGAATGCAAAAATGACCCCCACCCCCTCCTTTCCTACATTCAGTAGAACGTCGTTTATCCGAACGTTTATTATCCGAAGCGTCAAATATCCGAACCAAAGTCCGGATCCGTTTTCGAACAGTGCAATACTCAACATTTGTTTCCTGTGAGGCCAAAAGTGACGGGAAAACCCAAGATGAGGGATATTTGGGGAATTGTTAACATATGCGTGGAATATTAGGTCAGTTTGTTTCCAAGTGAGGGGTGTATACGTGCTCTTTTCTTGAGTTTTGTTGATGTAGAAACCTGGATGGCATGCGATGCAGAAGACTGTGGATTTCAAATACTAAATGAAGACGAGATTGTGACTTCCGTGCAAGAAGAATCCGACCCTGTCGGCGATGAAACGGACGAAGACGAGAACAACAATAACGAAAGTAGCAAATGCAGAAGCGTTTCTGCGTTAGAGACAGCTATGGAGTGGTACGAACAACAATCAGAGTGCTGTCCTACTCAACTACTGCTGCCGAAGAGAATCAGAGACCTTGCGTTGAAAAAACGAAGGTGTAAAATGGTACAGCGAAAAATAAGTGATTATTTTCCACAACCAAGGTAAAAATTGCGACATTTTGCACCTATTTTGCTTTCTCTTCAAGCACGTTTCCCGCATGGGATGATTTTCAATATTTGTATAGCAGTATCATATACTGCATGGATCACATTCGGTTTTTGGTTACCCGAATGGTGTCCGGTCTCAATTGATTCGGATAAACGACGTTCTACTGTATACAGTCGACTCTTTTTAATTCAAACCTCTCGATAATTCGAAGTATATGATCAGCCCCTAGAAAAACTCTCCATATTTCGAACTAAAATAATACGTTTTGGTACACTCAATATTTCGAAGTAAAATCTGTGACTGGCCAGATTACACAACACATGATAATTCAAAGTTATCTTATAAAACTATCGACTATTCGAACACTCACTATTTTGTACAGTCCTGTAACAAAGAGGTTGGAGTTTACAAGTTTTGTGTTGTATTGTCTCTGCGTGTCTCCCTTGTAACGTAACCCATTTGATGAACATCTGTCTGCTACCCTTTCTTAGTGTTTTCCGGTTCCTCAGGCGAAAACACACTTTTATTGCTATTCTTCTTCAAGTGGATAACAGACCAACCGCAGCTGTTGTCAGCCGACTATAGCTTTGTTTATCAGGTGGCCTTAATACACGTGTGTTCAGAAAGGATGGTCCGCTATTGTGAAGAAGAGATTGACACGTAATATTTAAAAGAACAAATATGAAGTTCTATGTATGAACTTCAACTTTTTTACGATAAAAAAGAAGGGGAAAAAAAAGAAGAAAAAAAAAAAGAAACAGTTGACTGATAATTATTTTTTGTCTTGATTGTACTTGAAAAAATTGCTAAAATCAAAATTGGAGGCAACATGAAGCGTGAGTGATTCTAATTTAGAAGACTGCATATGAATTTAATGATTTAAAACTAGTATTTAAAAATTTACATGATTTAAAATCATAATAAATAATGTTTGTTCGTCAAAAAGTACACAACTGATTAATGCAAACCACAGTCGATTACATGGCATACAATACAAAAAGAGTTGAAATGTATGAATAGAGTCTAAAGCAATAAGTAATATCAAAAAGAAAAGATTGTTTGGGGCTAAAAAATTGAACCGGAATTCGGAGCATATTTTTGAAACAAAAAGAAATCCTAACATTGATGCCATATTTTAATTTTACTGGCTTGTATATTGTAATAAATAAACTATTTTTATTTTTTATTAACAAAAGGGGAAAAAATGTGTATTTTAAATACTCAGTGTTTAGTACTTCTAAGTTTTAATTACGCAATATATTATGATAATATGATTTATCATATTATATTTGTGTTTTTATAATTATTTTACATGATTAATCTGTATCGATTTTTAAAGTAGATTTTTTTCCATCTGAAATATTTTCTAAAAATCGTCTGCGTTTTTCAAAACTATAATGAGGTCGCTGATGCATTTTATAAAAAAAAATCGTCTGCTAATCGAATAATTTAATTATGAAGATTGGTTATTTTTTGTGTAATTTCATAAATATATACCTGACAAAGTTTTTTTTCTTGCGGTTTTCTATGAGTTCAGTTCAGTTGAAAATTGGAATAGAAGATTAACTATATTTTCATTTATTTAGTAATTATTTTTCATATTTTGATTGCATTTGATAATCGCTATAATATGCTGGTGTAAAAATGTTTACGTGTTTATTAAAACTATTTGTTATAAGAAATGAGCTGTATCTTTTATCTGACGTCCATATACATTCTTATGAATTTATATTTCAAATTCCATTTCGAAAACAGTAAGATTAATAGCAGAAGAGTGAGAAGTGAAATTCGAAAGAGTGAGAAAGCTAAACTAATTTCATTTAAAAGTTTTAGCATAAAAAGATGAATTATATTGTGTCTAGTACAGTCATTGGAATTTATATCAATATTAAAACTTTTGCTTAAAATTCTGGTTAAATTTTATGTAAACAGAGATTAAAAAAGTTCAGAATTCTTTAACATTGATGAAGCCAACTTGAAAAGGAAGCCAGATATAACAGGTAATTTTTCTAATTTTAATTCCATCTTTTGGAAATCCACAGAACAAATAATATTTATATATATGTGTATTATTGTAAAATTTTTAATGAAAATTACTCCTAGAATTTTGAATTATTGAAATATATCGTCCTTTAATTCATATATATTTAAATCTCTTTTTGTGATTTAAAATTTATAATAGTATTTCTATAGCATTTTTCACAGATTTTTTAGACAAACTAAATATTTTTAAGCTTTGTTTTCGAATTAAATCATTAATAAAAAAGGGACCAGAGGAAGTTTTGAATTTAACAATGTATGGGTTTTTTTTCCTGAAAAACGCTGCACATTTTTGAATCGTGAAATTTTAAATAAATTAACAAAATCCGTATATCCATATATATAACGAAATTTGTATAAATATGTTCCATACTGTAACTGTTATAATGTAAAACTAAATGATTTTTCACATTCCACGATAATAGGGGGGGGGATGTAGGTTTGTGAAATAATATGCAATTTTAAAGACTTAATATAAATGAAAGGGTTGTGTAATTCGTTATAAAATTACGAATTTATATAAAACTAGCCGCTTTATCTTATCTATATTGTTTTAGATAAGATAAAGAAGTTAATGAGTTAATTTTACATGAATTGCAAATTAAACAATAACAAAAAACAAACAAAAAAAAGCCTTTTGCATATCTCAACTGAACAAAAAAAACCCATATTTGTTACATTTTAAGTCTGAAGGTCTAATAGCTGATAAAAAGGATTTCTTTTTTTTATTATGCATAACGACCCGTAACTCTCTTGTGGGTCGAATTTTGAAAACACCTTCCTAAGCTAATCTCTGCTCAGAAAAAGTAACACATTGTTAAAATTTTTGTGTAATGAACGCTTAAAATAATGTAAATAATTTATATCTGGATGTGTAATATGTTAATATTACTTTCCGTAGTATTTATTTTAAGTTAAAATTATAATATTCTCAAACAACGCCGTTCTTTACATTATAATGGCGATTCAATGGAAACATAGTGAAATGTTGGTGATAGAACCAAGTTGGCATCATTTTGGCAGCCACTTTGGCAACTTGGCGATTTATTGAACGATGCAGAAGTTGATATCCTGTAGCGCCACCTGGTGGGGAGCTGAAACAAAGGGGATAACACAAAAACCTTCCCCACAAAAAATACATAAACCTACCAATTTTCATAGTGATCGGTTGGAAGGTGTTGGAGTGAAGCGATTTCACACACGCAAACATCCAATTATATATGTATAGATTTAGGATTCCCCCAACCCCTGTTGTCTGAGTTTGATTCCAGCTATTTGACGTTAGGCGAAAAGACAACCTTAAGGTGACTGATTGACTACTTTTGGAACCATGATTTTGAAAAAGCGTATACATGAATATTTTTTGATATTAGTCTAAGTTGAATTAGAATATACGTATAAAATTGTTTTCAAAATATTATTATTATTCAAAAAAAATTATTTTTGTGCAATTTTTAAGCAAAAAATGAAGAAAGAATGGCTTTTTTTTTCAGAACAGTCTCCTGGAAAAATTCTTCGCTATAATTATATTATTTGTTTTATGTGTAGCTAAGACTTCTCTTCTCTACTTACGAGCTAAAATTTTTGAAAAGTTCACATATTTTCAGAGTTACCATTGATTGAAATACAAGGGGTGATCAAATGAAAAGGTACGAAACGACATAAAAATGAAACAGTTAAATATTTGCATATTCCGCCAAGGGAGAATGTAGCGAGACATCTCGGGATGCCATTGGAGACTCTGACTGGGATCGGATCATGCTCGGGTGCCCGCATGCGCAGGAGAGAGCAAAGGCTCTTATAAAAAGCGGCGTCCAAATGATGCGAGCACAGAATTACTCGAGCCCAGAAAAAGCATTAACTCCGATGTGTACTGTGAGACACTCCGACGCCTACGCAGGTCCATCAAGAACAAAAGACCGGGGCTGCTCACGGAGGGTGTGGTTCTGCTCCGTGATAACGCGCGTCCACACGTCTCCAGAGTCACACAAATGGAACTGGACAAGTTCCAATGGGAGACGGTGGACCATCCGTCCTACAGTCCGGACATGTCACCCTGCGATTTCCATGTGTTTGGTCCACTGAAGAAACACCTGAAAGAAAAGCGCTTCAACTCGGACGACGTACTCAAGGACACAGTGAAGGACTGGGTCTCGTCACAGCCACAGGAATTCTGGGAACAAGGAATCCTGCGGCTTGTTCATCAGTGGGATCGTTGTGCTCAGGCCTATGATGTATATTTTGAATAAAGTCTATATTTGTACCCACCGTGTCGTTTCGTACCTTTTTATTTGATCACCCCTTGTAAAATGAATGTTTTTTGTTCAAATTTCTCCTCTCTAAAATGTTAAATTATGAATAAATCTACTTCTACATTATATCTTTCAAAAAGTGTAGTTTAACTTCTGTATAGAAATCCTAGCTATATACAGGTAAAATATTATTATTATAGAAGCACTAGCAGTTACCCGCCCGCTTTGCTGGGTATTTCATGGTGTTTTATAAATATATACTGTTTATATATATATAAATTATTGATATCTAAGCCCTAGTATTAAGAATTCGATTATATTGAAAAATATAAGTATACCTGTAACTCCCGACTCTTGATATAAAAAATGACAGGGCTTCTAATTTGTATTTTTTAAAAATTGAAGTATAGAATGATATTTGTACTTTCGTAACCCTATAACCTAGTGGATTTCCGCATAACCAATTTTTGGTGGATCTCTACTCCGTAAAATAAGCATGCAAGACAAATTTTAAGCCTAAGTAGTAAAAACGAAGTTTTTATTATCAATACCCTTCGTAATTCCGTTGAGAGTCGTTCTCCCAATATAACTGTTCTTATCGGATTTCAATTTAATAAAAGGAAAAGGCAAACCAAATTCCACTATTATAGTCCTTGTAGTTTAAAAAAAATGATTTTTTTTGTGTCAATACGCCCCAGTAACCCCCTGCTCCCCCAGGAGAGGGGTATTCCCAAAAATACATTCTTAGTAGATCCCTATGCAACAACAGAAAAATGCTTAGCCGATTTCAAGTATGTGGGTCTAACAATTCAAAAACGGGAATTTTTTTCTATGACTCCCCGTGACCCCTTGCAACCCTCCTTAGGAGTCGATTTTCGTTTTAATGGAACTCTGTTCTATGAAAGGAACATGCCCACCAATTTGCAAGCAGGTAGGTATAATAGTTTAAAAACGGAAATATTTATCCATTACTCCCCTTAATTTCCCGAAATGAAACTTGAGAGTTGATTTTCGCGAAACCCATTTTGTAGCGGTTCTGTACTCTGCGAAAGGAATCTTTCTACCAAATTCCAAGACTGTACGTCTAATAGTTTAAAAATGGGAATAATTATCTATAACGCCCCTTTAGCCCCCCCCACGCCACTTGGGGGTCTGTTTTCACAAAACCCATTGAAATGTACTGTATGTACCATTTTTAATTTATTAGACTCACAGTCTTCGTGAGTCTAATAAATTAAAAATGGAAAAAAATTATCTATAACGCCCCTTGAGCTTAGGAGTCAATTTTAACGAAATCCATTTTGTAGCGGATCTCTACCCTATAAAAGAAATCTGCTTACCAAATTTCAAGACTGTACGTCTAATAGCTTAAAAATAGGAATTTATAAAGCCCCTTAACTCCCTCCCCCCCCGCAACATCCCTTGGGTTTAATTTTCCCCAAACCCATTTTGTAGCGGATATTTACTCCATGATTTCGAGCAGGTAAGTCTAGTAGTTTAAAAACGGAAATATTTATCTCTTACGCCCCTTAATCCACCACAACGCCACTTGGGGGGGGGGCTATTTTCATAAAACCCATTTTGTAGCTGATCTCTACTCTATGAAAGGAATATCAAAATTAAAGACTGTATGTCCAATAGTTTTAAAATGGAAATAATTATCTACCCCCCCTAAGCCCCCACAACGCCACTTGGGGGCCGATTTTCACCAAACTCATTTTGCAGCGGATCTCTACTCTACGAAAAGAATCTTTTTACCAAGTTTCAAGATTGTACGTCGAGTAGTTTAAAAATGGAAACAATTATTTATAACGCCCCTTAACCCCTGTAACGCCCCTTGCGTTTGGAATTTCGCAAAATCCATTCTTAGTCGATCTCTATTCCATGAAAGGAACATGCCTACCAAATTTCAAATCTGTAGGTTGAATAGTTCCGGAGATATCGTAATTAATCAGTCAGTCGCTTTTCCCCTTTATGTATATAGATTTGTCATAAACAGAGATTGCTTACAAAAATTAGTGTGTTAAAATGGCATGAGAGTACTTTGGTCGCTAATTTACCTTGTAACGGGTCTATTCGAGTACCTTCTACTAATCCTTTCTTTAAATATTATTCTATTGAAAACTTTCTCCGGAAGAAGATGTGACTTATTCAAATCAAGGCTTATATTTATACATTAACTTTTAGGTTCGAGTAAGAGAGAGAGGTTAGAAGCTAAATAATAACAATGAGTGATTAACGTGAAGTAATAGAAAGCTAGACGAGAGTGTTCCGTAGATTATTTACTTAATATTTAAGATTGACGATTTGTCAATTAGATATTTAAATTCGATTAGCGTCGGCTTGAAGTAGATCAACTAAGAAGTATCTTAGATTATCTGGAATGTGTACAATTAAGACATTCCTAAAAAGTAAGTGATTAAATGTATAATTAAATATTACTTATATCGTCTTCCTCGCTTCTGCACCCATAATTAGTTTAAGGAGCATTTCCTAATCTTGGGTTGTTCAGGCTTGTTAGGTTGTTGAAACTTGTAAATAAATTGTGTTTATTTTGACTATGTGTAGCTAATCTTCTTTCGTACTCTGATAGATGAGACAGTCCATCCATCACAACTTCGATTACTTCGACATTTGATCACTTGAAGTTTTTTCAGTTTGTTGAGGAAGACTGATTAGAAATTATTGTATTTGTTCCCATGTAGGCATATTCCAATAAACTGATAAAATAATTAGCAAATGATTTTGGTAAGAGAGAATGATTTGGAAATATGTCCTTTATATATATATATATGTAATGACTTCTTCTAATTCTCCTTAACTGTACCCCGTGAAATTATTTTCTAGTTCTTTCGCCTCTGACTGTTATAATCTTAATCTAATTATACGACCGCGTAATCTTAATCTTAATCTAATTGCTCCCGCTCATTTGCAGCCAATCACGACTCCTGTTATAAAAGAGTCGTACGACCTTCACCGCCACTATAAAAGCTCTGGACACACGGTTACGCGCGCTTTTTCGCTTTTTGTCATCATGTAGTCTGCCGCATCTAGTGTTTGTATATTTTGTGTGTCTATTTGTGATTACGTACATCTATGTGTCGTCCTTGTCTTGCTCAAATGTTTTCAAGATGAATAATAAAAGGTTTAATTAACCACAAGAATGCCATTGCAAGCTCCATTCAAAAAATCCACCATTACTACATTGTCTTATTACATATATATATATATATATATATATATATATATATATATATTACATATATATATATATATATACATTTCTTGGGCTAAAAAATCGAGTTTAAATAATTTCTTCTTGTACTAATATTCTTAAAATTATTTTATATGTATATTATAATTCAACTGAAACTAAATAACAGAACATTATTCTTTTTTACGCTTTTTCAAAATCATGATTTCAAAGGTCATCACCATAAGCAATTATTAAAACTGTATTTAAAAGCAACGAAAAATGATTACCCATCATGCATTGCAGGAATGAAATCTACTATCATTCATAGTTTCGAATAATATCTCTAAAGAGCGCAGATACTGGATAATCCAGCGGAATTTCCATTGTAAGATTATTCCCGCCATTAAAAAAAAATGTTTTCCACAATGGATAACATGTTGCAATCGAAATTTTATCTGTGATTGTGTGCTTTAAGACGCAGAATTGTCGTTTCTGAAACTTGTGATAAAAAAGCTTCGACAATAATTAAATAATGCCAACACAGTTTCTTTTTTCTTTGCTCGCAGGAAGTACTAGTGTTTCCCCTAACGTTTTGAAATATCGATTAATCGGTTTCGGAAAGGAAGTAGAAGAGGAATTGCTTTTCTTGGGAATCACATTGGGGTTCAGCAACCCATGGTATCGGTTATGTCTTTGAACATTTCTTTTCATGATTGGTATTTCAAAAAAATTGCAATAGGATTTATTTTAAAAAGTGTAACCATCCTTCGAGTAATGGGTAATCGATGAATATGATATGTGCGTATATATAATTCATAATAATTTAACAATTGAATTGCGTTGTACAATGATTACACATTTCTGTTCATGAAATCTTACTTTTTGTCTATTGATTGTAAAATTAGCTTTTTTTAAAGCTGGAAAAATTATTTTTCTTATCTCTTACATTTTGTTATAAATTTCTGGACGTTTCTGGATAAATTCGTGCCTTGTTCTTAGTTTTCTTATTCTTCCACATATCTTGAATGTCATGTGGTATCATGTACTAGATATCTTGATATTCGCAAAGCAGACAAAACTCCATATTTAGGTTATAAAATTCGGAGAATTATCTCAAATGAAAATTATATTCCTTGTCTCCTATATTACAGTTATGCGTAGGGATTGCAATGCAGGTATACCGGGATACCGAATACCGGGGTATTTTGAGCTATTTGTACTGTTTTGTAATACCGGTATTCACAAATTTAAATACTGTTTTTTTGGTGTTTACCAGAAATTTTTAAATTGTCTCCACTCTATGTTCAGGGTAGCCAACATAGCAAAATAGTACACATTTTTGTTTTTATGTCTCCCTAACGGGCGAAATTAATTAGACTGTGAATATAAAGTTGCTTTGTACAATCAAGAGAAGTGATAAAATATATGAATCATCCAAAGAGGCGGACCAAAACTATCTTTTTACAGCTCAGAGCGATACTGCACACGCGCAGGATTCATAGTCTGATATCCATATATGTGAAAACAAGTTTGTAGTTGGGAAGAAAGTTAGTAATATTTCGATATTTTTTTTAAATTGGCGAGTTTGTTATTCACACTGTATTTGCATTTCATACTTTAGGGTTCAAAACATTTTTTCAGATTCATTATAAAAAACTCAAAAATAATAACCCATAATAATGAATAAGAATAACTTTAAAGAACATACAAAATCAGGTGATAATACTTCCGTTTTTAGCGCGTTTTACACGTAGTGGAACAAAAGCGCTATTAAGTCGCAAATTTCGTCTTCGTCTTCGTTCCATATTTTGTCGTACCTTTTTCTCAGCCAATAAGCAACCGATTGACCTCGGGTTTTCGGCATTGGGTCGCATTTGTGCCCTAGATGAGCCGAATCATATTTAAATTTTCTCATAGTTTTCCCGAATTTTCCTACAAATTTTCCTGAATTTCGCTAGTTTATAACAAAATTTTCTCAAATTTTACCTAGTAAATTTATTGTTTGCAAAAAGTTTTTTTTTAAAAAAAATTATTGTAAAATACAACATGTGAAAAACGCGCTAAAATTACTTGGCCATGCCAATGATTGATATCTTGTTTTTCATTATTTGTATGATGAAAAGAATGTGGTGGCACTATGTGAAAAATGTTCAAGAGTTATTAAAGTGAAAGGAGGACGGACATGCGGACTCCATCCACTGTTATAATTATTTTTTGTGATATTTATACTTTCTAATAAAACTGGCAAATAAAACAAAGAGAAACGCCTGTGTTTCTTTCTTTTTCTAAAATGTTTACTCCCGGTATTAAGATCTAAAAAATATCGAACACCGGTATTGAACTTTTAGTTTGATATTGCAATCCCTATAGTTATGCTGTTGTTGTTGTCCATCCTGTCCCTTCCATCTCAGAGCTGACATATATAGAATTATTCTCAAGGCAAAAGGCCCAAAATAAAGAAAAGTGGTTAAAACCTCCGTTTCATAAATGGTATAAAAGCAAAAGACTAAGATTTTCTTTTACTCTTTCTTATGACAGACAGTCCAATATTTGTCTGTTCCGACTTGCCAATGGGCACTTAAAAAGTCTCACATTTTCTGGAGGAAATGAGAGGTTTCCTATTTGCCCTAATTTCCAGCTAGAAAGGCTTCACCTCAGCACATCTTGAACTGAACTGGGAAGATATCCATGATAGCCCACTTCTAGTATCGGATTTCATTTACGTCAAGGGTTTCACTGATCTGGTCTGACTTCGTCTGACCAGACGGGAGATTAGTATCAACAATAACAGTTATCGAAATAAAAACAAAGCAAAGTTTTCTACTTAAAATTTGGTCGAGGAAGTTAAATGAAATTAAGTCCTGTAAAAAGACAATTAACCTTTTTTTCCCAAACTCGTATTAAATCAGAATCATGTAAATAAAAGAAAGAAATTGTGCAAAAACGGAATTGACTGAATTGTATAAAGTGTGGGGAAAAAAAGAACACTGAAAATAATTTAATAACGAAAAGCAAGCATACTTTTAAAACATCAAAATTCTGAAGTTTTCTGTTGTTGTTGCTTATGCCACCAGATCGACAGTAACATCAGATCAAAGTCCACGAAATTCATCGCGGCTAAAGGCTAGAATTTTACGCGTGTCGCTAGCCTTAGCTTTGAGCACCATGCAGGTGATAGTACGATTTCACCCCAGTTTTGAAGAAGAACACTCTGGGGGTGGTCAGCGGTCTCCCACCTCTCATCCCCTTCCACCAACCTCACGAGAGGACTTGTGGCTCGACAGCTATTTAGAGAACCCCCATGCCACGAAGGCACTATACATTTACAAACACCTATGCCTTCTCCGGGATTCGAACCCAGACCCTACAGCACCGCAGTCAGCGTCACTAACCACTGTACTGGATGGGCGACTGAAGTTTTCTAAAATTATGTATCAAGGAGTTAAATAGTAATGGAGAACAAAAATCGATATAACTAATGTATACCAATTGCAAAATCATAAAAAAAAATTGAAGTTTTTATAGAACTGAATGCTTTATTCGATAAAATGAGAAATACAGTTACATAGTGATCCATTGAATAAAGCAATGATTTTTGGCCTCTATCCAATATTTCGGCTGGCGTGTCAAGAATTCATAAAATAAATTCCTGTGCAGGAACTTATAACTGAACTCTTACCGAATGCTGAGTTGGATCGGTGAGATCCTGGGATGATTTGAGATTAGTGGCGCACACAGGAATTTTTCAAGGGGAGGAAAAAATTCAAGGTCGAAAAATCACCCTTCTCTTATTATTATGGATGAGCTATCCCATCCATTAGCGCACGAGCGTTAGCAGGAAAACTAGCCATAATCGAACACAATTTATTTACTATTCTCAACAATGACACAAATTCAACAACCCAAGTTAAGAAATGCACCAACTGATAAATATGGGAGCAATCACGAAGCAGACGAGATTAATAATAAATCGAATCACTTACACTTAGCACTTCCAGGCTATACACTTTCTTATATTTGAAGATAATTTCTAAAGTAATCCAATTCAAACGGTTTGAATCCAATTTAACAACTAATTGATTAAATCGTCAGTCAGTAGTTGAATTGGATCATAATAATCTACGTTTAATCAAATAATCTACGAAGTACTCTCGTCTAGCTTTACGTTAATCTTCATGCTATTCTTTAACTCCTAACCTCTCTCTCTCCTACTCGAACCCAAAGGATACTATTTAAATGTCTGACATAATTTACATAGCCCACATCTTTTTCTTTGGAAGGAAGTTTTCAATTAAAAACTATTTAAAGAAAGTTATTCCCCAAGAGGATTGTTAGTAAAAACGCGGATATAGGCCCGTTACAATACTCAGCCCAACATATTCTTTTGATTTTGCTGATTTTCGGGAACAAAAAACAGTAAAAAGTAATTTATTGAATAAATAACTAGCATTAATTAATAAAGTTAATTATTCATAACCAATGTTAACTAAATTTTACGTACTATATACATAGAATTATAATCAATCGGAAAAAAAATCAAGGGCAAAGGGGGTCCGGACCAGAGACGCGGATATAGGCCCGTTACAATACTCAGCCCAACATATTCTTTTGATTTTGCTGATTTTCGGGAACAAAAAACAGTAAAAAGTAATTTATTGAATAAATAACTAGCATTAATTAATAAAGTTAATTATTCATAACCAATGTTAACTAAATTTTACGTACTATATACATAGAATTATAATCAATCGGAAAAAAAAATCAAGGGCAAAGGGGGTCCGGACCAGAGACGCGGATATAGGCCCGTTACAATACTCAGCCCAACATATTCTTTTGATTTTGCTGATTTTCGGGAACAAAAAACAGTAAAAAGTAATTTATTGAATAAATAACTAGCATTAATTAATAAAGTTAATTATTCATAACCAATGTTAACTAAATTTTACGTACTATATACATAGAATTATAATCAATCGGAAAAAAAATCAAGGGCAAAGGGGGTCCAGACCAGAGACCCCCCCCCCCCGTCCTCCCTTGTCTGCGCTACCGTTCGAGGCGCCTGGTTACCGGACTTCAAATAAGTTGTAATGAAGAGAAATCCATTTAATCAAAGATATATTTGAGGCGCAGGAAAACTGGTTTGAATGCTGTAAGGCCAGATTTTTTTTTTTAATGTAATCTGTGACGGATCTATCCGCGCGTCCTTACTTTAACATAATCCTTTTGGGAAATCTTTGGTCAATCAATTCGAGTTTATTCGCAGCCAACCCTCTGAAGAAGAAAACATGACTATTCAGATGGGTCGGATATATACAGTCTAGGTTTTCAAGCTAGCGATATAGAATGTGAGGAGAAGGATAGATTGCTATTGATCAGGTATTATTCTATTTTATAGCGCATTACAGAGATTAGATAGATGAAAGAATTAAAGTGACGATTGGTCACTTAAGTTTAATTATTGCTCAGATAATTGGAATAGTAGATTTGATCCTGAAATAAGAGGGTCGATATATATATATATATATATTTAAAGTCTTCTCATAATTCGCGCATCTCGCTAGTATTCCACATATTGCTTTGATTGAGAACATCTCTTCTCGTTTAAATTAGTTGAATTGCCTTGATAAATTGTGTGTTCAATAAATAGATTTATTCGTTGATATAGCTAGTCGTCCTTCCCTTCCTCCCACAACTCTAGGTAGGACTGAGCGAATATCTCAGTCCTTACAAATCTACATGCCTCAAACAGAATGACTGCACAACGAAATACAAAACATTGTCGGCGCCAATGATGATCAAGCCGGATTGGTTCATGGATGACAACCAATGAAAATTGGCTATCAAAAGAAAGGACATTCCTGCCCATAATTTGCGGTTGTGGTGAGCTACAATCAGATTAATTTCTTGGAGCAATCAACCGAGTTAACTCGGGTTTGAGAAACTAGTTATTTTCAGAGTTATTATACGTGATTCTGAATTTGGGTTTCATTGAATTGGGATGATTTCAATCGGTTTGAAAATATTCTTCCAAGTTATAATTCTTCCAGGTTGCAATTAATTCAGTGAATTATTTTTGTAATTTATTATTATACTTATTAACAATTATATTTAATGTATACAGTAAAAATTGCTCAACACGAAACTGAAATATTTTTTCGTGTTAAAAGAATTTCGTGCTAAAGGATATTGTAAAAAAAAACCTCATGTATCAACAAAATAAATTTTATTAGATTTTATTTTCTTATATAGATATTTAAAAATGCATACATTAAATCAAATTCAATAAAACAAAAACATTCCCAAAAACATTAAAAAAAAATTTTTTTTTCTTAATTTTTTGAAAAAAACAAACAAACATTTATTGTTTTTGGAAAATAATCAAATCAAATCAAATTGTCAACAAATTGTTCGATATCAACCATGTTGTTATTCATTTCACCATTGGAATGTGCGTCTAAATAACTGCGCCTACTTTTCATGACGTTCCTTATTTCTGATGATGGGGGAACAAGAGAGAGCTGCAGTATTCATTTCCTTTTCACCGTCGGTATCTGCATCAATGATATTTTTTGAGCTTTGAACAATATGTCTTTTTTAAACTATAAGACGCACAATCTTTAAATTTGGTAAATAGATTCCTTTCATAGAGTAGAGATCAGCTACAAAATAGGTTTTGTGAAAATAGCCCCCCCCCCCAAGTGACGTTGCGGGGGATTAAGGGGAGTAATAGATAAATATTTCCGTTTTTAAACAACTAGACCTATCTGCTTCAAAATTGGTAGGCATGTTTCTTTCATGGAGGAAATATCCACTTCAAAATGGGTTTTGGGAAAATTGACCCCAAGGGGTGTTGCGGAAAGTTAAGGGACATCATAAATAATTATTCCGATTTTTAAGCTACTGGACGTACAGTTTTGAAATATGAAGAGCAGAATCCTTTCATGGGAAGTAAAGATCCACAATATAATGTTTTTTTGTGAAAATTGACTCCCAGGTGGCGTTGCGGGGGCTCAACAGGTGTTATAGATGATCCCCCCCCCCCCATTTTTAAACCATTAGACATACAGTCTTGAAATTTAGTAAGGAGATTCCTTTCGTAGAATAGATAACTGCTTCAAAATGGGTTTCGTGAAAATCAACCCTCAAATTTCACTTCAAGGGATTAACGGCCTAAAAGACAAATATTTACTTTTTTAAATTATTAGATCTAGCTGCTTGTAAAATAGTAGGCATGTTCCTTTCCTGGAATAGAATTCCTCTAACAAAGAATAAAACGAAAATTGATCCCCAAGGAGGAGGGTTGCGGGGAATCTAAGAGAGTTATAGAAAAAAATCCCTCTTTTTGAATTGTTAGACCCATATACTTGAGATTTGTTAAGCATGTTTCTTTTGTTGAATAGGATCCACTAAGAATGTATTTTACGGAAAGCAGGGGGAGGGTGTAACTGGGGCGTATTGACAAAAAAAAATTCCTTTTTTTCGAACTACAAGGACTACAATAATGGAATTTGGTTTGCATTTTTATTTTGTTGAATTGAAATCCGCTGAGAACGGTTATTTTGAAGAACGACTCTTAACGGGATTACTGATAGTAAAAATTTCGTTTTCGTTCTATGAGATTTAGATTTGAAATTTAGCTTGCATCTTCCAAATCTAAATCCAATAGAGCTAAAAAAACAACAACAAAAAACAAACAAAAAAAACGACATTTTTATTATCAGTAATCCCATTGAGAGTCGTTCTTCAAAAATAACCGAAATTTGGCTGAATAAATGAAATTTGGCTTGCATGTTGTGGCTGCGGTAGCCCAGTGGTCAAGGTATCGGAATCGCGATTGTTGTTTCTTGAGTTCGAGCCCATTATCACTGAAGACCCGCCGTGTAGAGGAGCGATGCATGTTAAATCTGTCGAGAGCTCAAACGTCCTCCCGTTGGTGTGGTAGCTAGGAGAGGCGGTGCCACCTCAGGTGTCGTCCTCGTCACTTCACCATGTTTCAAAATTACGAGGTTCATCGCCAAAAGCCCTCGTGTAGCTTAACGGTGTGATGTTAATGTTCTCCCCCCCCCCCCCGGCTTGCATGTTTATTTTATGGAGTAGAGATCCACCGAAAATTGGTTTTGCGAAAATCCACTTGCTTATAAGGTTACGAAAGTGCAAACATCATTCTTTACTTCAATTTTAGAGTTTATTAGAAAATACAAATGAGAAGTTCTGTCTCTTTTTTTTATTATCAAGAGGCGAGAGTTACAGGTGTAAGCATATTTTTCAATATAATCGAATTCTTAAAGCTAGGACTTAGATACCAATAATTTATAAATATATATAAGCAGTATATATTTATAAAACATCATGAAATACCCAGCGCGCGAAGAGGGTGGGTAACAGCTAGTATATATATATATATATAGAGAGAGAGAGAGAGAGAGACGGAAATTTAGTTAAAACAAAAAGCTTTATTGTAATGTCACGGTCTCAATTCATGACGATGATAAAGGCAAACACGTGTCCTTCATCGGATTCAAACTGACAACAAACTAATAGTACTTGTTTTTCTATTTGTAAAACTTAGATAAAATTTCAAATTTTATATTTGGATAATTATGTTCAAATGTTATAAAAAAATGTCTTCAAAAGATTTTAAAATTAAAAAAAAATCTTATTTTATGCATATAAATGCATTTTGCATACCTTCGTGCGTTATTGTTGTTGGCAAATTTGTACTTTCTAAGAGAAAGTTTCTGAAAAGATCAAAAGTTGTGGCAACAACGAAACGCACGAGTGAGAGAATATTAACGTCGCACTGATTAGCAACACGAGGGCTTTTGGTGACAGTCCGCGTAATTTTGAACCATGGTCAAGTGACGCGGACGACACCTGAGCTGGCACCCCCTCTCCTAACTACCACACCACACCAACGGGAGGACGTTTGAGCTCTCGACAGATAGAACGCACATCGTTCCCCTACACGGCGGATCTTCAGTGGTACTAGGATCGAACCCATGACATGCTAGCCATGATCCGATGCCTAGACTACTCGGCCACCACGGCCGCACGAACTGATAAGCTGAAAACGCATGATTGCTTTTATCGTGTGACTATGACGTCACATGAGTTTTTGAACTGATTGGCAAAAAACACATGGTTATCATTATCATGTGACTATGACGTCACATGAATTGAGTTCTTTAAATTTTTAATATGTATGCTCACCGTAATAAAAAGGATGAATCACAATAGCTTGTTCATTTAAAAAAATGTAAAACTGCTTTTGTAACATTTAGACTATTTATGCAGGAAAACAAACTTCTACATTTTTTTAAAAGTTAAAATTTACACAACTAAAGCTAAACGTTTTACTTTATTTTATTTTATTTTTGAGCTAGTAAATAAAATGGTTGTACTGAATAAAATAATAATTTTTTTGCCATTTAAATAAAATGCTTAGTTTATTTTTAATTTCTTTTATAAATTGTGAATATAATGTTAAAAATTTATGACTAAGAATAAAAAGAAACTATACATCAAAAAATTTTGAAGAAGATTTCAAACTTCGACAAAGTATCAGTTAGTCTTTTATAAACGATTAATAAATATCAACAGAGTATCAAATTTTGAAGAATTTTTTTTAAATCATGAAAAGTGAATATTTTCTTGAAAAAAGAAAAAGGGTAAAAAGTATTAGTTTTTGTTTCACAGGAGAATAAAATTTAATTTATATTTTTAAAAGAGATATCTATATATTTTCACGTTTGAATTTAGATATTAGATTTAAGTATTGTATTTTAAAACTCTGATACAAAATTGTCATTATGTTAAATTTGGTGAATAACTTCGGTTAATTTGTAACATGAAAAGAAATTTACACATGAGGATAGAAATTTAATCTATACTTACGATAGAGTTTTACTTTCATTGAATATTCCCATTCTAAAAAAATTAAAACAATAAATGATTTACAGAAGCAATTGAATGATTGTTGGGGAAACCTTGGATTTACATTTGTAAGCCCCACACATTCATTCAGTAGCGAATACAGACTTCTTTTATAGAGGATTTACATTCGAAAAAACACGTAGACAAGAAAACTCTAAAGGAGTAATCTCTATGATAAAAATTATAAATCTTTTAGTCTGGGGGGAAGGTTGGACCCCGAAAACTCCACCCCACCCTTGTATACGTCACTGCACGCACACACACATGCACGCACACACACGCGCGCACGCGCACATACAAGCACACACACATACACGCACACAGACACATGTACACACACATACGTACACATGCACACACACGTACATGCACACACACATACATGCACACACATACATGCACACACACATAACACTCACACATGCACATACACAGTTTTATTGATGGCAGATTAACATTGACTCGAAAAATTCGTTAAGTAACTCCACAAAAATTAGGAATTTCAGAATCATTATGATTTCTTATTCATAAGAAACGTAAATATTTTCTTTTTAGTTGTCACGGAATTAGAAAATATGGCTTCTAAAAAGTTTTATATTAAAAAAGGTAACAAAAATTTCACTGTGTAATCACAAATCCAATTTAAAACTAACACAAAATGTCAATAAGATACATTAACATGGAAGATACTATACAGATAATTACATAATTTTTCAGTATCCTGTAAAAGAATGAAGCGATGCTTTAACATAAACTACGCAATAAATAAAATACTAAGGCACTACTGTAAGTTTTATCTTCGTGAAGAATTTACACACAATAAAACATCGAGAGATTCTGATGTTATCTTTAGTTACTTTGTTTTGTTCTCATGCTTTTACTTTTTTTTAAATTTTCGGGTGAACGCAAATTCTTTAAATTCAATCCAATACCGCTCTTGGCATTTGCTGCCCTGGCCCTAGAACCAGTTTTTTCCACAACTAAATGGACATCAAAAACAGATCACACTATATTTTAGAATCTGTGTTAGAGGTACACCCAGTATTTTTTAAAAAGCTGTTTTTTAGGGGGGAAAACCAACCTATTATCAAACTACAATTTCCATTTTTTCTAAAAATCGGGTAAAAAACACTGACTGAGAAAAAAAGTTAAAAATATTTTTTGTAAAAGTTTAAAAATTCGAAAAAGAAAGTGAAAAAATTGTATGCAACTCGGTTGTTGAGAAGTTTCAAATTTCGGTCGTGCAGACCTTGCTTGCACTCTCTGCGTTACCAAAAAAAAAAAGACGTTTATAATGATGCTTTCAACCCTTTCTCACGTTTTGGTAGCATTCTTTAACCGCTGCCGCGTGAAAGTCAAGGTCATAAGATGTTGAACTATGGAGCAAGGTCAAAATGATGATAAAATGAAATATTGTGGCGCCATCTTTTAATCCTACTTGAGACTATGGAAATCATTAGCAGCAGCATGGGATATTCGTAAAAATGATAATAAATGCTTTGAAAGCGTACAGTTTTAATTTAAAATGAAACATATAATACCAGATAATTTTAATATTTATGATAAATATTATTATTGAAGTGTTAAAACTTCCAAAAATAAATAAAATAACAATACCCGTAAGAACTGAGGAGCACCTATATAGGAAAACCACCAATTTTTGTTTATAATTTATAGTTAAAAATTACGTTTTCTATATTATATGCGCTCAAACACCCTTAACTAACATCCAATACATGCTTATTTAGGTTAATATCTCTTTAAAAATCCATTTTATATTTTTTGTAGACCTTTGCAAAATCAATGTCAAATGTTAAAAATTTACTTGGCAAAATGTTCCGTTTAACCATTTATTTTTGCCAAAAATTTCGCTTAAATTTGAAAAATATTTTTCATTTTTATAACTTTAAAATTATTAATTTTATTGGAATCTATTTTTTTAAAATATTTATTATCTTTATCAATGCCTTTTTATCTAAATTTAAATCAAGAAAATATTAGTAAACTTTCTAGTGATAAAGGTTGTGCATATCTGCACTAAAATTATACGAGGCAGACAGAAAATTTTAAAAAATGCATCAGTATTACTTTATACTTTTTAAGGCAGTTGTGGAATTACCGTGGCATTTTTAAATATCAAATCATTGAAAGTATTAGATGATTTTTCAAAATCCATTCACACATTCTTAAATGTAATTTTTTCAAACAAAAATGTATTTAGCTTCACAGAAATATTTCCTAACTAAATCCTTTTAGTAGTGGTTTAAAAAACAACATACAAATTAAACAACATACCGGCATTTTAAGGTATATATATATTTGAAGCTCATTTGAAAACAAAGGCAGACATTTAAATGTAGAGCTTACAAATTCTAATGTGCACAGAAAGTTTTCACGAAATTTCAAATGTAACCAATGAAAACCATTCAATTTTATTACTTTTTTTTAAAAAAAATAAATATACGAAATATAAATAGGTCATTAAGAACTACTGAAAGTAATTTTTTTTAAATTCTATATTCATTTTTCCTGACCGTTTGTCCTTCCTCTTATCTGAATTTTTAAAAAAAAAATGACCATAGAGAAATATTTACAGATCTCTTACGCAATCAATGAAATTAAATATATACACTAAGAATTACTTAATGTCAAAAATAAATTTTAGCAAATAAATAATGAATAACCTTTTAAATTCTAATGTGTATAGAAAGTTTTTATGAAAATTCAAATATAACCAATTAAAAAGGAAGGAAAGAAATTTATAGAAATAAAAAAATAAATAATGCAATAGAAATAATAAAGAAATGCAAGACAAAGAAAACTACGATCGTCAGTTCTTAATGCTACGAAAAATAATTTTTTTATTAAATTTATTTAATGCATAACAAGTTGAAGAGAATAAAATTATTAGAAAATCACATTCTAAAAGGTTTTAGAATTTAGGCTAATAATTTGGTATTAAACTTAAATAAAAAAGAAATAAAAAATATTTACAAAAGTGTGTTACTTTTTGTTATAAAATAATAACATTTGTTAAATACGTAAAAAAATTCTAAATAGCTTTCAGACAAAAAGTGTACAGAATTTAATAACGTTTTGTTATGCAAGCCGCCAAAGAGTTATTGTTCTATCTATCAATAAATTGGCTAGCTATAATCACTTTTCAGAATTTTAATTCTTAAAAACTACCTCATTTTATTTAAAAAAAATATTTCGTAGCAACGGTGAGAAAAAAAACACGCTTCCAGCTCAGATAGCCACTTTGATATAATTTATTTTGAATATGTCCTATAAGTTTAGTCTTTAATTATAATTACAGCAATAATGTTGAAGTAACTCAAATAACTGGGCCTCTTACCAGTGGTGTACCTAAAAGTGGGGTTTTGTGGGGTCAAACTCCTCTCATAGACCAACAGATTTTTAAATTTAGCATAAAGAATACTCTGTGTTTTCATCTACATTCCCATGAAAATAAGCTGTACACGCCTCTGGTCCTTACAGGTTGAATAAATGAAAAGACTCAATAGCTAAATCTTTTTTGCGAAGTTATTGAAAATTTATTTCATTCAGAATGTGATATAAACTACTTAAAATACATTTTAACTTCTTACTAAACTGTAATAAAAAAAATCTGTGAGAGTTATAGTATTTTTCATAACAGAGCTAAATTTGAATGAGAGAACTCAACAGAAAAATATATAATTTGGTTTTTTAGTTTTTTTTCTTCTTCATGAACCCAGTATCTCGGGGTCTTAAACTGATCTTTGCAAAACTTTGCATATAAGATTTTTTTATCATATTTTTTTTAACAAATTTTCTCCAATATTTTTATCTACACTTGTTTTCAATTAAGTACTATTGATTTGTGATAATTTTCAGAGGCTTGTTGATATATATATATCAGCAAGTATTTTTTAGGAATTATTTTGTTTAGGAAAAATGTTTCAGAATATTACAAATAAATTTATTCATTTATTTGTAATATTAAAGAATAAATTTATTCATTTATTTGTCCTGAATAAATGGACCAGGAAGGTCTATATTTATGCTTACATATTTGCTCAGATTTAAGTAAACGTTTTATGCAATAGATCAGTATTTTTTTGCTTCATATATATATTTTTTTCATGCTAGCTTTTACATCTAATGTATTTAATTAAGGATAACCACCACCATTTTTTTTCTTTTTCTTTTTGTGCGAGCGTGCTTTTTTTTCTTTCTCTGAAAGACTTGTGTTCCACGTTATTAAATCTATATTGGTAAAAAGAAACGGACTTGCAGAACCCTTAAAAATTTTTAAACGTCTGTCATAAATAGATTTGATTCATTATGTGCTATCTTAATAAACGGTTTTCATTCATCGAAGACCATTTCTATTAAAAAAAGGATTTTTGAAAAAAACTTTTGAAAGTAAAATATCACATATGTGACCCTAGAAGATAACCAGGATTATTTCAATAGTTTGTATCGAAGGTCTGTAAAAATTATTGCTGTTTCGAATGTATTTTGAAAATATGGGATTAGAATCCTTGGGTTCTTAATATTTTTCACGAAATCACATCTTATCGAAATAAAAATCACGATTTTATGTGAAACAGAAAGATAAGGAGAAATAGTGTTTATTATTGACTAGAGATGGTGCCACAGTTCAATAAATTTTTTTAAGTCTTGTAACTTGGAGAAAATGTGTTCTGCGGTTCGAGGTTTAGAGGAGAAAGAAAATGAAAAAATTTCAAGCTTTTAACCTTAAAATTTTTTAAAGATGATTTATTGGCTTGATTTGAAAGGAAAGCTGCACATACCAAGATTCGTTACCTTGATAAAGGAGAAAAATCTTTAAAAAACACACTATTATCACAGAAATAATTAATTATTAACATATACAAAATACAAATATATTTATTGCCAATCAATCATTGCAAGAAAGTCATGCGTGAAACTCTTTCCTAATTTTAAAATACTTAATTTCCTTCAAAAATAACAGTTTTGTTTGGAATGGAAAAACTTTTACGATAAATCTAATATAATCCCGATAATTAATTAACTAAGTTTAGGTAACTAGCTATTTATTTCATTCTAGGGTAAATGAATGCAAGAAATGAATAATAAATCAATTTTTTTAAAACATTGACTGGTTTGGAAAAAATACTAATTCAAATAAATAAACAAATGCTTTTTTGATATTTTTACCTTACCAGAACAATTTATCTAATTTAAATATATTCAGTAATCATTAAACATTTTAATTGACCTCAAATTAAACAATGAAATTTAATTTTCTAAGAATGAAGCTATATATGTAGAGAAAGTTTAGGAGAAAGTAGTATAAATTACTCATGGATAAAGTAAACTTTAAATGAGGAAAACTTGTAAAATCTTCATTCAGATTTTAAAAAAAAATGAATGATAAAGCCACAACCACTGGTGTACGATGCTTTAGCAGAGAACTTGGAAGTTCTTCCAAAAACCAATGATGCTTGAAACAGGAATAAGTCCAAATTATGAATCTTGAATCCAGTTTGCCCTCGTACGTCACTTTCAACTTAGGAAAATACATTTAGAAACTGTTTTAAATTTCTTTTCCTTCCTAATGTTCTGCTTCAGTTTCCTAGTGAAGTCGGGAAAAAAAAATGTTTTCAGAAATTTGTTATAAAATAAATTTTTACAGTAATTTAAAATAATTTTTTTAAGAAAAATCATGGAACGCGAATTGTTTATCTTAACGTGTTTATTTGCCTTCTATGTGCTGGTACAAATAATTATTCAGAACAAAACTTAAAACAATATTTACAACATATAAGGAAGCATTTGGTTGAAACATTATTTAAGTTCCTTTTGTGGAAAAATTATGTACATAGATTAATTTATAGAATTATGATTTTTAACTATTTAAAACGCTAGAACGATTCAGTTACCATAAATCACACAAAATTTTTAAAAAATAAAAAATTCTTCAGATATTGCTTGGTATTATTTCACTTTTTATTTTTGGTGAACATATATATAGGGACTTCTTAAGGCGTGGGCCAACTGGGCCCAGGGCCTTACCCTCGGAGGGGGGCCTCGTTTCGTTCTCGACTCTGTCTTAATAAGATCATGATCTGGATAATTTTAATGGTCAAATATTATTCCCGAACATATTCTCCGAAAAACTGGGAATTTCAAACTGCATGCCAACTAATTAAAGTGATAAGACTGTATTATTATGTGATGAACGTTGTCTATATCTAGGCTTAGGCCTAATGGACCATAAACAATCATTCAACTCATTTAAATGCAATGCAGCCATTTGTCGAGATGGTTTGTGCCTCGAGTTTTGAGAACGTGCGCATTTATTTGTTTCTTATTATCGTTTGAATGAGTTTTTGACACTGTGTGTTTACTTTTAAAGATCTTAGGTAAGGCCTACTTTTGCGTGAGGGCCCAGAGGCTCAAAAAACCTTAAGATTCCTCTAGGCCCAGGGATTCAAAGAGTCTTAAGACGTCCCTGCACATATATTAATAAATAATCATCGTCCTTAGCCATTTTCCGAAATAAGTACATCTTCCGTTTTATTTCCTACCTAAAGATGGCGCCACCATTTTACGTTTTTGAATAATTTAATGTTTTGAAAATTAAATGACTTCATATTGATATAATAATTTTTTAGCTTTATTTTCAAATCATGAATTCTGCATGAATTTCTTTTTTTTCTTCTTCAAACATTAAACCTTACACTTTTTACAAACGATAATCAAAAGTGAAATATAGTTCAAATTTTATTATTTCCATTCACTTATATTTTAATTCCTCTCATCTCTAACACTATAACAAAATACTTGTTTATATGTCCAATACAACAGAACAAAACAGCAAGGCCTTACAGAATATCCCGGCGAGTGGAGACTTTTATCAACGTCGCACTGTAGAGCAATTCGAGGTCTATTGGCAACGGACCTCATACTTCTGAGCCATTGTCAAGTGACAGAGACAACATCTGTGTGACCTGGCACCCCTCTCTCCGAACACCAACAGGAGGATTTTGAGCCTAGACAGATTCAGCATGTATCCCCCCCCCCCTGTAAGGCGGTTCTTAAATGATACCAGGACTGTGGAACGACAGTACCGGTCTAGATATTATTTCCAAATTGGCTAGGTTTGGTCAGAGGAAACAAGTGTGTCTCCAGTGGATACCGTCGCATGTGGGAGCGCCTGGAAACGAGGCCGCAGATCATCTGGCTGGTAGGGGTTGTGATCTCCCTAACCCCAGTTCCTCTGTCTTGAGCCATTCTGAAGTTCATTCCCTCCACAAAGCTAAAATGAATCCGATGTGGCGAAAACCTTCTTGCTCACCACTGGTACACAGCTAAGAGTTCTGGCCTATCTCTACAGTGTAGGAGACCCAGGGCTCTTCAGACGGCCTTGGCGCGCTTTAGAAGTGGTCACCTGCGTGGTATGACCTTTGTGCGGGGAATAAAGTCTTTCTTTACCTGTCCCTGCTCTCTCCCTGCTTCTCCTACTCATCTTCTGGACTGCTGGGGCATTTCCCTGGGACAGTTGTTTGGAGATCAAGATCTGGTTTGTGACATTCTTATGCGGAAAGTTCAAATGGACTTGGGGTGTAGGCTTTCCTGCTCCAAGGGGATTTGAAACAACAACAGAACTGGAACTCGTGACACTGCGACCAAGAGTAAACATACTCTTGCAGTTCAACCTCACTAATTATTCCATATTGTGTTTCTTTTTTCACTACTAATTATTTCTCATAAATCTGGAATAATATATTTATCCTATTTGCTCAAAATTTATTAAGCTACATTATAACGGATTATCTTTACAGGAATACTTTGCTTTGTGCCGCCTCACTCAGTGCTGACTACGTCTTAGTCATGGTTTGCAACTTGAGTAAAAAATTTCAATCGATACTGATTGAAAGATTCACTATCGTGCATACCTACCAGAAACAAATGGAGCCCGCGCGGGATGGTTCTGCCTGCTGTTTGAGGACTCATTGGCCGTGGGAAAAAATGCCACCTAATACGATAGTGAAAGTCTCGGCTGTCTGTGAAGCTACAACACAATTACAAGTCATCGGCCTAGCTCCTACAAAAATTGTCTTCTTCATCGACTCCCAAGCTGCAATTTCAGCCTTAAGCAGTAACATACCGACTGCCTTAACACAATTCAGTGCAGAACTAAAATTGCGGAGCTCATTTCATATGGCTGGACTGTGGTCTTACAGTGGGTCCCAAGTCATGTTGGAATTCCCGGCAATGAGACAGCTGACCAAAAAGCCAAGCATGGAGCCTAGTCGTTTCAACCGGAAGTCTTCTTGACCCTCAGAAGAGTATGATATCCCCATATATTGACAAATGTATTGCCGTGACCAAAAAAACCAAGAGCCTTGGCAAGCCATAGGAAATCCTGATCACTGTAGGTTCTATCCCGAGGCACCAGGAGAGAGCCAACGTTGTTGTCCTCTTTCGCGTAGCCACTGGATATGACTTTTGGTATGGAAGTGGTGCCAGCTCAGGTGTCGTCATCGTTACTTGACCAAGGTCCGTCACAAATAACTCTCGTGTAGTTCGATAGCACGACGTTAATAAAAAAGCACTCACGCATCTGATTGATTGAACACTTCATTCCATAATCGAAACATTGGCGGTTTCTCATTTTAAGTATTGGATTTTGAATTTCCTCGAATGTTGCAAAAAAAGTGTCATCAAAGCGCCTAAGGTGTGTGAAAGAACGAAACGCAGAATTTGGCACTTACGTTTATAGAACATTTTTTTTATTTCTACCGAATCCAAACGAGTACGCTTAGTAACAACAATCCATATACTTGTATGGAAGCGCCTGTTTTATTTTTCGTTCAGAAGATTTACAAAATAAATTTCAATATGCAACTTATTTTGCAAATTTTCTTAATTTTGAACACCCTTTTTTCAATAAATATGTAACCTCCTACTAATATTATTGGTGAAACAATTTCTTCAAATATTATTCCATTGAAAACTTTCACCCGAAGAAGATGCGACTTATGCAAATCAAGGCTTATATTTAAACATTAACTTTCAGGATCGAAGGGAGAGATGTTAGGAGCTAAATGATAGCAGTGAGTGATTAACGTAAAGTAATAGAAAGCTAGGTGAGAGTGTTCCGTAGATAATTTGCTTAGAATTTAAGATTGACGATTTTTTTCAATTAGATATTTAAATTGGATTAGCGTTGGATTGAAGTAGATTAACTTAGAACGTATCTTCGATTATTTGGAATATGTACAACTAAGACGTTCCCAGAGTAGGTGATTAAATTTATAATTAAATATTATTTACATCGTCTTCCTCGCTTTTGTTCCCATATTTACACTGCTGGCCACCGTAAATGCAGCACCAAGAAAGACAAGAGATAGCACAACAAAATTTATTTTGTAGATAACATGTTGACCTAGTATCAAATGATTAAATTTATAGACTTCTGTGAAGTGTGGTTCCTGCCAGAATCAGTAGCCAGAGTAGCCGCCATTGTTGGCGATCACCGCTGCCACACGCCTCGGCATTGATTCAAAGAGACTTTGGATGTGCTCTTGGGGTACAGCAGACCAAGCAGCTTCCACACGTTGCCAAAGTTGATCTGGTGTGGCAGCTGGGGGTGTAATCTGGGTCAATCGTTGAGCAACCATGGACCACATGTTTCGATCGGCGAAAGATCAGGAGAGCGAGCCGGCCAGGGAAGCAATTCAATCTGGTGATTGACGAAGAACCTTTGGACAATGCGAGCCACGTGTGGTCGCGCATTATCCTGTTGAAATATGGTGGTGGCCAAGCCCTGAAGGTAAGGAAGGACAACTGACTCCAACACCTCGGAGATGTAGCGCTGGCTGTTTAAAGTACCCGCAATGCATACTAGAGGAGTGCGAGAGTGATATCCAATACCACCCCATACCATAATACCCCTTGCAGGGCCAGTGTGGCGGTGCATAACGCAGCTGTTCAGCATCCTCTCTCCACGGTGTCTCCAGACTCGAATCCGACCATCGTGGTGTTGCAGACAGATGTGTAACTCGTCAGTAAAGACAACATTCCATTCTGCCGCCCACATCCTTCTTAATCACACCATTGGCGGCGGAGACGTCTGTGGTTCTGCGTCAAGGGTAGACCAAGCAATGGACGTCTTGTGGACAGACCACTCTGCTGTAAACGGCGTCGAATGGTACGCGCAGACACTGAATGATGCGTTACAGACTCAATGTGCTGGGCTATATGGTTCGTGATGTGACTGAGCGATCCGTCACTGCCATGCGCACAATTTGCCTGTCCTCACGTGAAGTGGTGCACTGAGGTGGATGCAATTGACCACGTCGGTCCGTCGTATCCTCATGCATCCAACGGTGACAAATCCGCAGCATTACAATTGTTTGGTTTCGTCCAACACGACAACCGATTTCCCTGAAAGATAATCCACAATCTCGGTAGGTCACTATCCTTCCTCTGTCGAACTCGGATACTTAATCAAAAGCTTATCGCTGTTTTCTACGAGACATAACTGATCGTTTTTTGGAAAAAGCCACAAGAAAAACACAATTGCCGAACTTGAAATCGTCGAAATCTCCAAGCCTTAAATAGCGCTTTGAGGTGTCGTTCAGGCGTGCGTGATGTGTGTCTGTGCTGAAATTCTAATCATTTGCATATCTCACCCCCGCTAATGCATGTTGTAAATTTTATGTTATTTGCGTGATTCTTTCAAGGTGTTGCATTTACGGTAGAAAGCAATGTATTTAAAGTTTCATTTCCTAACTTGGGTTGTTCAGGTTTGTTAGGTTGTTGAGACTTGTTAATAAATCGTGTTTGTTTTGACTATGGACACTTTTCCGTCTAACTCTCGTACACTGATGGATGGGACAGCCCATCCATCACAAATAGTATCATTGACGACCTATTAGGCAAACAGTCATTCATTCAAGATTCGATTTCAGCTAAAATTCTGTTGTTTACAATTTTGGGTACATCTAACATAACAGGGTCTAAAAGTTTTTATGTTATGAGGAGTTAAGTCAGGAGGACTCGGTACCAAATGAGAAAAAAATTCTATATCATTTAATGAACAATTTAAAATTGGTAAGTTTGTTTCTAAGAACCTGTCATTTAAATATCTTAGATTATTATTATTATCTTTATAAAAAAAAATGAAAGTATTATTCATTTACCCATTTGTATTAATGTTAGCAATTTTTAATACAATATATATTAAATTCAATTTAAAAAAATAAATAAATTGCAGTTAGATTACAAAGTTCTTCTCCTGCTGTTTTTAAGCAAGCTAATGAGTATTATCATCTTCTTTCGGCATAATCATAAGTCTCACAGTATTGAAAACGAAATGGTAAAAAAAAAAAATAAATAAATAAAAAACTTTGGCAAATCACGCCAATGCGCAGTCGTGCAACCAAACACACCCTTAAGGTACGCGTGACGTCAAAGTTGACAAACAGCAGCAGCAACGAATGTGAAACCGTTGCCAAGTCGAAAAGTACAATTTTTTTGGAAATCTTTGTCAAGGTCGAGGATGCTCCGGTCGAGCCAGTTTGGGGCGCGGTGGGGAAAATGGGCCCACTGAAGGTCGGCTTCATTAATATCGTTTGCGCATACCTGCCGAAGGGGGAGGGGGGCCCCCGACCGTCATCAGAATTCAACCCTTCCACCAGGATGCGCCGTTAATTATGCACCCTGCAATAGATGCATATTTATGTCCTTTTGGGCAGGGTTGGCAACTGTGAACCGCATCTAGGAACGATTCGGAGAAAAAAGGGAATGTTGGAACACCTGTGGAAAAAGAATGCGCATTGAACGAAGTTTGTGTCGAAGCATATCGCGATAGAGCATCTCGTCGAATGGATGCTTCGAAATGATGAAAGATATCGTTATAGTACACTATTCATAAGACCTATTGATAAGTTTAACATAAGTACAGCAAATGCTTAAAATGCTTAAGGTAACTTTTTTAATGGTATCCTTAAGGGTACCAGGACATGCCAAAAATAAGACTCTTTGTTCAAAGGACACATATCTTTAAAAATTTCCGATAGAGCTTATTTATTATTTTTTGTGGTCTTAAGGTATCCTATTACCCTAAAATTGTGAATTTTGCCAAAAATTGACAAATTTCTTATGCTTTTATTTTATAGGTCATCTTATTAGCTTTATAAAATGCCAAGTTTATTATTTTCCGTCCACTAGAACAAAAACTACAAGTGTTTTAGTGAAAGCAGATGTGCCATTACTTTAAGCAAGATGTCATACTTTAAAATGCGTTTTACTCGAAATGTGTTTTTTTTTAAATGCTCAAACGGGACCAGAGCGATTGCTAAAAAAGTTTTGAAAATAATGAACTGTGAAATATATGTATGTTTTGCATAATAGCAGAAATGTTTTAACCTTCAGATTTATCAATCACCGTTTTATTACAAAATTTACAGTCCCTTATGTTAATATAATCACTGTTATTTTAAGAAATTTAATATAATAACTGAGATAAAGTGCTCTGGTTTTTGTAAAAATTAAAATATCTCTTATCCTGAAAGTCATTTCAAAAATGAATAACATAGCAACACATCAGAATTGAAAAATTGAAAATTTGTTCATAAACTTTTGGTACAGAATGGGCCACGTTTATGTTATTTTTTGTAAATTTGGACCCATTTTTTCCCATTTTAGTGATAATAATTTCTCTTTCTCTTCTTATATATATATAATTTTAGCATATTTTCTTAAAATGTACTAAATAAATCTGAAAACAACAAAAAAATCCCCGTATCTCCATTTAAAAAAAAAAGTTCTCGCAAGTAGTCGGATACCTTAAGAAAGATATTTTAATCATTGTATAGAAATACAAAATTAATTTTTGAGTTTAAAAAAATCTTTTTTCTGTTTAATTTAAGTTGACCATAATTTTTGAGATCTCACAATACATGCTTATGTTTAGGTACCATTTTTTGAAACAGTATCTCTTAAATAAGTAAAATATTTTTTGCACATATATATAAAGCAGTACACAAAATCTAGTGAATCTGTTTTTTTAATAAAATATTAAAATGGTTTATTTAAAAAAATTATAAAACATTGTAGTATTGAAATTTTTTATCCCCCCCCCTTTTCACACATAAAACTATTTTTTAAAAATTAAGTACTACTTACTGAGACTAAAAAAAAGGTAGGTTCACTCACTCATCAAATTACCACACCACGCCATTGGAAAGACATTTAACCGTGCATCAGCCTCACTACACGGCAGGCCTACAATGGCACTAGCTGGTGATCAAGACCACTAGGGTACTGCGGAGTATAGGTACTGCATATTAGGACCACCAATATTTTTCTGAATAATATCATTAATCACTTTAAAAGTGCGTTAAAGAAATCGACTAACCAGGTTAAGTTGGATTGGCTGTTGTTTGATGTTCAAAGTTTCCTCTAGTTTCATGTACTGCGAATGCTCTTGCTCGTAAAAGTTCTTGAAGAAGTTGACGTATATTTTTAACGCGATAAAAAAAATGTTTAATTTGTAATTTGCGTATAGAAAGAGCCTCTAAAATAAAATATTCATAATTGTATGAAATTTAATTATTGCTAGAAATCACAAGAAATTATTTTGTTCTAAAATTAAACGAAATGGACAGAAATTATATAAAAGATTTCTGTTGAAAATTTGAATGCTAACAAAAGGCCGTTTTTGATGTCCTATAACAGAGGTGGCAAACTTAAATGACCTTGCAGGCCACTCCGGAAAAACGTTATAATCCCATGGTCCCCATATAAAAATATATATCTTTATATTAGATTTGGACCCATTACAAACATTTATTGGATTAAAACAGAAGCCACGTGATAAAATAGAAACAGTTGTGTGACTTATTTATTATAAAATATACTAAAAACAAAAATATTGTTCAAAATATTCGCATTTTTTCTAATTACATTGAATGTAGTGGGCCGGAAATTATTCAAGGCGGGCCGCGGGTAGGCCACCCTTGTTCTATAAGCGTCTAGAGGCTATAGCAGTGCTTCTCACTTTCAATATTTGCGACCAATATTCAACCCTAATTTTCATTCCCCCTCCATACAAATAACAATGTATTGAATTCAATAATACTATACTTTGACACTAAAGTTGCAGTACGACTTTTTCTTAAGTGCCACCGGTGTATATAAACTTCTCTCTCAGCCAAAGCGTTAATTGCTCCGGGCGTATATATACGTCTTTCCGAAGTACGATCTTTTCTGCGCACTGTTATCCATAAAATTATTCCGAAGGCTTTGGAATGCAATAAATGGACCTTGACAGAGATTGCAAAAGATTTATTTATTTCAGAGGATTTCCTTACTTATTCCTCCCCCCAATACATCACATGTGCACGCCTATGTGGAAAACGGTGGCATTGGGGAGCGAATCGCGTAACTTTCAATCGGCAGTTAAAGGATTAATTATAAACCGTATCAATTATCAAAATAAATGTTAATTTTTGTATATTACTTTATATAAGACAAGCCCATGGGGTCACTAGTAATTATTAAACTTGTTCTTCGGATCGTAAAATAATTATAAAATACATTGTACAGTACTGATCAATTATAAATGTATTATATCAGTGCAAATGTTAATTTCATTTTTTGCTATGTCCGAATGTATTTTGTTTGTTTACTTTCAGTAAATTAATAATTTTTTAAAATAATATTTTGTTTTCAATTTTTCAAAATGCTCGCACCTCCCCCGTAGTGTTTTCACGCCCCCTTTAGGGGGACGCGCTCCACAGTTTGAGAAACGCTGGGTTACAGGTTATCTGTTCCGTACAAACGTATCGGAGCCTAGTTTCGATTCTACGATATCACCCGTTTGTATTTGTTATGATACACAAGTCAATGTTTGCAGATATTGTTATCTGAAAAGATAAATCTTTTTTTATGTCTTTTTCTCGGAGATTGTTGTGGAAGGTGACTTCCGATATCATAGCATGCATGAACTATTTGAGACTCGCTGTTATTCTGGTTGATCAGTTTAATACAAGGGTGGGCAAATAGTAACCCGCAAAGAGTTTTTTTCCAGCCCTCCAAGACAATCAGCAAACCAAATAGACAGAAAATGTTTTCTATATTTGGGTCGACATATATTTGTGAGCAAAGTTTTTCTTGCATGAATGTTAGAAGAGTAAATACAGGGTCCATATTAACCTCCCCTATTTCAAAAAGCAGTTACAAACAAACAAAACAAGATACAGAAAAAAGTCTTTTATTTGTGAACAGTGACGTCTTAAGACTTCTAGAGGCCCTGGGATCCTACGCAAAAGAAGGCCCTCGGCCACTGGTGTAGTTAGTTCTAAGAGGACCCTGTATCGAAAATTCCTTGGAGTTCTTATTAAGGGCCCCTTAATATTTTACGATTTTTTGCTTACACTTGTTAGGGCCCCATATTATTGATACGGCTGATATGACGGCTGCTACGCCCCTGCCTTGGACTCTTACGCAAATGTGGACCCAAATGTGTCAAATGTACAAAAAATATGATGATGTATGGTGGCAGGCCTAGGCCTATGCATGAATGACGGTCTTCACACGTAGCCAGTTGACATATCATCCGAAATTACCATTTTTTCGAAGAGTATAACCCGAAAGAAACATTTGACCGTTGGAATTATTCGAATCTAATGATCTTATTAAGGCTGAGTCGAGAACGAGACGAGGCCTCCCTTGTAGTCGAGGCCCTGGGCCGGGGCTCAATTGGCCCATGCCTTAAGACGTCCCTGTTTGTGAACAACAAATACGATGCCATTTTACATTAATTGTTTTTAAAAATCATGTTCACTAAATGGCGTCCTCCAATAGTGACACATAGACGAAGTCTTTCCCGAAAGTTGTCCATAGCTCTTCGTGTCATTTTCGGTGGAATGGCTGCCATTGTATTGGTGATTGCCTCTTTTAGTGCTTGCAGGGTTGTAGGACATTGTTTGTACACTTGCACTTTTTAGTATCCCCAAAGAAAAAAATCACAAGATTGTCGTGGCTCAATGCCACCCCTTATACTACCATCTCCCCGTCTATCTGCCAATATGACTGGATGTGTTGGCGGACTTAAATAATCATAAGACGTAATTGAAAATCAAATAGATTTATTGATTCTAGTTAACACCACTGGTTATAAACACACAATTCAAATTTAAGAGAAACAAAATGGAATGGAGTACGAAAAGGGGAATTACTACTAGCGGAATAACAGAATATCAACCGAATCTGGGAAAGCTTAAACACGCACAATTATAGCTACGCCACGTACTAATATTCGCAATATCGTAAATTAAATCATTGACCTTATCTTTTACATCGGCGGCTACTTCGTGATGATTTCTGTCTTTTCACTGGCTGGTGGAATAGTTGAAGGATCCACACTCTGTAACACTGATTTTTACAAGCTTCAATCAACTTCTCCACGCGTAGCTCCACACGTAACTGCTATCTAAGAATGTCAACAACTGCGTGCTGACCTACCGATCTTTACTTCACTTAACTTCACTCTTCTATCTCTTCACTTTACTTAGCTTCTTTTAACTCGCGAAACCCTAACTTACATAATATATCTTATTTGCATAAATCACGCTTGGCTCTCGGTGAAGATTGGTTGAAATAAATAAATTATTTTAAAGAAAATAGAGAAGATTAATCAAAAGACCGTATAGATTCGTCACTAGATAATAAATCAGGTGACTTTCCTTGGAGGTCAGGTGATGTCTCCTCGCAAAGAGAAAAGACGTCCAGGAAACAACACTTTCAGAATGTTCAACAAGCTCCGCGAAGTGTGAGCTGTGGCTCCGTCTTGTTGGCACCAAATTTGTACTTCTTCATGGTCCCCAAGAAACTGGTTTAACTTTGGTCGGAGGAAGGTCTCTATCATGTGACAGTAGCAATCTCAAGTAACCGTTACCGTTAGTTTACCTTCTTCTAAAAAATAAGGACCCCACACACCAAATTCAACAACAGCGCACTAAATTGTCCCACAAGGATGTGAAGTGGTGGTTGGCGAAGAAGGCTGAGGGTTTTCTGCTGCCCAGTAGCGAAAATTTTGTTTATTCACAGTGCCTTACATGTGGAAGTGGGTCTCATATCAGTTGAAATCTAAACAATGTCAATGTTTTCAAGAACTTTCGGAAAAGACTTCTTCAATGTGTCTCCATTGGAGGACACCATTTAGCGGACATAATTTTCAAAACTAATTAACGTAAAATGGCATCGTATTTGTAGTTCACAAATGGAAGACTTTTCTCTGTATCTCGTTTTGTTTGCTTTTAACTGCCTTTTGAAACGGGGAAGGTTAATATGTATAAGTTCAAGATGGCTGACATTAACTTGTAGGCTGTGAGGAGAATTTCAACAAGCCATCTCACTCCTGATTTCAAAAATATTGTAGAAATGTGTAATGGCATACACTTGTCTCATAATGGTTTTGCAGCTATAGATATGAATTTAGCACAATAAATACATTTAGTAAAACTGCCACTATTTTATTTTTCTTATCTTGATTGATTTTTAGGGTACACTGCATGCCTTTTTTGAGATACGAAGTCAGCTAATGAATGTAATCATTTTAAGAAGGAACAGCCATCCGATATCTTCCACTTCCACAACGTGATCCTCGAGCCAAAACAATTCTCCCATTCCTGGTTTAGTATAACTTCTATTCTATTATATATTTCTATTCTATTCTGCGAGGTGGCCACGGTAATTTAGTGATCAAGGCAAAGGACTCGTAGCCTGCGTGTCACGAGTTCGAACCAAGAACCGCAGAAGACCAACCGTGCAGAGGTGGCCAATGCACGTTAAATCTGTTGAGGCTCAAACGTCCTCCCGTTGGTGTGGTGCGAAAGTAAGGAGAGGTGGTTCCAGCTCAGATGTCATCTTCGTCACTTGACCATTGTTCAAAATGACGAGGTCCGTCGCCTCCAGTAGCTGATCAGTGCGACGTTAATATTCACCTACTCACTCGATTCTGCGAGTATTTCTACCACAGGGATCGTTTTTTTCCTGTGACTGTTTATGTTAAGAACGTGTGCACTAAAAATATGAGTTTTCCCTGGTGATTATACTTTACTTAATACATTCTCACGGAGACTATTATAACTGATTAAATTAGTCTACGGTCATTTAACCTTCAGACGTTTAGTTGAAAAAATGCACTCACGAACCTGTTTCGAAACTAAGATGTGAAGTTTGTCGAAATCCCTCCGTGCAAGACATCTCTTTTGAATAATGAACCTTTCAAAACACCATTAACCGTCTTTATTCACGTCTGGGAAAAGGATTTATTTTTAATGAAAAGGTTCTTTGTGTCTCCAGAAATGCAATTTTTTATTTGTCGAAATACATACCTCGGGTTATGCACTTGCTGACACTATCCTCTGGTTCCCTTCGGTCATCCAGAAAACTTTATTTTAAAATATTGATGTGAGCTTATTTATCTGAGTTTAAAAAAAAAAAAAGATGAAGTCTCCTCAATTTTCACATATAACTCTGTTCTGTTACATCTAACAGGGTGTAAATGGAAGTTTTACTTCCCCCTGTAAAAAAATCTCTTGCCTACAAAATCAAAGGAATAACTTTTTTGGACTGTCAATATGGAGGAGACATTGAAAGAATTTTAAGGATTTGAGATTCGGAACATGGTATTTACGCTCGTTTTATAGAAGCAAAGAACTATTTTTTTTAACGGACCTCGAGGCAGACACCCGCTAAGATATACTGATTGTATTCAAAAAGATCTTAATATTTTAAGGGTTCAAAACTGGAAAACAGTTTGCCAAAAGCAGAGATGCGTGGAGAAGACTTCCGCAGAAGACAAGAGCCCACCCTGGGCTGTTGACAGGGACGTGAAGGAGATTCAATCTCGGTGCCTTCCGTTCCGTAAGCACGTAACTTACTGCTGGACCAAAATATTCACTTCAGTCCGGTGGCTGTTTCTGGCTTATATAGATACCACCACCACACACTCCCCTACCAGTGAGTTGGTAGGCGAACGAACGATATAGTTTGTACAGCTAGCATGTGAGTTGTTGCTGTTGCGCCAAGTGTGTCTGACGACTTGATTGTTGCGTCAAGTGTGTCTGACGGCTTGATTGTCGTGTCATGTGGATCTGACAGCTTTTTATTATTGCTTTTGCGGCAGGTAGATGGCGCCACGACTGCTGCACAAAGGTTAGGTTTCTTCAAAGTTCAACCAGGGTCATCAATGAAGGAGATTCGATCTCGGTACCTTCCGTTCTGAAAGCACGTAACTTACCACAAGACCAAAATGATCACTTCAGTCCGGAAGCTGTTACTGGCTTACATAGATACTATCGCCACAGACATCTTAAGGCATGGGCCAATTGGGCCCGGCCCAGGGTCTTTACCACAATGAGAGCCTTGTCTCGTTTTCGACTAAGCCTTCATAAGATCATGATTCCAATAATTTTAAAGGTTGTGACGGATCTATTCGGTTCCTTCCACTAACTCCTTGGGAATTCCTTTTGGGACATCATTTTTTCAACCAACTTTCTCCGAGGACAGGAAAACGTGATTATGCACATTAAGTTTAATGAATATATTCTGTATTCGCGAGTTTTGAGAGTTAGTGAAGGGAGAATCTAAGATTATTAAAGTGAGAATTGAAGTTTACCAAAGTGAGGATCACTCGGGTGTGAGGTGATCAAACCAACTATAAGTGTTCAAGACTTCATCCATAGGATTTTTGAATTACAAGAGTTCATGTACTGTGCTCATTATTTAAATAGAAGTTAGAGAGTAAATTGTTAGTACGCGTCCGAGTTAAAAACGAGCTTGTATAAGTTATCGTAGGAATATAATTGAATGTCCGTAAATATTACCCCCCCCCACACACTAACTTGTATAACCTTCGCTCTCTAGTTGTTGATAAAAACTGTCTTAATTGTATTATCATTGTGTCTGTGTTGAATATTGTGACAAATAAACTATTTTAGTGAATCATGTCGTCTGATCAATTAGTTGCTTCCACACATCTAGCCGGGTCCGAGAGTAGACAAGAGGGGTTAGAGGGAAGTAGGAATAGTCTCTCATTACAACGTGAAGTGAAGCGTGGATACTTCGTAGCTGATTATTGTAATATTAAAGTTGACGATTTGTCAATTAAGAATCAAATAAGATTAGGTCGCTAAGAATTCGAAAATATTAATAAAATTCGTATATATAAGTGATCTGATTGTTTAAAGTCTGCTCGTATCTCGTCTACCTCGCTATTGCTTTCCATATTTGGTATTTGGGTGCATCTCTTAACTTTGGTTAACAGCATTTGTGTCGTTGTTGTTCATAACTGATAACAAATTGAATTTATTTTTGAATATTGCTAATCTTCCTTCCGACCCACACTAAGGGATGACTTAGCTCATCTCCCTTACAGATTTGTCTCACTAAACTGGTTCTAAAATTAAACGTTCATGCAGCTATAGATAACATGCAATTAGCATAAAACAGTAGAACGTCGTTTATCCGAATGTTTATTATCTGGAGCGTCAAATATCCGGGCCAAAGTACAGATACGTTTTTGAACAGTGCAATGCTCAACATTTGTTTCCTGTGATGCCAAAAGTGACGGGAAAACCCAAGATGAGGGATATTTGGTGAATTTCAGCTGTGTGGTTTTGTAAACATCTCCGCGGAATATTAGGTTAGTTTGTTTCTAAGTGAGGGGTGTATACGTGCTCTTTTGTTGAGTTCTGTGTTGATGTAAAAACCTGGATGACATGCGATGCAAAAGACTGGATTTCAAATGCTAAATGATGATGAGATTGTGATTTCCGTGCAAGAACATTGCGAACTTGTCGACGATGAAACGGATAAAGACGAGGACAACAACAACAACGAAAGTAGCTGGGGTCCATCAAATACTGACGCATTTGCTGCGTTTGAGATAGCTATGGAGGGGTACGAACAACCATGAGAGTGCTGTCCTACTCAACTACTGCTGATCAAGAGAATCAGAGACCTTGCAGCGAAAAAACGGTGTACAATGGTACAGCGAAAAATAAGTGATTATTTTCCACAATCAAGGTAAAATTGCGACCTTTTGCACCTATTTTGTTTTTTCTTCAAGCACGTTTCCCGCATGGGATGATTTTCAATATTCGTATAGTGTCCGGTTTCATATACTGCATGGATCACATTCGGTTTTCGGATTCGGATAAACGACGCTCTACTGTAAATAAATTGAATGCCACTATTTTATTTAACTTACATTCTTTTTTATAATGAATGCAATCACACATTTTGAAAAGAGGTGCTGCCCTCTGGTATTATCCACTTCAAGCCAACCCTTGAGCCAATTGCCCATCCCTGTTCTAGTGTAACGTTTACTCGAAAAATATCCAAGTTTAGAAACATTCATATAAAACTAATTCATTGCAACTCTACATGTCTAAGGCCTTCAATTTCATCAGTGTTAGCTACAGAAGTGCTGCACGGTAGCCTTTTAAAGAATTTACTTTTATTTATTTTTTTACTCCCACTACTTTTCAGCATATTTTAGAACCTTTTTTTCCTTTCTTTTTTTCCTGCTCAGGTAGCTCACCCTGTTCTTTTTTGGTTGTCCTTCGTTAGCGTCGGATAATTTGTACAGGAATTCTAGTTTTCCCGCTGCTTTTCGCGCAATGAATAATTCCGACCTTGCTGAGCGCAAATATTTGCCCGCCTCATTGCGAGAGGGATAATTAAGACGGCTATAATTATGCACGAAAAGAGAAAAAGAGGATTTTTGTTATTATTATTACTACTATTATTATTATTATTTAGCATGCAGATAATGCATCTCGAAGAATCTCTGCTTCTTTTTTGCTTTCCTCTTGACTTTTTTTTCAAAAACTTTTTGCGGTTGAACCAAATGGGAAAAAAAAGGAGTTGTTTGAGAAAGAAAAAAAGTGCGCAAAACATTTGTAAACTGAACCCTAAACACGCACACACATTAAAGTCGAAGGATTCGGTAGTTAATTACATGTCTTTAAATTTTAAGAACTACATTAAATTTTCCGTAAGTTATTTAAGATTTGGTGCAGTGGGCTTTCTTTGAGTCTATAAATTGGCAGGGATGAAAACTGAAAAATAAAAACAGAAAGAAAGAAATCGTTGCAATTTGCTTCATTTAGTTTCATTTTGTTTGACTGTGAATAATCTCTCTCTCTTTTTAAAAAAGTTTTTAGTGATGCTATAATAAATTTATGACGCCAAGGTAGCCAAGATCTCGTCAAGGTAGCAACCCTGATTTCGCATACGTCGTACCCACTGAATTGGCAACCGTGTCATGTACTGTCGCCAATGTGGTTGCGATAGTACAGTATTGTATTATTGCTCTCGCAGGAAAATTTCGCAACGATTGCCTAGACTGGAATCATTGCATGAGAAGAAAGGCGCTGTCTTATACGGAAACTTAACAATCCACGGAAACTCAAACTCAACTTTCTAGGAAGCTGCAGGGGCAGTGGTAGCCAAGTGGTCAAGGTATCGAATCGTGGCAGGCATGTCATAAGTTCGAGCTCAGTACCACTAAAGACCCTCCATGTAGGGGTGCGATGAATGTGAAATCTGTCGAGAGCTGAAACGTCCTCCCGTTGGTGTGGGAGTTAGGAGAGGAGGTGCCACCTCAGGGGCCACTGATGAGCGTATTTTTTCTACAAAACAAAGAATAAAATTTATTAGCATAGGTACTACGAGGAAATGTTGGGGGAGAAAAAAAATTCTTTCAGCTGGGGTAGATTATACTTTGTCAGATTTATGAAAATTCTATCTACATCAAAATGATTTTGGTTTCCCTTATTGTATTTGCGTTATCAGATTTTATTAAACATTTTTTCCCTAAATTATAATTTTCTTTCATCAAAATAAAAATTATTTATATGTATTTATATACGAGATTACAACCCGATTTCTGCGAATTCGACTTAGGTGAAAAGATCATTTAGTCCCACTTATCGTGTATAAGTTCGAAGTATAATGTATATATTATAGATATATTTTACTAAGTATATATTTTACTAAGATAATTAGTAAGTAAAATGATATTTGGGTTAGTAATTATACAGACATAGTTTTTTTATGTTAAAATATTTATCAATTATTGATTAGATCATGGTTATTCTGTTAAGCTTCTTTACACACATATCAAATATTTATTTTATATTTGTTTTTTCCCCTCATTTCTACATACATTCACAAGATGGCGCCACAGTTTATTTATCTTTTGGAAAAATTTTATTTCCATTAGTTCTTTATGAATTATCCTTAGTCTTTTTTTTTCTTCCGAGTAAATATTTCCCAAACTATTTATGGTTTTCTATAATTCATTTTGAATTAATACTGCTTTGATTACGACGAATTGCGAAAAAAAAAATATTATTATTTTTTTTAGTTAATGGTTTATAATTATTATTACCGCTACAGCTTGAGAGAGATGGAAATTAACCTAATTGTGTGCATTAAATCTATTTCGAGAGGTCTTCATGCCGACGAGTGGCCACGGTAGCCTTAGTGGTCAAGGTAAGGGACTCGTGGTTGGCATGTCATGAATTCCAGACTTGTACCGCTGAAGACCCACCGTGCAGAGGAGACCGATGCTCGTAAAATATGTCGAGGCTCAAACATCCTCCCGTTGGCGGGTTTTTAGTGACTTGGACTCGAACCCTCGATACACCAGCCACGAGTTCGAAACCCTGATCACTAGTCTCGGCAAAAACAAAATCGCGAACAAGTAAATATTATAGTGAGTGTGCGCATGTGATCTTTGGAAATTCAAATTACATCAGACTATCTTGAAAAAAGGTAAACTAACTTGAATTGATCTCCTTCTAAAGCATAGGTTCCCAACTTTGTTTGAACTAGCACCCCCTTTTCTAGTGAAAATTTCGATACCACCCCCTCCCACTCTAGAGAAGTAAGAGTGTACATAATACATGGTGAAGACAAGAGTTAAATTTTAAAAAATATTCTATAACAAATAGAATATATTCTTTCATTTAATTTTTTTTCTAAAGAACCAATTTTTTTACTTGCGAATCTAAAATAAATATTGCCACAAATATATTCAAATGTGTACTATTATATATTTTAGTCCTAGATATAGAATATATGGTTGGAATTGAAACGCTACTGAACATCTTCTTCATTTAAAAGAGTGGAATAAAACAGTTTTAGCTTACCTGTTATAAAGACAGAAAAGGGTTTTAATGATACGAAATAATTCATAATAAACTATTGCTTTCGAAATAAATATAAATTGACAGTTTAAGCCTTCAAAGAATCATGCGTTAATTCCGGGTTTCCATATTTAATTATGTTTCTTGTGGATAATATAGTTAATGAAATGCAAGGGACGAAACATGTTTCCTACTGCTCACAGACAAAAACAGCACGTGCACTACAGAAATTAAAATGCATTATATCATTCAATTGAATGTAGATTTGAACATAATGTAATATTTAAATTTTTCATCCACTTCCCGAATTAGCGAAATATGTGAATTTTCGTATATGTGATATAGAAATGATTTATAAATACATACAATCAACATAAGTAAACAGTATTAAAGTTTACTTTTGTTAGTATATAATCAGCGTGTTTTTAGTTTTTTATGGACTATATTTGGTTAATCTGCCCAAGCCCCTTCGTGCCATCTAAACGCCCTCCAATTTTCTCTGGGTCTTTTACTGCCCCCCTGAAAGCCTCAAATACCCACAAGGGGGCGTTATCGCCTACGTTGAGAACCTATGTTCTGAAGGTACATAAGGAACGACAGACTTGGAGCAATAAACATAGCAATTCTGAAACGGAGTCAAGAGACGAGGACGACACCGAAGCTAATAATTTTACTTTAGTTCCATTATTTTGCTCGATGGGCTTTAGAAGAATGAAAACTCGAACGATTCCGGGTGGCCACGGTATTTGAGTGGTCATGGTGGCGAACATATGGCTATCCTTATTTCTGTCGAGTCACGTGTTCGAATCCTAGTTTTACTTAAGACCCTCCGTGTAGAGAGTCTAATGAGAGCGTTGAGTATGTTTAGGTTCAACGTTTTCACGTTGGTTGGTTTCGAAGCTTGAAAAATGGGGTGCCAGCTCAGGTGTCGTCCTCGACCATGGTTCAAATTGACGAGGTCCGTCACCAATAGTATTCGTATTACTTTGAGTGAATGAGTGAACATTAACGTCGCACTGTTTAGCTACACGAGGGCTTTTGGCGACGGGCCTCGTCATTTTGAACCATGGTCAAGTGACGAGAACAACACCTGAGCTGGCACCCCTCTCCTAACCAACACGCCACACCAACGGGAGGACGTTTGAGCTCTCGACAGATTTAACGCGCATCGTTCCCCTACACGGCGGGTCTTAAGTGGTACTGGGCTCGAACTCATGACATGCCTGCTAGGATACCTTGACCACTTCGCTACCGCGGCCATTACTTTGAGTGAGTGAGTGTTTGTTAACGTCGCACTACAAAGCATCCGGAGAGCCTATTGGTGATGGACCTGGTCATTTTGAACAATGGTCGAGGACGACACCTCAGCTGGCACCACATCTTCAAACAACCACGTCACGCCAACGAAAGAACTTTTAGCTTAACGTGCATCAGCTCCTGTACACGGCGGGTCTTCAGTGGCACTAGGGCTCGAACTCATGACACGCAGGCCACGAGTTCGAGATCACAACCACTAGATTACCGAGGCGACCCTTTTTGCATTAAGTGAGCGAGTGAATATAAATGTCGCACTATTCAGCTACTCGATGGCTTTTCGTGACGGATCTCATTATTTGGAACTACAGTCAAGTGACGAGGACGACACCTGAGCTGACATCTCGCTCCTAACTTCCACACCACACCAACGGGAAGTGTTTGAGCCTCGGCAGATTCAACGTGCATCGTCCTCTACATGGCGGGTATTCAGCGGTGCTAGGCTTGAACTCATGACACGCCACGATCGCGAGTCCGTTACCTTGACCACTGGGCTACCACAGCCACCGTTTTGCATTGAAGAACGACGGCAATAAACAATCAATCACGTACAGACTTATTCTTGGCTATTTTGATCACAACAATTTTGTGAGGGGGAAAGTGAATGTTACATTAAAACTCTAATTTTAACGAGGAAAAAAATTCTTCAGCTAGCATGATGTGAAAGTTTCAGGAATGAGGTACAAGATCACAAATGTTGTTCCTCAACAACCGTCCATTTGTTCAAAATGGTAAGCTTGTCCTCTATAATCATTAACCACTTAGTGTACCGTTAATTTAGAATATTTTTAATGTAATATCATTATTAGAGAAATATGATAAAATCCTGATAATATTTAATATTCAACTGATTTCCATACCACATATTTACAAACCCTAGCAAATAAGATATTTTATTTATTTTTAATTATTATTTTAGTACAAACTATATATGGAACTAGTTTGATATCACGGGGTAAGGCGCCAAGCGCTGTTTGGCGCGATAAAGGAATCACAAGTAACGTTTTTTGTAGCTGGAATGTGGAATTCAAGATGGCGGCCTAGGGGTAAGAAAACCGTCAGGAAGTTGATTTTAAAGAATTGTTTTGAAATACACCGAAATGTATTTCAAATGTAGAATATAGGAAGAGATTGAGAATAACCAAGATTAATCAATAATCTGTTCCCGCTGTAATCCTATTAATTTCAGACGATTTTATTTCGATTTCTTTTACAATTTAACCATTTTCCACAATCAAGGTAAAATTGCGACATTTTGCACCTATTTGACTTTTTCTTCAAGAACGTTTCCCGCATAGGATGATTTTTAATATTTGTATAGTGTCCAATATCATATACTGCATGGATCGCATTCGGTTATCCGAACAATCACATATCCGAATGGTGTCCGGTCCCAATTGATTCGGATAAACGACGTTCTACTGTAATTCAAAATTGTATCTTCAGCTATTGTTTTCGTTTACACCTTCAAGTGGACCTCGAAGTATTTTTCTCTCAAAATATGCCATTCGATTTTCTTCCAGTTTTCTTATTGTCTAAGTCTTAGATGCATATGTCAAAAGTGGTCTAAACTTTTGAAAATTAAAAAATTTGTATTTCTTGAAAGGAATTTAGGTTTTAAAAACCTCTTCGGTCTATAAAATTCATATTTGCCAGGTATAATCTATTTTGGATTTCATGAGATGTTCTGTTATCAGAGGTAATAATTGATCCTTTGTTGGTGAAACTTTGAACTGTTTCAAATTTATATGAATCTATTTCAAGATAAGGATTCGGGGTTCTGTCTTTTGAAAATACCATATGTTTAGTCTTCTTTTCATTTATAACAAAACCCATTCGACTTGCTGTAACTTTAAGGGCAAAAAAATGCCTCTATCATAGCAGGGAGGGTCCGGGCAATAACATCAATATCATCAGCAAAGGCTATAAGTTGTACTGATTTAGAAAAAATATGTTCACTACTGTTGATATTTGAATCACAAATTACTTTCTCAAGAGCGAATCTCCCCGTCGAACACCTCTAAGTATGGCAAGATCTTCTGACAGGGATCCAAGAAATTTTACCTTACACTTTGTATCTTGTTATGCAAGTCTGCTGGTCAGTTAAATGAGTCAATTTAATGAGTTTTGATAGGATGCAAATTCATTCATTGCATTCATTAAATTGTTTCTATTGACACTATCAAAAGTTATATTCATGATTGTTCCTGAGTGTCACGAACTTTAAATAATTCGACGGACCAAGTCTTTCGACTAATTTGTTAATAAAAACTTACAATAACAATTAAAAAGTTATAAGTAAAGTGATTGCGGGTTTCGGTGTAAGAGCAGTCGTTACCCACGGCAGTGATTGCCGACAGTTATTCAGCTTCTCCCCAGTGTTATATACGGACGGTAGAGGGCGCTCGCAGGTGTCAACAATGATTAAGAAAACTAAAAATTCATGTGCCATAAAAATTTCAAGTTTGTACACGTACACAAGCTTAAAAAATAAATTTTTATGTCAAGGACCAATAAGATTATTTCTATTAGATTTCCGTTATTTATTTGGTTAAAAAATATATTGAAAAGCCAAGTAACTGTAACTAATTCAAACTACAGTTTACGACAAAACTAATAATTTTTCACAAAACATGGATTTCATCATCTTTTGATATCTTAAAATGAAATAACCTCAAAAAGAATGTTGTAGTAAGTACTTTTCTTGGAACTAGCACAGCGTAATATGCACATTTTTTTGCAAAAATTCAATCGCGCTCAAGGAAACAGATCAACTGATGCAATCCGAATCTATGTAAACAAAATGATTTCATATTTATAAGAAGATTTTTTTACAATCGCACATTTTACTTGATCGATAGTGTATTGATACAACATTATGTTTACGTCTTATATAATAATATTATTAATATACCGTATAAAACAATACTGCATCAGTTTTCTCTTAAAAATTTTATTTTAAATACACTTTGAGGTAAAGCTTAAATGTACAATTATATGTCACATATTCTATTGTTACATTCTACTCTTTGGTATTTCTTTCAGTCAGTGGCGGAGTGCAAGGGGGAAGGGGGGTCCCCGGATCTGGATCCCCCAAAATCTGATTATTTTTAGATTGATTATAATCCTATCAATGGCGCACACAAGGGGGTGTCTTAGGGTCCCCCCCCCCAAAGCCCCTGAGTTTTTTTCGACTGATGATAAACCTATAAATATGTAACGTAAAATTTAATTAAGTAATTCAATAATTTATTTTTTACTGTTTTTTGTTAACAAAATCAAAAGAATCAATTGGTGTTGTCTTGAGGTATGATACGAGTTGGGGGACTTTCGGCCATGGACCCCTCCCCCTTGAAAATTTTTTGTGTGCGCTACTGAATCATATGTGTATAGTACGTAAAATTTAATTAAGTATTTGTTATAAATGATAAATTTTTATAATTAATTCTAATTACTGATTCAATAATTAATTTTTTATTGTTTTTTGTCCCCCAAAATCGCCAAATTCAAAAGAATACGTTGGGCGGCGTATTGGAGCATAATATGAGAAAGTTGGATTTTCGACTCTGGTAGTTAGATGGTAGTGGTGTGATAGTTAGGAGAGGAGGGTGCCAGCTTGGATGTCATCCTCGTCACTTGAACGTGGTTCAAAATTATGACAACCGTCGCCAAAAGCCCTCGAGTAGCTGAACAGTGAGGCGTAAATATTCACCCACTCGCTCACTGACAAGTGGTTCTATTTTTACAGCCATTTTGAAAGTGGAATTTTAGCACGTTTTTCACGTAGTGGAACAAAAGTGCTTTTAGGACGCAAATTTCGTCTTCGTCTTCGTTCCATTTTTTTTGTCGTACCTTTTTCTCAGCCAATAAACAACCAATTGACCTCGGGTTTTCGGCATTGGGTCGCATTTGTGCCCTAGATGAGCCGAATCATATTTAAATTTTCCCATAGTTTTCACGAATTTTCCTACAATTTTTCCTGAATTTCACTAGTTTATAACAAAATGTTCTCAAATTTTACCTAGTAAATTTATTGTTTGCAAAAAGTTTTTTAAAAAAAAATCTACCTGCATTTTTTGGAGGAAATCCTGTTTAAAAAAAGTTCAGAAAACAAGTATAAAAGGCTCTCTGTAAAAAAAAATTTTTTTTTTTGCTTTTTAATAGTGCTGATACAGATTTGTGTCATTATTTCTTTTCAGCTCAATACATTTAGAGGAGTGGTACAGTACTACTTTCTGTTAGTAAAAAGTTCATTAGTTGCATTATTGTAAAATACAACATGTGAAAAACGCGCTAAAATTACTTGGCCGTACCAATGATTGATATCTTGTTTTTTCCGAAAATTGATTTATTGAATTATAAAACACTCAAATTATATTCGCTGAAAAATATCGCATGAAAAAACATGAAATGCAACATTGAAAATAAATTAAAAATGTGTTTTAAAATAACCTCACAGTTTAGAGTATCAAAAGTCACAAGAAAAAAAAAACGTTCCAGTGAAGGAAATAAAACTCGTTCAAAACATTACACAGAAGATTCAAAACATTGAGTAACTCCGTCAATCAGTTCTCAAGATATAAAAAAAAAAAAGATATCAAGAATATTAATATAATTTTTACGCAATGTATTTTTGTGCGACCGAAGTATTTCTTACGCTGTCCCAACCCCGGTTGAGAAGAAACGACTTCAATAATTCATTACTTTTCTTTTTCTCTTATTTATTTTCTTATTGCCTCAAGGTGTGCATGCCTTTGCGTAGACGGGAACAGTGCGCCCATTGGTCGTAAGGAATTCGGAAGCGGGTACCTGTTTTGGCGTGTTATCGTCCAATCTCGTTTGTCGCCAAGTTGTACAAATAAGAGAATGTCAGGAATGAGGTTGTGGATTTGTAAGATTTTTTAACTCCTTTCGGTACGTTGTAACTGAAATAAAAAATACACGAAGTATTTAAATTTTTGGAGCACAACTAATTTTCTCGTTCTGTTATTTTTTAACTTTAGTTGTTATTAGTAGTAAAAAAGAAGGGATAGAAAAAGAAACTATAGTTATTAAAATTATGATCTACAAATATATTTATAATTATTGAAGTCTGTTTTATGTGGACGTATGAGTGACTTATAGTGTGTGTAAATATGCATGGATGATGATTTAGACTGAAGGTCTGTTTCTCAGGTCAAATTAAATAGCTTTATAATAAGAAAAGTTTGAAAAATTAATTGAAACTTTTTTATAAGCAATAAAATTTTTTCAAGGTTTATTAATTTATAAATTTTTTAGAAATATTACAATTAATATAATTTTGAACACAAACTGCAGGGGATTTATGCGACTACAGTAAGGCTCGTTTCTTTTTTTGTGTTATAATATTATTCAAAATAAGGTGGCGAATATCTTAGTTTCTGAAGTTTTAACTATTAAATTTTTGAGAATTTTATGAATTTGGATATTTTTATTTTAGCTTACCACACAAGTTGCAATAGATGAAAGGTTGATACCATCAAACTAGTTTAACCCCATTAATCCGTCCTAAGTCCGAAGTTGACATTGGTTCATTTGAATTCTTAATTTAATTTTACAACTTAGTTATTTTTATGTTGCCACTGGAATTTTGTATTGCGAGATTCTGTTAATTTCATATATTTTTGTTTTTCTAAAGAATTTGTACTTCATCTTTTATATAAAACCTTTATAAAAACACCATCCAAACAAACCGGTAAACAACACAAGCTGAACTGATCATACTGATTCATGAAACCATTTTATTTTTCTTGTAAACGAATTAGTGACCACGACTACTTGGCTTTCGCGGCTACATTTTTGATTTACTTATGCTTTAAGGCGATATTTTAATGTAGATGCATGTGGATTTTAGGTATTTTATCAAGTGTAATAAAAAAAATAAAAACCAACAAATATTTTTACCAGCCAGTATTTTACCAGATATTTGTTAATGTTTACAAAAAATCGAGTGAAAAAATTAAAAATTAAAAAAGTTACAGGCTGATGAAGTGGGGGTTCTTAAAAAAATGGCGTGCCCTGCCTGTCATGATTGTAACCCTCCAAGTAATCTAAAAAGAAAAAAAAATTCTTTATCCAAAAAAAAAAAAATGCTGCTATCGTTCAAACTTTGCAGAAGTGAAAAAAAAAAAAAAAATTCCCGGCAAATAAAAGCTGTCTGAACTAAAAAAAAAAAAAAAAAAAAAAAATTAACAAATTTTTTGGATTTTTCAGAATTTTTTAAAAATAGTAAAAATGGAAATTTTAGAATAGTTTTAGTTTGTGCAATAGAGTAATGTATAGAGAAGACTCGCATCAGATTTCAAGTAAATTGGTTCTGTAAAACTTGAAATATCATGGCAAGAGTTTCGAAAAAAATAGTTTCGAGACAAATGCGCTTGAAGTTTCGGGTCAGGCTACGTTCAGATTAGGTCATACAATGGTATTTTATCAGTAGCGCATACAGTAGTTTTTCTGGGAGGGGGAATGCATGGTCGAAAGTCCACTATTCTCGTATCATGTTCCAATACGCCGTCCAACCTATTTTGATTTTTTGTCGATTTTCGGGGACAAAAGACAGTAAAAACTAATTATTGAATGAATAATTAGCATCAATTAATAAAATTAATTATAAATCAATAATTAATTAAATTTTATGTACTATATTTGCATAGGATTATAATCAATAAAAAAATCAAGGGCTCGGAGGGGGGGGAGGTTCGAACCCCATGACCCCCCCCCTTTGTGTGCACTACTGTACTTTATACTTGCATTTTTTCAATCTGTGAATCCAGCTTCTTACATTGGGCTTTCCTCTACTTCAAAAAACGCATTTTCCAAAATTCTTTCTTCCAAGCGAGCAGTTCTGGCCTCCTTTGAAGCATCAGAAGCTCGTATTTTTGAGCGCTCAATCCGGGTATTGTCACGTTTAACGGCGACTACATGAGCTTCTGGACCGATTTTTGTTCCACTAAGGGTAACATTTTTAAAATGGGAATGAAACCTTCATTAAAATTTACACCGCTCTCAGAACAAGGTGCCGCGGTGGCGAGTGTCTAGCATCGGATCATGGCTAGGTGTCATGAGTTGATCCTAGTACCACTAAGATCCGCCGTGTAGGAGCGATGCACGTTAAATCTGTCGAGAGCTCAAACGTCCTCCGTTGGTGGTGTTTTAGTTAGGAGAGGGGTGCCAGCTCAGGTGTCGTCCGGTCACTTGACCATGGTTCAAAATACGCGACCGTCGCCAAAGCCTCGGTGCTAATTCAATGCGACATTAATATTCTCTCACTCACTCTCAGAACACGGGCATCCACGTTGCTTGTAGGTTAGAATTAAACTGGCTTTAACTGTACACACCGAATATAAAAGATTATTTCAGTTTTTTAGGGTGACTTTCGGTTATTGAATTTTTAAATAAATACAAGGAGTACGAAAGGTTTCACGGAACACTATTGCAGGTATACGAAGTATCCCTATTATCTATTGTTCGGTTCGTTCCGACCGAGACGGTTTGTATGCCGCGTCACTAAAATACCTATATCTCCGGAAATAATTATAATTTTGAGAAATCCTCTCAAGTGCATATTCTTAAATGTTTAAACTGTGAAAATATAAGGAAAAAAATACCGATTTTTTAAAAAATTTCTAGATTAGAAAAACCTTTTAACATTGATACATACACATAACAAATTTCGAAATTCCCCATAGCTAATACTATAAACCAGGAGCACTTAACCTTTTTTCTGCTGCGCCGTATACATATGTCAGCTATTTCACGTGGGCCGCATACATATGTTAGTTATTTCACGCAGGCCGCAACATAAGGATTAATGAGGAGGGGGTGGGGGAAAATGCTTAAAGACCAAGATAACATTGGAAATTTAACATGTGATAAATTGATCAAATTATTATTACTCCTCTTTTTATTTTTAATTATTATTTTTATATTTTTGCCGCTAACACTAAATTAGAAGCATATATATATATATATATATATATATATATATATATATATATATATATATAAGAAACATTTCTTCACAATTTCTGCATCAGTAAACGGTTTCATATGATTACCAATAATATAACAAGCTTCATAAGATGTCTGTTATGGCTGTGACATTACCGCTGACAAAACATTTTGTTGCTATTGCAAAGATTGTTCAAAAAAGCCTATTTTTCACCTCTTGAAAGTGTCATTGAATGATTCCTGTTTTTTGGTGTCTTTTAAAAGCAGCACTTTCGTGACAAATTAAACAATTAGTGATCCATGTTTGTTTTCCACTACAAAGTAGTCAACTTCCCAATCGTCTTGAAACGATGTATCTTCGATTAATTTTTCGCTTGCAAGGTATGAAAAATAGTTAAAAATTAGTTCCACCCATAAAATTGTCGCTACTTCACTGTTGTTTGTTGTTACTAACCGTAACCGTTCCAAAAAGAAAAAGAATATCAATTCGTACCCGTACGACACCTACAGCAAAAAGCAAAATTGATACACGAGGATTGGGGCAAAAGTCATGGCAACTATTTTTTTTCTTGTAGATATGCGAACGGATCACAAACGTTTATGAGTCGTGTGGAAGTTCTGCAGGCTTAGTGAGTATGCAGAACAACAGATGGCTTTGTGATAACTGGTAGTAGCTCAGCGAGGGCTGTGAAATCAGTCAATTAGGGAGTGTCGCGTGATATGTAAGTAACCCGTGTTGAGCAGCGCGCTTACATCACAATAGCCGTTCTCTGAGGGAGAAATGAGAGGGAATGCCACAGAGAATTTGTGGAAGCCATTGGGAATAATATCCTACCATACCGTACAGTTGCACGGTGGGTAGGAAAGTTTCAGCAAGGACGTGTGTCAACCAGTGATGAGCAACGTTCGGGACGACCGCTCAGTGTGCGGACTGACTTGGAACTTGCCGTCATCGAGCAGCTCATGGATGAAGACAGACGATGGATGCTACTGGAGTTAGAGAGGGCAAGTGGCACCGAGACACGCACAACAAACGCATCGTCATGTCAACTTTGAGTACTGTGTTGTCATTCTTTTACACCGTGAAGGCCATATTGCCTGTATATTGCCGTAATAAATTAGTGTGTTACTATATTTTAGTGCTATTCTTTGTCCACACATGTAGTTAACACCTCGTCCTTTCGTCTGTATATGTCACATTTTCCAGTCAGACCGGTATCTTCAAGAAAAAAAAAGTTGCCATAACTTTTGCCCCAACTCTCGTATTTGATTTCTTGATAAATACCCCCCACCCCCCACCCACTCATTTTTTTTAATACAATGTTCTTAATTTAATTACACTTTCTCAGAGCAATGGGCCATGGCAGGGCCACTTAAAAAGGCTCGGTGGGCCGCAGGTTGAGTTTTATGTTTTATGTTTTTAACTATTATGTTTTATGTATCAAATACACAATTTGAGAAATGTTTTTTGATTTTTATTTTCCAATGAACTAAGCCACTCTAATGTTTTAAGCGAATAGGTCAAACGGTGAAAATAGAATCAATTAACTCTGAAAATGAGTTCTCATCTATCCAATATAGAGAAATCATGTTTTATGAAGATGATTGTTATAACCTTGAACTTTATCAATTAAAAATATCTTTCAATTCAGTCATGCGCAGATGGAAACGGCAGTTCAAGAGAGCCCCAGGGTCTGATTTTGCAATTATTATTCATAGAATTGGTTATTATTCTTTTTTAAAAGATGATAGTGATGGTTTTGTTTTACTTGAGTGAGTAAATATTCCCTGATAACTAAAGCCGTAGCTTAAAATCAGGTTCAGGCGGTTTTTAACGAAACACAAAGCCGACTAAGCCTGATTTAAAATTGTCAAAATAAACATTTGAATTTCATTCAGTTCAAAAATTCGAATTCATGATTGAATATTTTTAATTCCATTCACGATTCTAAAAAGTCTTTCTTTTACCCAATACTTATGTAAGTTAATTTAAATTAATACTACTTTGGAAATTTAATTTTAAAATATATTATTGATTTACTTTAGGAACAGTGCCGCTTTAAGCTTATTTCGAGCGCTGGGCACAATAGATCTACGGGCCCCCTTGGCACTGGAGGATCGAAATTTATAACCAGAAAAACTGTTTACAGTCGAACGTCGTCTATCCGAAAGTTTATTATCCGGACCAAAGTCCGGTATGTTTTCGAACAGTGCAATGCTCAACAGTTGTTTCGCGTGAGGCCAAAAGTGACGAGAAAAACCAAGATGAGAGATATTTGGGGAATTTCAGTTGGGGTGGGATTTGGTAAACATCTGTGCGGAGTATTAGGTCAATTTGTTTCCTAGTGAGGGGGTGTATACGAGCTCTTTTGTTGAGTTTTGTGTTGATGTAGAAACCAGGATGGCATGCGATGCAGAAGACTGAATTTCAAATGCTAAATGATGACGAGATGATGACTTCCGTGCAAGAAGAATCCGACCTTGTCGACAATAAAACGGATGAAGACGAGGCCAACAACAATGAAAGTAGCAAACGCTGACGTGTTTCTGCGTTAGAGACAGCTATGGAGTGGTACGAACACAATCTGAGTGCTGTCCTACCAACTACTGCTGCTCAAGAGAATCGGAGACTTTGCAGCGAAAAAATGAAGGTGTACAATGGTACAGCGAAAAATAAGTGATTATTTTCCACAATCAAGGTAAAATTGCGACAATTTGCACCTAGTTTGCTTTTTCTTCAAGCACATTTCCCGCATGTGATGATTTTTAATATTCGTATAGTGTCTGGTTTCATATACTGCATGGATCGCATTTGGTTTTCGGTTATCCGAACAGTTGCGTATCCGAACGGTGTCCGGTCCCAATTGATTCGGATAAACGACGCTCCACTGTAATACAACTTTGGAAATAAAATTTAAAAAATATTGATTTACTTAAGGAAAGTCGACTCTGTGGCCCAGGGGTAATGTGCCCACCTCGTAAGTCCAAGGTCGCGGGTTCGATACCGGCTGGAGTCGATAGATTATTTGGATGCGAAATTCGTAGACACCCATGTCATGTGATTATATGCCATGTAAATGATCCCTTGAGTATGAATTTGGTTATGGGGGGTATTCTTGACGAAATTAAATCACGGCAATATTTAGCTTGAATTAAGTTAATTCAAGCGTTAACATTTGGTCGCGATAACCACCACTAGATGGTGCCACTATTAAATGGCTCTCCCATTTGGGCATCCAGGCATTATTTGACGAAAAATCTGCGATGGCGAGCTATTGGGAGACTATAGGTAGGTAAAAGTCAGATAGAAGTAGCTAGATGGCTGGACGTGAGTCAGCGCCGGTTTAAACTCATTTCTGGCTCAGAGCGCCGAAGATCTACTGGCTCCCTTGGCACTGGCAGATCCAAGGAGGGGTCTTGGATCCGGTTAAGTTCAGCGTATCTGAGACCTTCTGGGTGCCCACCCCAAGTACCCAATGGATAAACCTGCACTGACGTGAGTCTGTCTGTGATTCATTGACTTAGGGCAACAATTTGGAACCACGGATTCGGTATGCATTGGAAGGACGGCTGGTGACCGATATTTGTCATTATGAGCACGAAGGAATAGAACCACAACTCTGGCTGAACTCAGATTCTCCTTCGCTGCAAGCTCTTTAAGGTTGGTATCAAGGGCAACCATACGTCGAAAACTTCAGGAATGGGGTTGTCGTAGTCTCTCACTACCCCTATGATTATTAACTCCCCTTTGCACATTATCTAAATTCGGGTATGTTGGATTCATAATTAACAACTACGTAATTAATAAATCAACATTATTTATTAATCTTTCCTATGATAGAAATACACAAATATTAATCAAACTTTAAGAACAACAATTTACAGTGGAGTGAGATAAGAACTCAATTATGAATGACGGAACACTAACTGAAACTAAGGAGAATAACGTATACAATCAAACTACGCATATATAACTAACTAGCTGTTACCCGCCCGCTTCGCTGGGTATTTCATGATGTTTTATAAATTTTTACTGCTTATATATATGTATAAATTATTGATATCTAAGTCCTAGCATTAAGAATTCGATTGAATTGAAAAATATACTTATACCTGTAACTGTCACCTGTTGATAAAAAAAAAGGGCAGAACTCATCTAATTTGTATTTTCTAAAAATCTCTAAAATTGAAGCATAGAATGATGTTTGCTCTTTCGTAACTCAAAAACCAAGTGGATTCCCGCAAAACCAATTTTCGGTGGATCTCTACTCCGTAAATTGAACATGCAAGCCAAATTTCAAGTCTAAATCTAACAGAAAAAAGCAAAAGTTTTACTATAAATATCCCCGTAATCCCGTTGAGAGCCGTTTCCAAAATAACCGCTCTTAGCGGATTTCAATTCAACAAAAGAAAAATGCAAACCAAATTTCATTATTATAGTCCTTGTAGCTCGAAAAAAGTAATTTTTTTGTCAATACGTCCCAGTAACCCCCTGCAACCCCCCAGAACTTGATTTGCTTAAAATTTATTCTTAGTGGATCCCTATTCAACAAAAGAAACATGCTTAACAAATTTCAAGTATATGGGACTAACAATTAAAAACAGGAATTTTTTTCTGTAACTCCTCTTGACCCCTCGCAAACATCTTTGGGGGTCAATTTTCATTTTACTCTTTGTTAGAGGAACTCTATTTCATGAAAGGAACATGCCTACCAATTTTCAAGCAGGATGATCAAGTAGTTTAAAAATGGAAATATTTATGGATTACGCCTCTTAATCTCCCGAAATTAAACTTGGTAGTTGATATTCGCGAAACCCATTTTGTAGAGGTTCTCTACTTTACGAAAGGAATCTGCTTATCAAATTTCAAGACTGTACGTCGAACAGTTTAAAAATGGGGATAATTGTCTATAACGCCACTTGAGCCCCCGCAACGCCACTTCTGGGTCTGTTTTCACAAAACCTATTTTGTAGAAGAATTGCACTCTATGAAAGGAATCTGCTTAGCAAAATTTGAAGACTGTGCGTCCAATTAATTAAAATGCAAAAAAATTATCAATAACGCCCCTTGAACCCCCGCAACACCACCTAGGGGTCGATTTTCACAAAACACAATTTGCAGTGTATTTCTATCCTATACGAGGAATCTGCTAACAAAAATTTAAAGACTGTGAGTCTAATAGTTTAAAAAAAGAAATAATTATTTATATCTGCCCTTAACCCCCCGCAACACCCCTTGGGGTCAATTTTCTCCAAACCCGTTTTGTAGCGGATATTTACTCCATGAAAGAAACATTCCTACCAATTTTCAAGCAGGTAGGTCAAATAGTTTAAAAACGAAAATATTTATCTCCTATGCCACTTATTCCCCTGCAACGCCACTTAGAGGTCTGTTTCCACAAAACCTTCTTATAGCTAATCTCTACTCTATGAAAGAAATCTATTTATCAAATATAAAGACTGTGCGTCTATTAGTTTAAAAATGGAAATAATTATCTATAACGCCCCTTAAGTCCCCTCAACGTCACTTGGGGCAATTTTCACGAAACCCATTTTTAACGTATCTCTACCCTATGAGAGGAATCTGCTAACTAAGTTTCAAGACTGTACGTCTAATAACTTAAAAATAGGAATTTATAACGCCCCTTAAACCCCCGCAACACCCCTTGGGGTCAATTTTCCCAAAACCCGTTTTGTAGCGGATATTTACTCCAGGAAAGAAACTTACCTACCAATTTTCAAGCAGGTAGGTGAAGTAGTTTAAAAACGGATATATTTATCTATTACACCCCTTAATCCCTCGCAACGCCACTTAGAAGTCTGTTTTCACAAAACCCGTTTTGTAACTGATCATTATTCTACGAAAGGAATCTATATATCAAATTTAAAGACAGTGCGTCAAATAGTTTAAAAATGGAAATAATTGTCTATAACGCCCCTCCCTACAACCCCACTTAGGGTCGATTTTCACCAAACTTATTTTGTAGCGGATCTTTACTGTATGAAAGGAATCTGCTTACCTAATTTCAAAATTGTACATTGAGTAGTTCAAACATGGAAACAATCATTTATAACGCCCCTTAACCCCCCGTAACGACCCTTGCGTTTCGAATTTCGGAAATCCTTTCTTAGCTGATGTCTACTCTATCAAAGGAACATGTCTACCAAATTTCAAGTCTGTAGGTTGAATAGTTCCAGAGATTTCGTGATTAGTCAGTCAGTCAGTCAGTGAGTGAGTCGCTTTTCTCCTTTATATATATAGATTTATGAAAATAACAGACCTGATATCTTTTTAAGGCAGGATTCTTTAATACTTGAAGGATCTAAAGAGCGGCTTCAATCCTTGATATCTTCAGTTCCGTCCGAACCGAATTAATGAACCTTTTCAATAATCTTCTTACGGCGAACAAACTTCACTAGTTAAACTAATCTCTCAGAACCACCTTCTTAATCAACCTCTTAGTTAACTCCTCTATCAAACCACGTAGTCATCCTCTTCTCTTCATTTCATTTCTCCCTTTTATATCTTTTTCGAACTCGCTAAACCCGAAACTATCTTGTTTGCATAAGTCACACTTTTAGCTCTCAGCGGGGATTGGTTAAAATAAATACAATCTTAAAAGAATTGAGAGAAGGTTAGTGAAACGCGTAAGCACCCGTCACAGGGTCTTTATGGGAGGCAACCATCCATTTGTGACCCGCTCACGTCACGCCATTGGCGGGAACGTCAGCATTTCCACTGGATGAGGGATCAATGGAGGGCTGTTCTCTTTACAGTTAAGTCTAGGTTTAGTCTCGAAAGCGATAGTAGGCGTATTTTCATTCGGAAAGAGCCCGGAACTCGTTTTCATCCATGACACATCCGTGAAAGCGTTGCATACGGATCAGGCAGGTTCTGTGTTTAGTGGTATATCTTTGGGTGGGGGGGGGACGCGCAGACTTCCATGTCTCTCCCCGTGGAAATGTTAATGCTCACAACAGTAGATATATCCTGGATGCTTATGCGTGCCCTTATGCTAGGACAATAGGTGGTGCTTTCATGCTGCAGGATGATAATGCGAGACCACACAGGTCTCGCACTGTGGATCTTGTATTGAGCAGGAAACAATTCAGCGCATGTAGTGATCAGCGCGATCACCGGACCATAACCCTATCGAGCATGTTTGGGATTATCTTTCAGGGCGTGTAGCTTCTTTCAATTCCCCCTCCTAGGAGCCTACCCACGCTTTCAACTGCCTGGGAAGAGCAATTGCTCGCATTTCCTACATAATTAATGGCCGCGGTAGCCTAGTGGTCAAGGTAACGGAATCGCGGCTGGCTTGTCATAAGTTCGAGCTCTGCATCATTGAAGACCCACCGTGTCGGAGAGTGATACACGTTAAATATGTTGAGAGCTCAAACGTCCTCCCGTTGGTGTGGTGTGGAAGTTAGGAGAGGGGTACCAGCTCAGGTGTCGTCCTCGTCACTTGACCATGGTTCAAAATACGAGGTCCGTCGCCAAAAGCCCGCGTGTATCTGAGCAGTGCAACGTAAAAATTCACTCATTCCCACAGAATTAATAGACCATATAATTGAGAGCATCACACATCGCTGTATGAATTGTATTGCTTCTCGGGGGGAGGGGGGTCATCATTTCCTATGCCAAACAGACAGATACAATTTGTTTATACATACCCGGATTTTTATAGCATCATTGATTGGTAATTTCTTTTTGATATTTCATTCCTTCCTATATGTTGTATAACGTATATAAGTTTCATTAAATTCTACTCAACTTTTTGAGTTATCGTCATTTTTGCGATTTTTCCTTAATTTATGATAACCAGTATATTTATAGTTTGTTTTTCATTAGTTAAACAATGTCTTAAAACATTTATGAAAGATATTCGAACTTTTTTTGTTAATCAATTTTGGTTATCTTTAAAAAGTTCGAGATAATTTAGATCGTGATCTTACTGTTTTAATATTTGACTTTTACAAGCTTTGTAAGAGTATTTAAAATTTTTTACATTTGTAAGCAACACCTATATATAACTTGGCAAAAACGCTGTGTGAACCTTTTGCATAAAAAAAAAAGAAAAAAAAAAGCAGTTATAGAGACTGCCGATACAAGTGAAAACTTAGAAGTTTTAGTACAAAAATTTGGAATTTCATAATGTTTGAACTAAAATTATCAACATCAATCTGGTTTTCACATCTATCGACACTCCGAGCAACAATTATATGCATGCTTATATGGTTTTTTAATATTCAAATATATTACGGGGGATGTACAAGATCATGACAAAATATAAATACAATTCAATTAAAATAACAATTAATATACAATCATATTATTTATGGATAGTATTTGTATTTACTTAAATTTTAATGTACTTGATTTTTAACGTTATTTTAATTGTTTGCATCATTGTCATCATTAATTTTAATAATACTTAGACTTTTTGTACTTTTAATTTTTTCATTCTGTCCTAAAAAAGAGAAAGGAAAATGTTTGATTCAAATCTATCTATGTATCGCGTAAAAACCGCATCGATCGTCGTTTTATATTTTGTAGTACTGAGTTTTCGATCACTGGACATATTTAAATTAAGTGTTTCATTTAGAAATTCAATTAGTGGCAGATTTTTATCTGCAAAGTTAATAGTGAAGTCTCCACTTAAAATGATCGGTACATTATCATATTTTTCGCCAAATCTTTTATCGAGTATTTCAGAACCTTCTTTTGTATAAATCATCAAATTTTCGAATAAAAATTGTTGTATCTGGCTCATAGATTTTCCAGGCGAAATATAAACGGCAACCATTTTTTGTATTGTTTTATAAAATTTTTAATTTCAAAACCCACGATAAAAATATGATTGAACAACTATAAGTCTATTTTACCACGGCAGTAAGAAAACGTCTAAGCCACTGTGAAATACTAATCCGAATTGCGTGATGCATTGCAGAGGTTAAATATTAGAAAATAAATACAAAATTTTCAAACGTCAAAATAAATACGAGTATTTAAAATAATTTTCTGTTATTTATTTTTTATCTTAAAAATTTTAGTATATTTATTTAGTACTCACTATTGTATTGCACAATGATTCTTCAATAAAATGATTCAAATAAAAATCAAACAAAAACACTATTTTAACAATGCACAGTATATACGCATTAAACATTTCACTAAATCCATTCAATTTCACTTATAAAATATACACAGCACTATAAATCAGCTGTATAGCTACAGATATATTGCTATAAGCATGTCGGTGACACAAACGCACCAGATTTCATCCATCCAAAAAGTGTCTAAAGCGAACAGCACACTGCGCTTGCGCCAGTCAGAGCATGTCGGTGACGCGAACCCATAAGATTTTCCCCAACGAAAAAGTGCTCAACGCCGCTAAAGAAGTTTTCACTTCAAAAAAGTTTGGATTTCAGAATTTTCATTCTCAAATTATATATGGTTATATACTGTCATGAATATATCCAATTTCCGAATATTGTTTAGAATATATTTTACAATTATTTTTAGTAACTTGGCTTAAATTATTATTTAATAAATATTTTTGGAAGAATCAAACCATAAGCTTAATTATTAAATTAAGTTGAAATTTCAAATATGAAATGGCTTGATATATTCCATCGCGAAATCATCTAATTCACTTCTCTTCATGAAAAAATATTCAAGGTATATTTCTAGAAAAAAATTCCGCAACCACTATTTTTATAACGACTACTAATCATAAGGAAAACTTTAAGCATGGATTAGAAAGTTTTTCTTAATTTTCTTTTGAAGAAGTTTTCACATAATTTTCATGTTTGTTTTTATTGCAAACAAAAGATATGAAAAAAAAAAATAATACAATGATGTACTTCATCCATAAATTGCTGTCTTATTAAAGACATAATTTAATTTATAATGTTTAAATAATTTAGAAAAAATGATTATTTCATTATTTCTTTTTTCAATTTTTAAATAAATAAAAATTCGGTTTTCTACTGTTTCAAAGAGTATAAACTCTTCAACTTTCTCACATCTCTCATCGCCCATTTCCGTCTTTTTATTTTTCACTATTACACAGTCTCTTTACATCGCATTGATACACCTGTTGATTCTCTCGCCAAAAGTGTCGCCAAGTCACTACCACCTCGCGCACTGGTTTCCACGAGCGAAAGAAAATCATGGTAACCTGGGAAACGCGGCAGGGAATTCGAAAATTCTACGGCAGACGATAATCTCACGTGCTGCTGTAAACAAACCAGATAAATAAACACTGGCTCTGAGAATAGCGTAGTGGAAAAAGAGTGGAAATATTATATTCTTTTCTTGAAATTTTAGATACTGGATGAATATTCGAATTTAAAAACAATATATATAAAAATATTTTTTTTTGGTCAAAATCGCGTGCCATTTATTTTTTTTGAAAAATAATTATGATTTTTGTGGAATATTGAGAAGATTCGACTGACGGATATTCTGATTTCTGGATTAATAACTCCGGCGTAGGTTTCTGTTTTCGAAATATGTGTTGTGTGTTCCCGAATGTTATGTGTTCGCCGGCGGTATTTTGTGTGTTGTTGTTACTGTTGGAATGTGTGACGGCTGAGGAGGGATCTTGTTACACTCCCGGCGGAGTAGCCGGTATCGTCATAGCAACGGTCGTGGTCACTCTTATTATGGGTGCCCTCGCGGCCGCATTTGTTTGGTACTTGTGGAAGCAAAGAAAAGGTAAGGAATTTCTTATTTTTTAATAATTTGTTTGCAGCTACGTGTTTTCCATACTATTAAACAGCTTAAAATACTGTGTTTAAGTAATTGCTTTTAGTAAAGTTGAAGTAAAAAAGTTTTCTTTCTTACTAATTCTTAGTTAGTGCTAAATATCTTACGAAAGCTTTCACAATTCCTTTACATATTTTGTTTCACAACATTTGTGAATCAGTGCTCAGAGCAGTGGTTTTTAAACCGTGATCCGCGGACCCATTGGGGTTCGTAGCGCTTTTCTAAAGGGTCCGTAAGGGTTTCCCGTCTGATGTTAAAATTCCCATGTTCTACACTCTGAAAGACCTCGTGGAAACGATTGAAATATGTAACGCCAGCTCTGTCCCCGCTCCGTCTAATCTGTCCGATCCAAGCTTATTTTCGTCTTCCACGTTATCGTGCACTGCAGTTTCGATAGTAGCTTTTTTAAAATTTAAATATAAAAAGAAATTTATAAATGTTCCGGAATTTTTTCCCTTGTAACTAACTAAATAGTAGATGTCCTCTCACGCAATAAATGTTCAAGAGTTCTAAATAGCTCCTTTTGTTAAAAATCTCACTCTCTTTGACTTTTTACCACAAAAAGTTTCCAATACCTGAATTCCAATCGGTTGTATGTAACATAAAAAAAACTATTTATTTCCCCTTTCATCTATATACACACTAGAAAACATCTTTTCCACACAGATAGGTTTTGAAATTCTGAAAAAATATTGTGGATCCACCGTGATGTCTATTAAAACTCAAGATGATAAAAGTTCGATTTTTTTTAAAAAGCTATTATCGTTTTTATTGTACGCATAACAAATTTGTTAGTCCAAGTCAATCACAAAAAAAAGGATGTTATTTGCTCGTATTTTTCTGATCTTAAAATGTTTCTGTTATTCCCTGTTATTGTTTAACCAAATCAATAAAAATATAAATGTTAAAAAAAGATACGTTAAGAAATTTAAAAACTCAAAGAATTTTAAAAAGCAAGGTGTTATAAATAAAGAAAAAAGGAACGCAAAATCTTTTTCACTAATAATTCGAATGCGTCAATCATTGCATAATAAGTAGTACTGTTTGGAAAGATATTTGTTCCTCCTTCACCTCTATTAGGAGCCTTATTACGTAAAAAAATAATAAAAGGTTGAAAGCGTTTATTGAACCGTTTCAGAGGTTAGTTTGCCATCATAGTAAAACAAAATAATAAATAAGGGTTAATTATGTGCAATTCACACATAAATAGCATAAAAATTCTTGACGTTTTTTGAAATTTTGTCTATTAACATTTGTGAAATATATATAGTTTTGGAATGAAACTGAAGTTATCTATAATTAAATTCTATAAATATCTTAATGCTTAAGTAAAAAATGTTTACATTTTTCCATGTTGATTTTTATTCTAGACATTTTAATACATGCGTCACAAAGCCATCATTAGTAAGAATTTTTTTTCAGTATAGAATAAGTACGTGGATTATATATATTGATGCATGTAATGGTTTACATTTCATCAGATTTCCTGAATAAAATTTTAGCAGTCATCATTGAAAAACCCGTTTCGCGTTTGAATTCATGCTATATAAACTACCAAAGTAAAATTAATAAATAAATAAGAAAATTTTTTTAAAAAAATGGTATTTTTTTTTTAAGCAGCCATATTAATTTGATTTTAATACATATTTTCTAAAATACGTCATTACGTAAATTTTGAATTAAAACGTAAGTAGAGCAAATAAGTTTTGTTGATATATGAATGTAAATGTTATAAAAAAAAAATTATTCAAATCTTGAATTTAAAAATTCTTTGTTTAACTTAAATTTCCGTTTTACAAAATAATTATCTAAAATATTATAAGTGGAATTTATTTTCAGAAATTGCTGAAAAAAATATTTTGCCGAAATCAGTCCTTTTTTGTTGAGTTTCTATTCAATTTTTGTACAAATCTTTTAAATAATAATAATAATTAAGAATGGAAGGAATTTTTTGAGAATAAACTCTTTTAAGAAAAATACCAGAAGATGAAAGAAAGAAAAATATTTTTTTATTATGAATTTTATTTATTTTTATTTTATATAATAATCACCGAATGTGAAAAAATTCATATACGTTTTTTCCCTCTGTTCATTCGCGTTTTTACGTTTTGTGTGATTAGTTACATTTATATTCGATAATGGTTGCTACTAAAAATAGAATAATGAAAATAAAAGATCGCGGTCGATTAAAAATACAGAGAATAGAGTCATTATCTTCAGTGACAATAATATTTGAAAATTAACATTGTAACTTCGAAGATTATTATTAAAAGAAGATATCAATGAGGAAATGAAAATACAAGTCTGAAAAATGTCTCTTAAGGTCAAAATTAATTAAATTCTTACGTTGAGGAAGACAACTGCTGCTTGATTTTCAAACTTTGTTAATTTGTTCAAGAAACTAAATTCAATGTCATAGTCTATAACTGCAATCACATGTCTCCACCCTATCAGTTTTTAAATTCATGTGACGTCATAGGCAGACGAAAAATATAGTCATTTGTTTCTAACTAATCAGCTTATCTGTAATGCTGTTGCCAATTTTTGCTTTTTCCAGAAGCTTTCTTTATAAAAGTACATATTTGTTGAAGATAATAAAAACATAACTTTTTATTCTTATTAAAAGGAAGGAAATGACAAGTATTTTTATTCGTTAATTTTTAATTTGAATCAAAATAAACACCTAAAAGTTTTGTGGATTCGTCCTTTTTGTTTTAATTTATCCGAAAAGTTTTTATTACTATGTATAATTAGCATTTAAATAAAAGAAAATATAAACTTTCTTTTTTAATTTAGTCAATATTTCATTTAAAATACTGACTTTTATTTAAAGTGTGTGGAATTTTTTTTACTGTCAACTTCCAACACAATGTTGTTCTTTTAGAATCATTAAATTATTGCAAATAAAATAAATCTCTAAATAAGTTTTGCTCAAGGATAACGTCAAATTTCGAAAAATATTTGTACGAACAACTTAAGTTCCGGAAGAAAAACTTTATAAAAGAGTTCCAAAAAAAAAAAAGAATGAGAAAGAAAGATAAAGTAATTACTCAGGAATTCATTCTTCGACTAGAACACACGAAGGCGAAAACGTTCGTTCCATTTATCATAAGTAAGAAAAATAAAAGAAAGAAAATAAAAAAAAAAAAATAGAATAATTTGAAAAAATTATGGACAATAAATCGCAGTTAAAAAATGAAGGTATGTAAATAAATATTAAAAAAATATATAAAAAAAGAATTTGACGTCGCTGTGCATTCAAGTGTTAAGGCACTCGACTACTTTCACCTTCTATAAACGCAATCGTTTCCGCATCGTCTGCTCTACAACGCGGAAAAAGAGTTATAAAGATCATCTTTTATGGCATTTTACTCTTCTACTGTTGACTATTGAATGCATTTAGCAAACGATATTGGCTTTTCATTTTGGAATTTTTTCTTTCCGAATATATTATTCCATCTGTAGAATACGAAAGACTATTATGTAAAAGCTGAATGGCAACAGCATTAATCCAATTTTAGTGAAGACAGAATAAAATTGTTTCTGTTCTATTTATTTTATATTTAATAGTTCACTGGATTAATTGATCAGGAATGTTTAAGCAATGATTTTCTATGAATTATAATGCGGTTTTTCATTCATATTAATATAATGAATAATTTAGTCAACTTATCGTATTGTTTGGATTCTTTTTTTACCATTCCATTTTTATAATAATGGAATTGATACATTTGCTTTGAATTTTATTTTATACAGATGTTTTCTATTTTTTCGAAATTAGTGGAAAAGTTAGAGCAATTGTAACCGAGTTGTTAATATTTCTTTTTATTAAAAGTAAAGTTTGAATAAAATTTAAAATTTTCTATCATATATTTAATTGGAGAAATAAGTTTTTTTAAGAGGTCAATTTCCCACATTAAAATTCACTACTTTTATGTTTGTCATACTTCAATATCTTTCGATTTTGTGCGAACTCGTAATTTAATTTTTATGAATTGAAGTTAATTTTTTTATAACGTTTCTCCTCAGAATGCATTATTTTAAAAATAATTTATCATATGCTTTTTATTTGAAAAATTTCACTTTTAACATTTGTAGTAAATAAATTGAAATTGGATTTTTAAATTTATTAAAATACATTGCTTACTGTTGTACTTATTGCACTTAAACTATGATAGAGTAAATTTCTGGATGACAATTTAAAGTAAAAAAGTATAAATTTATTTAAAAAGTCAGTGTTTTTTTTTTGTTGAGATTTTTCTCCTAATTTGATTTCTAAAGAATTATGAAAAATTTGGAATGTTAATAAGAAATATTTGCAATCATTTTTTATTGGTATTCATAGCAATTTCTTATGCATTTTGAATTTCTTCTTCTTATTATTAAAAATAAATTATAAAGTCACTGAAGAAATTTTCAACAATCGAAACGTTTAAAATTAAAAGTATTTGCCATTATTTTCTTATGAAAAAGGGATAAAATTTTAATGACATTTTTTATTCTCTTAATTGAATATGCAATTCGTTTTTCGTGCAATAAAAATATTTTTTCATTTAATAATATTTACGATAAGTATTTTCTTTAAAAATTGTTTATAATATTTCGAACATTAAATATTTCCCCCTTCTATTTACGTACTAAATGGGAGAATTATCGTGATTACTCTTAAAAATAATCTGATAGCTGTTTTTTAAATGAATTTCCCGCTACAGTTTTAGATTTATTTAAAATATAATTATAAATCATTTAAAAATGTTTTTTAAACGAAAAGGGAAGACTTTTATGTTTTATGAAATGAAGAAAAATTTCGAATCAATCTGTTTAAAACAGGAATTTAAAAATGTTAAACAAAACATTTATTCCTTAAGTAGAAATACTTGTTTGAATTATACTGTTTTTTTTTATAATTATAATTCCAGAAATACTTTAATGTAAAACAAACTGTGATGGCAATTTTTTAAACTTAATAATATTCTTGAAAATTTTGTACAATAGCTTATAATGTAATTTATGACACAAAAGTCGACCTTAATATTTAAATTAACTCAGCTGAGCGATAAATTATTCAAATACTCATCTGGATATTTTTTTAAAAAAAATTTACGTTATAAAAATTTTTATAATTAAATAGGGTTATCGAATTTTATTCGTTAGGCTACCAATTTCAATGGTTAAAATAACCTTGTTTAAAATCACTTAAGTTTTTCATTACTTTGAAAAAACAAACAAGATACGTTAAGCATTAAGAAATCATTAGTTAAGGTCTTTACCATCCATTGTCAGCATGGTAATCTAAAGTGAAAAGAAAAAGAAAGTATGCAAAATGAAGTCTTCATTTTATCTGTTGTGGAAGCCTTAACTGAGATAAGAACTGTTACAACAAGATCTTTCCGGTTGAGATCTTAGTTAATCGCAGTTGTAGAACATACCTCTTTATTTCCAAACTGTCATCTCTCAAGCTGATAAAAGCTTAAGCGTGCGGTTGCGGTTTAACAATTATCCTCGATTAGATTGTCCACTCTTTTTAAATTAAAATTTTTAAGGGTCAGATAAAATTGAAAAATATTAGGGAGAAGTATTGAAAATTTATTAGTTTAACCTTTGAACCGTTCAAAAAACACTTTGCTGATTTTTATTATATTTGCAGTACAGAGCAGAGGTCATAAATAAAAATGTGGCTTTGTGTCTGCAACAGAAACAATGGGCTAAATTCATAGCGGTCACATGATATAGTCACGTGTTTTCCATTGAATTCAAAACAAACTGACATTAGATTTGTTGTAAAATTAAGATAAAATTACAAACTTGATGATTGGGTAAATATTTTCATGTGTTAAAATTTATTAATATTTTTTGTTGCTGTTGTTTCTTATCCTCAAAAGATCTGACTTGTCAGATCAACTCCAGAAGGTTGTTTCCCTTTAAAAATTCTAATAACAAAGGGATCGAATGTTAAGTTCCCCTTAGAAAGTACGATACTTCCAGTGGCGTAACGGAGAACATTTAGGACCCCTGCAGTCAGATTTTGGGCACCCAAGTTGGATTTTACGAAGGGTAATCACATGGTGCCAGTCAGGCTTTGGGCCCCCTAAAACCCTGGGGCCCCTGCAATACGAGGGTGTACGTTTCGCCACTGGATGCCTCCTAGAATGTCATCCGATGAAGAGCTGGATGGTCACAGCATTTTTTACAAGTGGGGTGGATTTTTCTACCACTATCGTTGGAAAGACATTACAGGTGGCTACGTTTTAGTCTCGCCAGAGCCGTCTAGGAGCCACGGTTACATTTGATTTTCAGCAGAGAGCCCGGAATGTTTTTGTGTACCTCTGGTGTGTAGGTGGAATGCGCCATTTTAAATTGAGCCCAGATCTTTCATTTTACACTCATGTCCATAAATTAAGGATAATTCGGAATCACACAGAAATTGAACTCTAAAATAAAAATTTCACCTGTAAAATTATCACACACATCTTGAAGAAGGAAATGCAAATTACAGGAAACCACCAGATGGCACGGATAGTATGTCACAGTGACGAGAGTGTAAGAGAGGGGTATATAAGGAATGGTGGCAAAGAAGTAAAATTGTTCACAAGCGCTTTAAAAGCCTTTCAGTGCAATAACCGCATAGTTATGGCACAAAGGAAGCATTTTGATGATTTTTTACTTGGTAGAATTATCGGACGACTGGAATGTGGACGTACCCGTCCGAGGAACTTGGAATCGCCCAGAGTGTCATCTCCAGGCTTTGGCAACGATTCCAAGATGATGGTAATGTGAGTAGATGTTACAGCACAGGTCGCCCCGCGTTACAACGCCGAATGAGGACCGGTATTTGGCAGTTACTGCCAAAAGAAACAGACGGAGCACAGCATCAGACCTATCTCGTCAGCTCTCTTCAGCTACCGGTACGACAGTTTCGAGGCAGACCGTGTACAGACGCTTAGGGCACATTGGGCTATATGCTCGTAGGCCTGTCAGATGTGTTCCCCTTACCGCAACTCACTGTCGCCTGCGATTAACCTGGAGTAGAGAGCATGCATTGTGGACATCGCAACAGTGGTCTTGTGTGATGTTTTCCGACGAGTCCAGGTTTAGTTTGCAGTCTGATTCTCACCGGACTTTCGTATGGAGAACGTCAGGTACCCATTACCACCAAGAGAACACCATTGAACGACATCGTTACGGTGGTGCAGGATGGCTCGTTTGGGGAGGAATTATTTTTGGTTCCTGAACTGACCTGCATGTTCAGAGTGTAACGATGACAGGCCACATCTATCGGGATGTCATTCTGGGACAACATGTACGTTTGTTTCGGGGCGCCATGGGTGCTGAATTTCTGTTTATGGATGACAACGCCCGTCCTCACCGTGCAAACATTGTAGACGAATGCCTTCAATCGGAGGATATCACCCGTATGGATTGGCCAGCATACTCACCGGACTTGAATTCAATAGAGCATGTGTGGGATATGCTTGGCCGACGAATTGCAGCTCGTCAACCCCCTCCCACCTGTCTACCGGAACTTCGGAGGGCATTGCTTGATGAGTGGTGTAATATTCCCCAAGATCAGATTGATAATTTGATACTTAGCAAGCGTAGGCGTTGTAAGTCCTGTATTGCATCGTCCGGGAGACATACTCCGTATTAACCATCATACTAACCATGTTATACTGTTTTTTGTAAATAGGTTCTTTTTGAAATTTGCTCCAGGGAGTAAAAAATCGCAATTTTTATTAATTATGACAAACATATAGCATCTTTTTTGCTCTTTACCTTTTGTTTAATAAATAGACTTTACAAATAAGTCAAATTTGTTTTGCTTCTGTCTCTTTCTTTACCTGAATTTCATTATCCTTAATTTATGAACATGAGTGTAGTATAGGTCTTGCTAAGAAAGCGAAGTGCCAGTAGCCGCTGCATTCTCATTACCTTCTTTGACCAGTCTATCAGTGAACACATTACCTCTAATGTTAACATAGGATGGGATCCATTGGAGGTGGACATCGTGAGTCTGAAAGATCTACCTCAGTTTGGGCAGAATAGGAACGCTAATTTCATTGTTTTGCGGTGGATCAGCCACTAAGATGTTGTTATGCACTATGGTTGTCTGATATAATATTTATGTGATATTGTATGTTGTCGGCAATAACGCCAAATTGGCGAGATTTGCACCGGTTGTAGTGCACTGCAGTATAATATTTATGGGATATTGTATGTTGTCGCCAACAACGCCAAATTGGCGAGATTTGCACCGGTTGTAGTGCACTGCGGTTGTCCGATATAATATTTATGTGATATTGTATGTTGTCACCAATAACGCCAAAGTGGTGAGATTGGTGCCGGCGAAGCGGAAGAAAGTACCGTACTTTTTTATAAGAAAAGCAAACATTGGCAACAGCGTAGCGAATGAAATGATCGGCTAGAAACACGTGATTACACTTATCGTGTGACTAACACGACGTATGAGTTAATGAACTGAATAGCTGGAAACGCGTGATTGTCGTTATCATATGACAATGATGGCTCAAGAATTTAGCCCATTCTGATCTGCATTCTTTATGTGCGTTCCTTGTTTGCTTATTGCTGTGATTGGAGGACTGAATTTGTTTTTGTCAACAAATACGTAAAATATCACATGCTTCTTATGCTAATTAAAAATTTTCTTGAAAAATCACCTAATATTGTGATCAATTTATTTAAATATGCGTAAGTGTGACTGTATAATCGATTAAATTCTTGGTGATCACGTGTTAAATGCAATTACATGTTTTCCATTGAATCCATTGGCTGCGATAACCTAGTGGTTATGTCCATGGACTCGTGGCCGGCCTGGCATGAGTTCTAGCCCTAGTGCCATTGAAGAACCCACCATGAAGAGAGGCCGATGCGCGTTAAATCTGTCGTGGTTCAAAGTCCTCCCGTTAGTGTGGTGTAATTTGGGGGCAGCCCCTGGTGCCATCTGGTGATACACTTGATCGTGGTTCAAAATTCCAACGTCCGTCGCCCTCGTGTTGATTTGTAGTGTGTCGTTAATAAACACTCCATAGAGATATTTTGTTGATTTATTTACATATACTTTTAAAAGGGTGAATGTATTGTTTATACAGCAGAGTCCCAAAGACTCTTAACACTCGATAACCCAGGAGGTCCTAGTCCGATAACCTAGTCCGGATAACTCGGCTTTGCTTTTCCTTCGTCGTTTTCGTGACGGAGCAACAAAACGCTGAATGCAATGCGGAAGACACGAGACATTTAATTTTCATCATACGCAACTCTATGCCTTGATAAAGAATTTTTCTGAAATGTGACTGATCCAAGTAAAATACTGTATATTATGTATTCATTCATGTTCATCTAATAAATGCTCTATGCCTTCATACCAGTGGCGCACACAAGGAGGGTGTCTTAAGGGTCCGGACAGCCCCTCCCCCAAAGCCCATGAGTTTTTTCGATTGATCATAATCCTATATATATATCACGTAAAATTTAATTAAGTACTTGTTATTAACAATTTATTTTATTAATTAATGCTAATTATTAATTCAATAGTTTATTTTTTACTGTTTTTTTGTTAACGAAATCAACAAAATCAGAAGAACCAATTGGTGTTGTCTTGAGGTATGATACGAGTCGGGAGACTTTCGACCATGGACCTCCCCCCCACCCCCGAAATTTTTTTGAGTGCGCTACTGCTTCATACAATACATATTTTTCCTTTGTTTAAAGGTATTTGGGTAGTATTTTCTGTTCCATTCTCAAGCATACAGTACATATAAGTACAGTACAATATTTTCTGAGGAAAATGATTCTTTTTGAATCCCATTCTCGATAACCCGGCATTTTCACAAACTCGGCCACCCTTCGGTCTGCATTAGGACTCTCCTGTAACATTTATGAGAATATTTTCTGATATAAAAATCACCCGTAATGCGGTCAATGTATTGAAATGTGCGCTAGTCTGTAACTGTAACGGGTTAAATTCATGATGGTCACATGATGATAATCACGTGTTTTCAATTGAACCCAAAGCTGACTTGTACTTGTAAAATCAAGATGTAACTTCAGATTTCATAATTGGGAATACATACTTGTTCAAATACTCATATTTTTAAAAAGGTTTTTAAAAATTTAAAACTGATCTTACATTATAGGGTTATTTTAAAATCGTGTATTTTGTTAACTTATGTGATTTATTATTGTTAACAAATATGTGCTATTTAAAAAGAAAATTTCTGCAAAAATCAAAAGTTGGCAACATTGCAATCCATGAACTCATTGACTGGAAACACGTGATTACATTTATCATGTGACTGTGACGTCATATGAATTCAGCCTGTTCTTCTCCTGTTGGAAATGTATTCTACCTCTTTACCATGGTCACAGGTAAAGGCAGATATGTTTTCGAGAATTTTTCTCACTGTAAGAAAACTAATATCTTAAGCGGGTAGGTAAATACGAGTCATATATTTTATGCAAAACTCCAGATCTGCAAAAGAAAAAAAAAAAAAAATTTGGAACAATTTATTCAATTTTCTGTTTGGACAAGACAATTCATTGTTTGCTTTTTTTTTCAGTATACTCCATTGTTTTTAGAGACAGCCAAGATCGGTGAGAAAGTATCGTTAGCTGCAACGCACTGTCGGAATACATAGACACTGTTGCTTCGACTTGAGTGATATGGCGTTGGAACTAATAATATTTACACTCTACACGCTCAAAATCGCACAAACGCAGAGTTTTCTTCAGATGACACCCATCAATTGATTATGTATTAAGAGAGTTCCATTATATCTATTTTAAAATTCGTAAATATCGTAATTAAAAAAAAACTACTAAGTTTTAGAATTCTGTTGTAAGCTTGGTATTGGAGGAGCCTTTGTTGTTCTTTGAAATATTACCGAGCCATAATTACTGTGTAAAATATTGCCCTTTTTAAACTTTTCAATTTTTCTATGCATTTCGAATTTTTTGTTTCAAAAGTTCATTCGCACGAAATAAAAATATGAAGAAAATCAGCAATTTGTGTGAAAACAGCGAAATCAAATTTTTGAGGCATTTATCATTGTCATTTAAAAAATAAGTTATATAGACTTTATTTTATATCGAGCCAATTTACTCTGGCATCGTATTAAACTTAATAGTTTTGTGAGGTTACTGTTAGGTACAAAAGTATTGAAGCTCTTTGTATGTGTTATGAAAGAATAAAAGCATTTCTTTTTTCGGCTGTCTCTATCTTTTGATATGGCCACGGCAGGGTTGAGTTGTTATGGTCACGAACCCGTGGCCGGCGTGTCATGAGTTCGAGCCCTAGTGCTACTGAAGACCTTCAGTGTTGCGGAGCTGATACACGTTTAATGTATCATGGTTCAAAGTCCACCTGTTGGTATAGTGTGGAAGTTTGAATAGGGGTGCCACATAGGTCTCGTCCTCCTCTCTTGACTAGGGTTCAAAATTAGCTCCGTCGCCAATAGCTTTCGTGTAGTTTTATAGGGTGACATTAATATAAACATTAACCCGCTCAGCATATAATTGAAATCTTTATTACATAAAATATTTCGTCTCTCATTGTGTAATACTATATAAATTTTTAATGTTAGATCTTAAAATAAAAAAAAAGAAGAATTTAGGGAATGTTTCCTAATTTTAAGTACATGTCATAATGAAGAAACACATTGGTTGTGATTTTGAAGCACTTATATTAATATTAGGCTCTTAAGTTTCAGCGGAAAATTATTACAAAAAAATTGATAATACAAAATAATATCACTAACAAAGCTAGAAGATTTAAACCAGATTTAAAGAAACACACTTTAAAAATGATGGAAGAGTCTATTATAGAAGAATTAACTAAGCGTATGTATAACATGGAACAGAATTAGAACTTTAAAATGTAAGAAGCCAAAAGAGTCAATAGACTAAAATGAAGACCTGTTATGATTTCTAAAGCTGTTGCTGAATTAGAACCAGCAAAATTAGGGTTAAATATATTTTATGGATCCTACCTTCCCCTGTTCAGCAGAAATTTTATACATAACAGGAAAACATACCAATATTGAAAAGTTAGGCCTAAAACCAACCACGTGTAATTTGCACAACCAAAAGAAAAATAAAATAAAAATAATAGAAAATATGAAAGAAAATGAATCCTAACATAATACAAATAAAAATAATTTTGAAAAGTAATAATGAAGCAAAAACTTACATGAAAAAATGCAAATAACCGGAGAGCGGGAAAAACTGTACGTACGAGAGCAATACGCTAAATGATCGTTAAAAATGACGTGTTAAGTTGGTAAAACCAGATGCAAAAATTAGTGGCGCCACCTGGATAGTTTTTTTTTGTAATTAAACAAAGCAAACTAAAACAAATTGAAAATAATAAAAAACAGAAGGAGAAAAAAAACAAAGAATAATACTTAAACTTTGAAAAGGAGAATTAGAGAGATAATTTAGAAATATATTTAAAAATGAAGTTACTTGGATAGTTGTATTCCAAGCAATTATTGCGGAATATCTTAAAATTATTTTGCTTAACATCATTATCTGTGACTAAATCGTTATTTCTTTTTATAAAATTTAAGATGATATTTCTAAAAATAGATAGAGAGAGAGATGTAGGTTACTTTCCCAAAAAGGCATTTTAATAATGTTAAAATCAAAAGAGTCTCTTTTATCAAAAATATTACTAATTAGTATATTATTCTTAACAATTAATTGTAGGTCTAAAAAGTTTGCAGAGTCATTATTATAATTGGTTTTTAATAATTTCAGATATTGGGGATAATATTTAAAACTAGGAACAAAATTTACTATATTACTAAAGATGATTAAGTCATCTAATGTATCTAAAAAAGTAACAAGAATCGATACTAATGTTATCATATTCATAAAAGTGCAGATAAATATTGGCTAAACAGTTACTCGTAGGTACTCCTTGTGGAAGACCTTTAATTTGCTGAAAATAAGAGTTATTGTGAAAAATATAATTTTCATATAGTACTAGATGAATAATTGAAAGATATTTATCATACTTAATTAGTTTATTCAAAGAATATTTGTTATAGGCTATTTTGAGAATTTTAACCATATCCCCAATATCTATGGAATTAAATAAATCTTCAAAGTCATAGGTGTGAATAGAAATAATTTTTTTATCTTGCGTGTACTTAATGATATCCAAGCTATTCTTAACTATAATCGAATTATCAATACTGTCTAATGTGGATTGAATAACCTTTTGTAGCTTTCTACCCGGAAGTGTAATATAAGTTTTAAAGCCGTTTGTTATAGTCCTAAATTTAATAGGATTTTTATGAAATTTTGGAGTTAAGAAAATATGAGGGAATTTAATATCCGAAATGGCGTAAATCTAATTTTTTATAAAAAGCAGAAATTCGATTAAAAATTTCTCTATTGCTAGAATTAGATTTTTTAAAAGCATTATTATTATGAAAATGTCTATTAAGCATATCAGCATACAACCATTTGCAAATAATTGCATAATTACCCGGAACTTTATCAACATAAACAATAATGAAATTCTTTTGTAGTTCTACAATATGATGCTTAAGATTTTTGTAAATTAATCCACAATCAGTTTTATAGTTATTTTTCAGTAACTCTTTTAAAACATTGCATTTAAATTCATTAAAAGCTTCAATAGGAAAAGTGTATTTAATTGCTAATTTAGTAATGAAGTTACAAATATCTTTAGAGATTTGTTTTTTTATGGCATTATTATTAATGGAGATCATTAATCTATAATTAGTACCTTTTGACATAATTTCCCTAAGAGTATTATCTTCAACAATATTTAAATTGCCTGTTACAACATGTTTGTGATGCTCGTTTATAAATTCAGGATAATCCTTAGAATTACAAAGAAAGGTATTATTTTGCAAATCATTAATCTTATTGTAGTTAAAAATTGAGCTACCAATTTTTTTATTATACTTAAAAGCCTTTTTAATGCAAACATTATTGATAGGTAAGCAATTTTCACATATTTATTAAATGTTTTTGAAAAATTAATGTTATTATAGGATTTATTCATGAATAAAATTGTACAATACTCAGTAGTACTATTTACCAAATCTTTATCTTTTATATTGAATTTATGAATGAGAAAATTAATAATATCTTTAATAATATGTAAGGCACATGGCAATCTTGAAAATTATGCTTATCGAGGATAACTTTAGTATACTTGATTTCTTTTTTGTTCAAACCAAACAAGAAATATTTAATATGTTTAATGTTAAAAGACTTTTCAAAGTTAATACATAAATCATTAATTTTAGGAGCAATCTCAACTGGTAGTTTACTATTTCTTTTCTTCCTTTTGCCTCTTTTTATTCGTTTAACTTATATTACATTATCACTATTATAAAAATATTCCTTGTTATTATGTTGTTGAATGCTCAGTAGCACATTTTTACCAAAGTGTATGGTATTCAGACCATAAGGATATATAGTGTTAAAATATTTAATGAAGTGGTTCTCCCACCACAGTCTATTTTTAGCTTGTGGGACTATTCTAAGAATAGAAATTTCAACATTTTCAAAGCCATGTAGATGAAAGTGCTTGATTTCAATTTTAGAATTATTATTGTTATTATATTTGTAATTTTTGGTATTTGATCTATGCAGGTTTAAACGAATATTGATATTATTGCTAGTTTGGCCAATATATTTAAAATTACAAATTTTACAATTTAACATATAGATGCAATTGAAGGTTTTACATAAGAAAAAATTAGAAGTATTATCATATTGTTCCATGTTTAACATTGGACAAGTTTTACATCTACTATTATTGCACTTATTATAACGAAAATAATTTATGTATTGATCTTGTATAGTATCATAGTTATAATTATAATTGCGGAAGTTAATTTGTTCATGTAGGTTTAAAGGAGAAGGAATATAATTGTGATTATGTTTAATCTTAGAGATGTTGTTCTCATATTTATAATTTGAAAAATATTTATGCCCTATGAAATCTGAATTCCAGAAAGTTCTAGTCTTGTAGGAGTTCACCCTATTACCAACAGTATTACCTACCATGTAATTTGAACCACCGAATCTGTGATTCATTATATAACCTTTCCCTAAAACTATATGTTACAACAATGGAGACGAATCGAAGTTGGCGTCGGAAACCGGTAATTAATTTAATTAATGAATTAATATTTGAAAAAAATGTATTAACATCAAGTGTCATCCAGTACAAGTTTTAAAAAATTTATTTGAACTTGATTGGATGAATAGAAAGTTTTATCAACGGTTGAAAATTTGAACAATATATATATATATAGTTCAAATTTCAACCGTTATATATATATATATATATATATATATATATATATATTGTTCAATTTTCAACCGTTATATATATATATATATATTGTTCAAATTTTCAACCGTTGATAAAACTTTCTATTCATCCAATCAAGTTCAAATAAATTTTTTAAAACTTGTACTGGATGACACTTGATGTTAATACATTTTTTTCAAATATTAATTCATAAATTAAATTAATTACCGGTTTCCGACGCCAACTTCGATTCGTCTCCATTGTTGTAACAATGTAACTGTTAAAACAAACAAAAGTTGGCGTCAAAAATCTATTTTTCTGCCAAACTAGCCAAACTGGATGTGCATTGTTACAACAAGGCAGAAAAATCATGCTCTTTTTTCAATTCCTACTATTTGTTCACTCTCTCCCTATATATATATATATATATATATATATATATATATATAATGACTCCCTCTAGCACTCGTTAAATTAACTCCTTTAAATTATTTTCTAATTCTTTGGTAAGATACTTTGATAATCTTAATCTAATTGCTCGCGCGCGTTTACAACCAATCACGACTCCTGTTAGAAAGGAGTTGCACGTTCTTCACCGCCAGTATAAAAACTCAGATCGCTGTGTGCTCACTCTCTTTAGTTCTTTGTCCCCTACTCCGACTAGACGGGTCATCCCGCTAGCCGCTCTCATAAAAAAATGATTAACCCCGCACGCAAGCGCACTCGGCCCTCCGATGCGTATAGTGCAGGAATACTCCAAAAGATTTTCTCCCCTTAATTTTTCATATCCCTCACACCCAAATTTAAATACTCTCAATACTACCTTCAATTAATTTTTTTTTTACATTTATTTCATTCTAACATTATAAATATTAATATTGATTAATTAATTAATTAATAAAAAAATTTTTAATACTATTCTGCAGTACTGGGCTAAGGTAAAGCCAATCAAAGCTACACCCAAATCTTCATGATAGGAAGTTAAGTTTCCACAAGGAAACAGGCACTCCATTAACCATTCTACGTATGTTCTTTGTCTGCTCACCAACGACATGTTTTCGTCGCTGCTGCTTGTTGCTTCTGCTATGTTTTTGTGTGTGTCCATTAATTAACTATTCCAAATGAGCTTGAATTTCATATATCTTTTAACATGAATAAAAGATTAAAACCAAAGAAGATCTTGTGTATCAAGAAATCCCCATCGACAAATCTCCATACAAATAACCGACAGAAATCAGCCTCGGTTACATTATATTACATATATATGTTCAAATTTTCAATTGTTAATAAAATACTTTCTATTCATCCATTCAAAGTAGGAATTGACTTAAATTTTTTTATATGATTTGTTTCAAATAAACATCTGAGCCCACGTATAAAAGAAGTCTATGAGCACCACTCGACCATGTTCTTGTTTAAGAAAATTCAGCATTGTCTTGTTCTTGTCCAGTGTTGGAACGTAGAGCGAATAATCACGCTCCGCTCACACACTTTCTGAACCGAACGGCGGCAACCAGTCAACTTTGTATCTTTTGATGATTTGCTTTAGCAAAAATTGTATCGCCGCTACTAGTATTTGTACTTCCCTCTCGAATGTGCCCGGGGCTGACAGAGTTGACAAAACGAGGAAGACCTTGGATTAGAAACGACCCTAAAAAAAGAACATTGAGAACTTCGGAATGTAGCACGAATGGTCGTGCATCCACAGCCCTCTGGGCCTTTTTTTCCAACTGAGGCTCGTTTCGAGGTTTGTGCTGCGCCGGGCTTGTAGGTTAAAAGTGGCCGTGTCGGCAGACGCAACTCTACTCGATCGGACACTGTAATCAGAGCGGTGATGGGTGGTCCACAAGGAAGCAAACGGTTCATTTTTGGATACTTAGTTTATGTGGAATGTGTGTGTGTGATTTTTGATTGATAGAAACATAAGTTTAAATGAATGTTTTGTTCTTAATTTAATACATCTCTTTAAGACGTGATCGTCAATGTGGATTTAGAGGGTTTTATTCATTGGCTACTTAAAAAAACTTTAATAGGCAGAAGTTTTTTTTAATAAAAGAAATTATGTTTCATACGTTTTTGAAAACAATATTAATTAAACCAGTCAAATTATTTTAAAATTAGTTGTTTTCTGTCCAAGGACGTCTTAAGACTTCCTGAGGCCCTGGGCCCCTACTAAAAACTAGGCCCTTGTCCCCTACTAAAAATTAGGCCCTGGGCCCTTGCATAAGTGTAGGCCCCATCTATGACCCTTAAAAGTAAACGGTACATGGCATATGTTGTCAAATACTCGTACAAACAATAACCCAAAACAAATAAATGTGCATGATTAATAATTGCACGTACCAGCTCGTCCGATTGCCGCCTTTTGACTGAATGAGTAATGATGGTGTATGGTGGTAGGCCTAGGCTTGTATGTGGATGACGGTTATCACATGTAACCAGTTGACGTATTATCCGAAATTTCTAGTTTTTCGGAGAATACAACCGGAAATAACATTTGACCTTTGAAATTATTCGAATTATGACATGGGCGTAATGGAGAATATTAAGGCCCCCGTGCTAAGTCAGGTTTTGGGCTCCAAGCTTTAATAGGTACTTGGTGTCAGTCAGGCTTTGGGTCACCTAGAATCCCTGGGCAATGCGGGGGTATACATTACACCATTGAATTATGATCTTCTTAAGGCTGAATCGAGAACGAGAAGAGGCCCCCATTGCAGCCGAGACCTGGGCTCGGCCCCATTTGGCCCATGCCTTAAGACGTCCCTGTTTCTATCAATATATTATAGTGCCAGAAATTTGAGAGATTTAACGGGATCTAAGCTGTGGTAGCCTAGTGGTTATGATCACTGACTCGTGGCCGGTGTGTCAAGAGTTCGAGTATGATGCCCCTGAAGACCCATCGTGTTGAGGAACTGAGGTACGTTAAATCTGTCGAGGCTCTAAGTCTTCCCGTTGGGATGGTGTGGAAGAAAAATAGAGTGCCAAATCAGGTTTCGACCTTGTCACTTGACCATGGTTCAAAATTCTGAGGTCCGTGGCCAATAACCTTAGTGTTGTTTTATGGTCCGACGTTATTATACGCAGTGGTTATTATACGCCTACCTGCAGTGGTTGTAACCGTCGGTGTCGAGTCACAGATTCGAAACCCAGAGTCACCGAAAATTTGTCGTGGCACAAACTCTCCTTTTGGCGTAGTTTAGAAAGGGAGTTTCGTCGCCAGTAGCCCTTGTGTCGCTCCAGAGGGCGACTCAAAATAAAATAAAACCGGTGTGGTCTGTGATGGATTCTGCCAATTTAATTCCTTACTTCAAAGCAGCCCTTCTTCACGAACCCGGGGTACCCTAGTGATCCTTCTCTATTTTCGACCCTCTTTCTTGTCATTCAATTCATTCTTTATTTCTCTTCCCTTCTAGACCACAGATATTAAAACAAATGTTTGGCGTAGTATAGCCGAAATCGGCTCTTGCGCCAATAAACCCCAAAATCACTCACTCACTGAAAGCAGCCCTTCAATGCAAAAGAAAGCATTAACTGTACAGGTTTTACTTTTGTTCGATCCAAAGGAAGATGGGCAAATCACATAGCTCTAACAAGGGGAGCTCACGACTAAGGAAATTCATTTGGGGACGAGACTTAGTGCAATAGTAGTACTGCTTTGGGGTGTTCAACCCTCAATGTAATTCCGCCGAATGGGCAGTCCATTCTTCGAAACTCATGCTTAGCTTTTATACAATTAAGTTTTAATTATCTCCAATGACGCAGCAGCATGGTTGGTAGAGTACCTGTTTCCCACAAAGTCTCGTCCCCAAATGAGTTTTCTTAGACGTGCTCTCTCTCCTCTTGGTAAATAAAATATTGATTTCTATTTGGATTCAAGAGGAATTTATTACTATTTTTCCAGGACTTCCAAGAGTAATTTCAGAAAGTTCACTCGGCCGCCTTTTAAAAACATTTAACGTTGTTTTAAATTCCTCTTTACGCCCAGTGTAATTATATTTTTATAAAAGTCGTTTTGTAGTAGATAGTATGGATCGATATACAGTCAGCACTCGTATATGAATAAAAGCTTTTCTAAATCTATAAACGATCAAAATTCATCCATAAAAGAAGAGATCATTTAAAGAAATGATGCACCAAAGAGAAAAGTACTTAAAAACTTGCAAGTATTTGGTGATATGAAAACTTTATTGCTTGCACATAAATTTTAAATACACAATCTATTCTTGATATCGGTATTCTTACTTCACAAATCTGTAAAAATGACTTTTCTTTATGAGATGTGAACATACTTTTGTTTGAAATAATAAATTATAGTTTAAAAAAAATCCTTTTATAGTTAATCGAACTAAGTTGTAATTTAATCTTTTAGTCGCCAAATCTGAAGTTAGTCGCCAGAGGCGGAATGGGAGCTGAAAATAGAAAATCGTTAATCCTGATGATCCTGATCAAGGCAATGAAACAAAGTTATTAAATTATTATATTGTCATCGGTCCTGGAAAAGTGAGCAAAATTTCGAATGAATCTGACCTTTTAAAGTGGGTAAAAATATGGTGTTCAAATATTCCGTTACGTACAAGTGAAGCTTATTAAAGGGTGTTAAAAAGGGCCTCAACATATTTCCTTGTTCTATTCATATAATAGTACTTAATATACTCTCTCTTTGAGAACAAAAAATACTTGCTCCATATTCTCTATATCAGCGGTCACCAACTGGTCGTCCGTGAAAATGTGTTAATTAACCTCAGAGAAATTGGGACATTATTTATATATTTTTTTATGAAGATTCAGTTCCAAAAATGAAGAGTTACAAAACCTTTTATGGAACATGGATTTTTTTTCAAAATTTCAGTTACTACTTTTTAGCGAAATTTCTTTAGTTTAGTGAATATTTAGCTTCTTTTGCAGATGTATTTAGCGTCATTTGAAAGCGAGAACTACCAGCCATAGTAAATTGGCGGAACAGCGCTTTAGTTTGTTGACATTTATTGCCTTGATAGACTTAAATAAGCAACAATATATTTACAATGGTCCACTATATAGTGGTCAATCACATTAGTAGTCCACCAAATACAAAATTATACATACAACAAACTCTACAAATTGGCAACCTCTGTTCTAGATCTTTAGGTATCCGACTACTTGCGACAACTTTTTTTTAAAAAAATTGAGATATGGGGATTTTGTGGTTGTTTTTAGAATTGTTTAATACATTTTTAAAAAAAAAAAAATGCTAACATTAAGAAGAAAAAAAAAAGAAATTATTATTGCTAAAAAAATGGGTAAAAGTTGACAAAAAATGGCATAAATGGGGCCCCTTTTGTACCAAAAGTTTATGAACAAATTTTCAATTGTTCAACTCTAATGGGTTGCTATGTTATTCATTTTTGAAATGACCTTTAGAAATTTTAATTTTTACAAAAACTACAGCACTTTATCTTAGTTATTATATGAAATTGCTTAAAAAACAGTGATTGTTAAATCTGAAGATTAAAACATTTCTACTGTTATACAGAGCATACACCAAAAAATGTTATTTTATTATTTTCAAAAATTTTTGAGCATTCGCTGTCCCCGTTTGAGCAATTTAAAAAAAAACACATTTCGAGTAAAACGCGTTTTAATGTATGATATCTTCTTAAAGTAATGACATCTACTTTTACTAAAACACTTGTAGTTTTGGTTCTAATGAACGCGGAAAATAATAAACTTGGTATTTTTATAAAGCTGATAAGATGGTATATAAAACAAAATCATAAAAAGAATTTGCAATTTTTGGGAAAAATTTACAATTTTAGGATAGTCGGATACCCCTTAAGAATAACGTAGATTCTTATTAATTATAATAATTAAAGCATTTGAAAGTGTAGATTCAGTTGTGTAATTTCTGAAAACCGATGAAATTTTTCTCCACATCTTATACAAAATATATACAGTTCTTTAAAAACAATCAATCGAAGGAAAAAAAAAAGAAATGCTTTTTAAAAATATTTTACCTTCAGGATTTTTTATTACGGTTACTTAAAATTAAAAATAATCAGCACAAAATTTTTTTAAAAAAAGGAAAACAAATAGTTTTTAATTGCTTCCCTTTTCCATTAGATTTTTAGCATTCCGCACCAGAACCCAGATACCTACTCACGTGTCTTTACACCTGACCCTCACCAATCGACAATCAATTAACTTGCTTTTATATAACATTGCGTAACTCCATTGACGTACTCCAAATACCGGACTTCTGGGTCCAGAACCATCCCTTTTCGGTTTAAAAAATAGCACTGGTTTTACATTTTCATAGAGTGAGTGCTATCTCTATTTCAAGGCTAAAAGGAAAGTTAGTTCTTTCAAAAAAAAAGGTAGATAAGAGACAAAAGTAGCGACGCAGAGTTCGTAAACATCCATTAGAATGGGCAGAAAGTCGGTTTCGAATAATGTCAAGGTTCTGTGCGTGGAATGCCAAGCGTCTGTTTACGGAATGCTGCCCAATGCGAATCAGTGCTGAATTATTATCGGATTGTTGGTTGGGCAACCCTGGGTTTCTTAACTTTCTCTCGTAATTTGGGTACGTCTAGGGTGCTGCGAGGTGAAGCGGTGTAGGCAATGTGGATTTTTTTTGTTTCTTTTTTATGTTTTAGTGTTGGTTAAGACTAATATAAATGCTGTTGTGTTGTGTGCAATGGAAAGCTAAAAATCTGACATGCGAGGTCGTTACCTTGTTGGTGATAACCGTTCCGTGTTCCCGTCCAGAAATAAAATTATTATGGGGGTATTTTCGTGAATTGGCTTAAGTCACGTGACGTGGTTACCTCTGGTTACCCCTTACATCCGATACCTCTTGTCTGTCAACCCGGCTAGATGTGTAGGAGGAACAAAATAATCCACAGAGGCGAGATACTCAAATGTCGGGATAATATTACAGAAATTTAACTGAGTCTAAGGAAGCTCAAATACGCTCATTTACAACTACGTCGCATACTTTTACTTAATCAATTTTACGATACCTGAATCCTTAATGCTTCGGATCCTTCACGGAAAACTTCAGGCACTTTCTTCGACTTGGATCAATTGACGATGGCTCCACGCTCCGTAATCTTTAATTTCACTGCTTTTCAATCTTCACTCACTTCTACTTGCACAAATTAGACGTATTAACTTCAGCTTGTTAACAACTACGTTTTAACAGATCACTTGCTTCACTAAACTTCACTTAACTTAACCTCTCACTTCACTCCCTTTCGACTCGCGAAAACCGAATTTATATAATATTCCTCATTTACATAAATCACGTTTGGTTTCTCGATGAAGGTTGGTTGAAATGAATATTTTGTTTTAAAGAAAAAAGAAGTAATTAGTAGAAACGCGTATAGATCCGTCACAACGTCCTAGTCATATGATAGCCATAAATGTGTAGGGAATGAAATGTGGGAGGAAGGGAAGGAAGACTAGCCATATCCAAAAATCAATCTATTTATTGATCTCACAATTTAGCAACGCAACTCAAATAATTTCAACGAGAAGAGTTGTTCTCAATCTAAGCAATATGTGGATTAATATGCGCGAATAATGAGAACACTTTAAATATCGACCCTCTTATTTCAGGATCAAATCTACTATCTTAATTATCTGAACACTAATTAAACAAGTGATCAATCGCCACTTTAATTCTTTCACCTATTAAGTATTTGAAATACGCTATAAAATGGTATAATACCTGAGCAGTAGCAATCTGTCCTATCTCCTCACTTTCTCTCCATCTAGCTTGAAAGCCTAAACTACATAAAGCCGACCCTAATTTAAACAACCAAGGTTTTTTCTTCAGAGGGTTGGTTATGGATAAACTCGAATTGATAGACCAAAGATTTCCCTAGAGGATTATATTTTTGAAAGGACGTGGATAGATCTGTCACAAACATTTCCAGCCAATCAGTTCATAAATTTGTGACGTCAAAGTCACATGATGAATATGATCACGTTTTTCGAACCACTTAGCTCATGGGCTACTTTGTTGCCAAATTGCTTTTTGCAGATTCTTTTATAAGTATATTTTTGTATACAATAATAATGCACATAGATCAAGGGTGGGTGATTATTTTGGCTCGATAACCGCATTGTAAAAGCGAGATATATTGGGAAACAAAAAAAAAAAAACACCTTTTTAAAAATGAATGCATTTATTAGGTAACTTTGCATCCTCGAAAAGGTCAACAATTTTACCATAAAAGTGAATAAGTGTAAGTTGAAAAAAATTGCGGCAGTTTTATTAAATTTATTTTCTGTGATAATTTCACTTCTATAGCTGCAAGCCTATTTAATTGTAGAATCTGTTTAGTGAGACAAATGTACCCTATCACACTTTTCTAGAATTATTATTATTTTAATATCAAGAATGAGATTGCTTGTTGAAATTCTCATCACAGCCTCCAGGTTAATATCAACCAACTTGCGTATACATTTACTCTTACTGATCTTCATGCAAGAAAAACTTCACTCACAAATATATGTTTACCCAAACATAGAGAACATTTCCTCTATATATTTGGTTTTCTGTCTGAGAGCAACAGAAAAACTCTCCACGGGTCGCTATTTGCCTACCTCTGGACTGAATTCATGTGGCATCATAATCACATGTTAATAAATGTGTTTCCAGCCAATCAGTTCATAAATGCATGTGACGTCATAGTCATGTTAACTATAAATGTGTTTCCAGCCAATCAGTTCATAAATGCATGTGACGTCATAGGCATATGTTAACTATATTTGTGTTTCCAGCCAATCAGTTCTTAAATGCATGTGACGTCATAATCATATGTTATTCTATAAATGTGTTTCCAGCCAATCAGTTCATAAATGTATGTGGCGTCATAGCCATATGTTAAATATTAATGCATTTCCAGCCAATCAGTTCATAAATGCTCGTGACGTCATAGTCATATGTTAAGTATAAATGTATTTCTAGCCAATTACTTCATGCGCTTTCACGCCAACTTGTTTTTGCAGATTCTTTTAAAAATATCTAGTTGTAGGCAATGATAATGCACATAGGTAAATAAAGTGCACTTTATTTTCGAAAGTACAATAAAAAAAAATCTTTTCTTTTTTTAATTTTGAAAAGCTTTTAGAGAGAGACGGAGAGAATATTAATACTTTAGCATCTCTTTACTAAATACCAAATTCGAAATTTAGTAGAACTAGTGAACAATGAAGAAGGGCCGTGGGTAGCCTAGTGGTTAGAGCATCGGACTCCAGACCTGAGGGCCTAAATACCACCTATAGACGGAGTACGTGCTCGTTAAATCAGTGGGTCCGAAAGTCTTGTGAGCGGTCGCAGCAGAAACCACGAGTGCAGGGGGCTCGAGAATATTTCCCTCCCGTTCAGTTCCATGCTAAAATTGTGGAGGTGGAGATAGGTGGTGTCGCCATCTATCGTTAAGAAGTCCAACCTGTCTCACAGGCAATGGCAACTTTCATTCCTTTCCCTGCGGGAAGGACACGACAACAACAACAACAGTAGAACTAGTAGATGATGTCAGTCTTGAATTTTGAGGAGAACGCTTGATTGTACTTATTGGGTGACGGTCATGAATTAAGTCCATTCCGTTCTATGAGTTTCTAAAATTTTTCTTAGAAATAATTTCCCATTGAGTGGTTTGTGATCGTTACCGTTTTCTTGTTAAGCTATTATTGATCTATGTCAACACGATACTTTGAATCTAATATCTTGTCTGAGACAATTATTATTCATGGGATCTTTGCCTGATGGAAAAAATTGGCAGATTGCCTAGGAGATAAGTTATTCTGGCGCTGGTGGTTAATTGGGTTTGTAAAATAATCGAATTTTTAAATGAACGATTATGATGGGTTAAATTCATGGAGGTCACATGATGAATATAATCATGTGTTCTGCACTGAATTCAAAACTGACATTAGACTTGTTGTAAAATTAAGAGAAAATCTCAAATTTGATTTGATAAAGGTATTCTTAAATAAAACGTATACTTTTCAATCAAGTGAATTTTGTTTACTTATGTGAGTAATTGTTAACAAATATGTTCTTTTTAAAAAAAAATTCTGCAAAAAGCAAAAGTTGGAAACAGAGAAGCGCATGAACTTATTGGAGGGGAAAACGAGATTGTGCATTTATCATTTGACTATGACGTCGCAAGAATTTATGAACTGATTGACTGGACGCACGTGATTACAGTTATCATGTGACTGTGACGTCATACGAATTTAGTCTACTGAAAAAAATATATGAAGAAACAAAAGTGTGTGTATTTGTTAATGCATATTGTTTATATGCATGTGTAGCTGAATTGAATATTTTAATTTTAAAATTTCATAATTCATCCTTTGGGGGGGGGGAGGTAGACTAAGCAGTTATTTGTTTCCTTGTTTGTGTGTTTCTTTGTTACAGTGCAGCTCTTTTAGATAAGTTTTCAGAAATTTATTCTAAGCAAATGAAAAACTCAACACTGATGATGGCTTTTGTGTGGTAGTGGGTGTGTTGTAAATTGAGTACAGATTGACCAAGTTTTTCAAAAAAAGTAGCATTCTTGTCAAAAACTCCAGTATCTCAACTTAGAATTTTGGTTCCCTTGTGAGTTCCTTTTAACATGACTTATGAGGAAATACGAATATACTTATCTTAGAAACACAAGGACATCAATTCTTGTCAGACATATCTTGCAAATTCACCTCAGTTTTGTTATTGTAAGAATATGTTGGCTGTAAAAATATTTTTGTTTAATAATACTAGAAAAACACTTCCTTTGTATTATTGCAAAACAACATTCAGCTGTTGAATTATTTTTTAGATGCAAAGATGGTATATTCGAGGGAATTAAGCTTATGATGGAATATAAACTTGATTTGATGGGCATTGAAAAGGAATGAAATTTTCGCGAATGCTTTGTCATGGAACTATTATTTTGTGATTTGAGCTCTCTTGTTAGTAACCGCTGACTTCATGAATCTGATCTTTGATTAAGAGAGATTTGAGATGATACCTTACTCGGCAAACCTCCCCGTCACACCACAAAAGAGGTTCATGGGGTCTAAACTTAATTCAAAGTGCTCCTGGGATTTTATGTGACGTTTGTTTTTCTTTTTCAATTCCTTCTATTAGTTCTCTCTCTCTCTCTATTTATTTATATAAGTATTTATCTTGTTCAAATTTTCAATCGTTAATAAAATACTTTCTATTCATCGAATCAAGTTCAAATAAAATTTTAAAAACTTTTAGTGGATGGCATTTGATGTTAATACAGTTTTTTCAAATATTAATTCATTAATTAAATTAATTACCGGTTTTCGACGCCAACTTAGATTTGTATCGATTGTTGTAAAAATTGAACTGTTAAAACAATGACAAAAGTTGGTGCAGAAAACCGGTTTTTTAGCCAAATCGGGTGTGCATTGTTACAAAAATGCAGGCAAATCATGCTCTTTTTTCAATTCCTTCTATTAGTTTGCTCTCTCCTTATGTATATATATATATATATAATCTTATTCAAATTTTCAATCGTTAATAAAATACTTTCTATTCATCCAATCAAGTTCAAATAAATTTTTTTAAACTTGTAGCGGATGGCACTTGATGGTACTGTTTTTTTTCAAATATTAACTCATTAATTGCCGGTTAATTAATTAAATTAATTACCCGTTTTCGATGCCAATATAGATTTGTCTCCATTGTAGTAACAATGCAACTGTTTAAACAATGACAAACGTTGGCGTCGAAAACCGGTTTTTCAGCCAAACTGGGTGTGCATTGTTACAACAATGCAGACAAATCATGCTTTCTCTTCAATTCCCACTTTTTGCTCCCCCCCCTCTCTCTCTATTTATTTATCTTGTTTATAAATTTTCAGTCGTTAATAAAATACTTTATATTCATCCAAATAATTTTTTTTAACTTGTAGTAGAAGACACTTGACGTTAATACAGTTTTTTTCAAATATTAATTCATTAATTAAATTAATTACCAGTTTTCGACACTAACTTAGATTCGTTTCCTTTGTTGTAACAATGTAACTGTTAAAACAATGACAAAAGTTGACGTCGAAAACCGGTTTTTCAGCCAAACCGGGGGTGTGCATTGTTACAACAATGCAGACCAAACCATGCTCTTTTCTTAATTCCTACTATTAGTTCACTCTCTCCTTGTTCACTCTCTATCTTGTTCAAATTTTCAATCGTCAATAAAATACTTTCTATTCATGCATTCAGAGTAAGAATTGACTTAATTTTTTGTTTTTATACTTGTGTAACTAAAAAGAGCCTTGAGTTAAGTACCTTCTAATCCTTATAAAATAAGTTGGGTACTTACGTGTTATACCGTCGACCAATTTCATTAAATCGAAAAACTTCGCCAAAGGCCGCGATATGCAAGCCAATAGTGGAAAACTGTTCCTTCACATATTCGAACACAATAATAATGAAAATATTTGGCGATGTTTTTTGAATTGGCAAAATTGGTCGACAGTATGATACGCAAATATCATAAATGGTATAAAAAAGCGCCCAGGCGACAGTATCGTTTTTCGTCTGATAAAATTATATTAAAAAACTTTACAAATTGATTTTTAAATTTTAATTTTCGTCGCACTACACTTGCTATTGGTGACGGCGCTCGTTATTCTGAACCACGGTAAATTGGCGAGGGTGACACCTGAGTTGGCACTTCTTTGTCTATATTTCCAAGCCAACGTGAGGATTTTGAGCTTCAACAGATTCAAATGTACGGCAGGTCTTCACGGTATCCAGATTCCAGCCATCTTCTCGACCAGTCACGAGTTCTAGACTGCGACCACTTGGGTACCACGACCAAAAAAATTTCTAAAAGAGTCATTAAGTCGTAAATTAGAATTTCTAAAATATGTTTTTCATATTTTTGTTTCATGGATCGTTATAGGGAAGACTGATTTATCCTGAATTTCGTGTTCGTTACTGATATTTAAAAATATATATTCCACTACCTTTTCTTTCTTACCTGTTTCAAATGAAAAATTGGGGTTCTTGTTCTTCATATTCTTCCAAAAGAATAGAACGATTCTTAAACATCGCCAAACGATTTGTTAACACGGTCTTCTCAAGGACAACTTTAATAAAGGAATATGTTTTTTTTTTCTTCTTTCGTTGGTGGTGTAACGTAAATGATTCTAAGAAAGGTTTTAACAATGCTGAATGGGGGAGAGAGATATATAGGGACTATTTAAAGAAAACCTTGAAACCGAGACGGTAATTTAACCCTCTTAATGTTTACGTGAATTAAAAATGACAATGCCCTAATCTATTATTGTTTAAATGAATGACGTGTTTGTAATTTGCTGTGCAATTAACGTTACGTAATGTGTGAGGAATTGAAATCATAATTCAGCATAAAGTGCAATATCGGAAACAAAAGCACAGGTATGTGCAATTTTAAGTTTGACTTTGAACTTGAAAAGATACACACAAACCACAGGTGAATTATAAGGCATGGGACAATGAATTGCGAGAATATAATAATAGGAAACACAATTAGTTTCGCGTGATTTGTGATCTTTAAAAATATTCTGTCAAATTTTTTCTCGTACATGTATACCTGTGCTGTGAATGCTTTAAAATAAAATGGGAAATTTTTTTAAAAAAAAAAAGAACTCTTAGCTCTATTGAGAAATATTTCAGAAATAAATTTTCACATGCACAATAAAATAAGTGGTTTTACTTTCTTGTGAATATCTTGAAGTCAGGGCCACACATCCGAAAAACTGGTTAGTGATTCTGATTGCTGTGGCGTAGGTCCTGGGTTCGAATCCCGGAGAAGGCATAAATTTTGGAAGGTATAGTGCCTGTGAGGCATGGGGGTACTCTAAATGTCCGTCGAGCCGCAAGTCCTTTCGTGTGGTTGGTGGAAGGGGAAGAGAGGTGGAAGGTCTCTGACCACCTCCAGGTATTCTTCCTCAAAATTGGGGCGGAACCGAGCCAAATCGTGCCGTCACCTCTGGTGCTCCAAGTTACAACTAACGACCGGCGTAAATTACTAGTCCGATGCCACGATGAATTTCGTGGGCCTCGTCAGACAGATGTCTTAAGCAACATCATCATTTTAAAGTCGGAAAGGCCTAGACATGAAATCTGTCGTGTTAAAATTAAGAGGGAAGATTCTATACTCGTCAAGTGGCAACGGGGAGGGGGGGGGGGCGCAGTAGCCTAGTAGAGGACAAGGTAACGGATTCGTGGCAAGCATGTCATTAGTTCGAGCTTAATGCCGCTGAAAACCCACCGTGTAGAGGAGTGATGCACGTTTAATCAACGAGAGAACAAACTTCCTCCCGTTGATGTGGTAGTTAGGAGAGGGGGTGCCAGCTCAGATGTCGTCCTCGTCACTTGACCATAGTTCAAAATGACGAGATCCGTCGCCAAAAGCCCTCGAGTAGTTGAAGAGTGTGCAATGTTTTTTCTCACTCAAGTGGCCACGGTAGCTTAGTGGTCAAGGTCACGGACTCGTGACTGTGGCATGTCATGAGTTTGAATCTAGTGCCGCTGAAGACCCACCGTGTAGAGGGTAGTTAAATCTCCAGAGGCTTATTGTTCTATTCTTAGTGTAGTGTGGAAGTTAGGAGAGGGGGTTCCAGCTCAGGTGCTGTCACTTGACTATGGGTCAAGCTATTCATGGCCCTTCACCAATAGCCCTCGTCTTGCTTCATTGTTTGGATAAAATGTATTGTTTCTTGTGCTTAAAAAAATTCTGTACAAATAATGTTTAAAGTTGCATTAAATTTTCTTTTGGTGACATTTTAATGAAGCATCAAGTAATGTTGTTTAGAGTATCAGTAATGCTCTTACTAAAACATGTATAAAATGATCGAATATGGAAAAAAAATATTTAACATTGGAATATAGAGAATTCTACATTCAAATTTTTTATGAAACTTTTTTTTTTAGGAAAAGGATAACATTTTCAAGCTTATATTTATTAATGTTTAGAAAAATATTTTTCATTTTTATTGCCGATTTCCCCCTCCCCCCGATATACAGTTTATTTTTAAAAAAAGTATACAGATAAGTCCTTTAAAAAGAATCCCTCTATTGCAGAAATAGATTTCTTAATTTCAAAAGAAAGAAAAATAGAGCAGAGATGTTTTTAGGTTTATTTCTCCATAGCAAAAATGCAGATTCGCAAAATGCATGTTTACAGTGAAATTTGTTTTGTGCAACCATCTTCTTTTTTCTGCGGAAATCTGAAGAAAAAACCCCAATTCGCTGTTATTTTAAAAAAACACCATCAATTTTTTTCAAAACTTTTTCACTGACATACTGAGAACCCTTTTTGCTGATGTATTTTCTTTTTTTATTTGATGTTCTGTTGCCAGAAAATCTCATGAAATAAATAAACCACCTGCATTAGCCGAAATGGAATAAAAAACAACCAGTTAGAGAAATATTGTTTGGAAGAAAAATTCACCTTTCAACAAGTATCGAGTTTTTTTTGTTTTTGTGGAAGGGGGTATTGACGAATGATTCTAATTTGTATTCTGAAGTTTACCGTTCTGCATCACCAAAACTGATTTAGAACGAAAATGGCTATAAAAAAAAAGAAAGAGAATGGAACATTCGGTTTAGGCTCAGAAGAGAGGAATGAATATCTTCAATGCTCATAATTCTTTTATTTCTTTCTTTGATGTGTTTTGAAGAAAAATTAGCATAAAATATAAATTTGATAACGATGATTGAAGAACTGGAATGATTGATATATTGTTAAGCTAAAACAACATTTGGAACGATGCTGGTATATATTAGAATACGTTAATATTTTTTTTGCTGTAAATTTTGTTATGTTTGTTCTTTCCTCCCCCTATTCTAATTGTATTATTTTTGATGGATAGGCGCAGTAGAAGTATAAGCATCGTTCTGTTGCGCCACAGAAAGACATTTTTAAAAAAAGTATTTCTATTTTTTGAAAACATATTTCTTTTTTGGGCAAATTATACAGCTGTCCATACTCCATGCTCAATTTTCAAAAATATCTGAATGTTTGCTACGTAAATATTACTTTCTGGTGTATTTATTTTGTGCTAAAAGTTTTTCATTTTCCTGGATTAAAACAGTAATATGTATATTCTAACCAACTGGCGCTAAATATCAAAAATTTATTAATTTATTGCTTTCTCAGACTCACGGTTACGACGTAGTCTGATACCTCTGAATTTTTATTTTAGCTTATAAAAGTACATCAAAATAAGCTGTATTTTGCTGTGCAGAACTGGAAAATAACAAGGCTTTAGAGGATATTTGCAAAATTACAATTCAGTTGTTTTGCAATGAAATTGTTTCTATTAGGTTAACTAATACAAGGCATAGTTTTCATGAACTGAAATATTCCAATCAGCAACTTTTTCAAATTATCATAAACATGCGTAAATGTTACAAAAATGAGAATGATCGTAGGAGTTGTGGAACAACCTTGACTCTTACAACACGTTTGTTCTTCCTCCGACCTAAAAAACATTTCCTGGGTTGTCTTGAATGATAGCTTTCAATTTGCATATAGATGCTGTTTTAGGACGCAACGCAAATGTATCGTGGATGTGAGAATGTTTCTTTCCAAAAATGGCGACTTTCTGGAGCCATTTTAGATATTTAGGAAGAGTCAAGCTGTTCATAAAATTGGTATTTTGAATTGCATGGTGAATCTTTTGTCGTAAAGGTTCGGTTTACGGATTTTATACGTCTGAAGATGTAAAATTATTAGTAAGAAATATTGTATGGGGAAAACTTGAGGTGAAATCGGAAATTTGTTCCAACGCTTAGCTAAAAAGATTTTGTTTTTTAAATAACATTCCATTTAGAACTTTATGGAATGGATGTTAAACTTTCATCCATAGTTGAGTGCTTTTTGATTCTATCGAATCTTACCTATTACAACTTACATGGAAATAAGAATTGAAAAAGTTAAGAAAATGTATGGGAAGAAACAAATTGTCGAAATAATGGGCTATAAATTCATGAAAGTCACGTGATAAGAAAAATCACGTGTTCTCCATTGGATTCAAAACTGACTTTAGACTTTGAACCAAGTTCATTTTGTTTACACGTATGTGCGTTATTGATGACTAATATACATTTTTTAAAAGGAAGTTTCTGTAAAAAGCAAAAGGTGGCAACAGTAAAGAGCAAGAACTAATTGGGTGGAAACACGTGATTGCATTCACCATGTGACTATGACGTCACATGAACTGATTGTCTGGAAACACGTGATAATAGCTTTCACGTGACTGTGAAGTCACATAATTTTAGCCCATTGTAAGGATACGATTTTTTTTGTTACGTGGTTCTAAAAATAGTTTTTTTTTCTGTTTTTCTGGCAATTGAAGCAAAAATAACGTTTTCCAAGTTGCTTTAATATTGTTACGAATTGGATTACAAAAATATTTCAGTGAAATTGGATATTATGATAGGGTTAAAAATGTATAGTATTTCCTTTAATTTTCCCCATTAGTGTCGAAAAATGTTTTTTTTTCTTTGCTAAAAGTCAGTGAAAATCGTAGAAAAAAATCTATATTACTTTTTAAAGATTCAGAAAAATAATAGCGTATGAGCATGGAATTAATGGTTCGAATTAATTATCTGTAAATGTACTTAAAATATTGAAATTTGTATTCTATGGATTTCAAAGTATCATTCATTTTTATTCCATTTTTGTTTTTCTAATTTATTTGTTATGATATTTTTAAACTTGCATCAAATACCTTTATCATTTAGAGGACGAATTTTACTTATAAACTGCAGAAACAAAGTTTTTCAAGATGTTCTAGAAAAATTCGTATTCGTGCCGAACAAGCTTTTTCCAAGTTCAAGCGCATCCGAATAATAGTGGAAAAAAAGTACAAGCACATCGCGTGACAAAAAATACTTATTTCTTTTGGCAAAGTGTTCTACAATCACGAAAGTAGAGTTCGAAAATGATTTTTTTTTTTGACTTCCTTACTTTATACGTTGATGATAGAAGAAATTCTTTCCGAATTATGTTACTTTGATTTTTTTTAAAACTGTAATCGTACCATATCGTTAGTTAATCCCCAATCACAGAATCGATCAAAAAATGAAAATGACTGTCTTTTTAGTCTTTCCAAGTTTGAAGAATTATTGTCTTAAATAAAAAAAAATGAAGTAATAATTGGATTAAAGTGGAGAATATCACTCAATGACGATAATGCTTTTTTAATTGCTCTTTCTATTTTTCATTCTAAGGTTTGATACAGTTAAATCTTTGTTTCTTTTTTGTCACGGTTTATTTAGTTTTTCGCCAACGGATTGATTTTGATTCTATATAACTTAGAAGACTTTTTTTATCGCATTTGATCATGTTGATGAATTGAGTAAATTTCTTGAATTATTTTACTGTTCAATCTGGAATAAATTTCTGATTTAATGTGTCAGTTATTTATTTTTTCATATTTTCTTAAATGTTTATGCCTGAAAATTTGGGACTTTTTTTTTTGTCGAAAACATTTTAGTTTATAATAATGTTCGTTATTTACTTTTACTTCAACTTAGAAAAAAAGTGTTTAAAATCCGAGTAGAAGTTTTATGTATCAATTGTGCGGTTGTGTGTGAAAGATTCCGCAGATGAAATTTTCGGGACTCATTATTTCGTAATAATTTTTTTGTTTAAAGACCCACTTTGTAAAGGGACTAATGGTTGCTTAATACGTCGTGGCTCAAAATACATTGACTTTGTGTGGGAGTTAGGAGAGTGGAATGCGAGCTTAATCGTCGCTTTCGTGTCTTGATTAACTACTCTATGACTGGTCGAGATTCTCTACCCAACTTAAATGTAAAAACAGCTGCAGCCAATCACAGAAACTCCTCTCGACATCAATGAATCTTAACTTTTTCCATCCAAATTTTTGCCATCCCATACACGGATTTGTTGACTAGACTCACCCTGCCCCACTCCCAAACACTAAAATATTTTGTGAAGTCCTGATTTTTATCCCAACTTAAACGCTTCATATCTCAAGATTACAATAATAATATTTTATCTTAGCATTTATTTTTTTAAATGAGCTATTTGAATGCCTTTTAAAGACCAGTGGCTGAGTCGTAGCGTATCGCGCTTCCACGCCACAGGTCTGGAGTTCAAACCTCGGGCTGGGTAAGGCTGAGTCAGCCTTTCTTCCATTCAGTGAGTCGATAAATGAGTACCAAGCTTGGTAGGGAACAAAATACTGGGGGGGGGGGGTCGCTTCAGACTGACCCCTTGACCAGAACATCTCATGCATCCCAGGGTTCAAGGTAATGAAAACTGTGATGGGCATAGTAGGCCTTGGCCCTATATGGACTGTTTCGCCACTGAGATGAAGCATTTTAAAAATAAATTTTGTTTTAAATTTCCCATTTTTGATCAAACAACTATTTTCAGTACGTAGAAATCCCAGTTTATTTTTGCAGGATATAAATATTTTCTTATTTTCATCATATCATGTTTCTGAAAATGGTTTATATGTCTCTCACCTGAGCTTAGTATTCGAAGAAATATAAATAATTTTAGCCTTAACTATTAGGATCTGCAAATATAGGATGCAAATAAGAGACAAGTGGTTAAATGAGATGAAAGATCATTGCAGTAAAGATGGGAAGTTAAAGATGCTAACGATAGATTTTTTTTAAAGATGGAAAGTTTCATTAGATTGATATTTTAAAGAATGCCTCTAATTTACTTATAACAAGTTAAAATTGTCTTGTTTAGTTGAATTGTATGTTTTGGGACTATGAAAATATAAATATCTATTCATTTTTTCTTAAAATAACTAAGTGAATTAATTAAACAAAGCAAAACAAAATCTTTTTTTACTAGTTTATTATTCTTTGTCAATTTTTTAAAAGTTCTAATTATTAAAATTGTAAGACGTTAAAGTAACTGAATAACAATTTTTTTGGTATATAAACTTTTAAACAATGTGAATAATTTTATTAAATATTTATTCGAAAAATAAATATAATATTCGGATTTGTGCTTCATGAAAGCTTATAAATGATAATTATTTATTTTAGCTCTCTCTCTCTCTCTCATGTTCGCTACATTTTATGTCCTTAATTAGTCATCTAACTGAAACTTGTTTATTTTTTTTCCAAAATGAAGTTTCAAAATATGTTATTTTCCACAATTTGTGCAAAGGATTTATTCAAATTGAAACAAGTAATGTAAAAAATTTTTTTTCTTTTTTAAAGTTAACTCCTACTTAGAACAGCTCTGGGAAAAAAATTTAATTTAGTTCATTTTTCTTCAATTAATATTTCTTCAATAGTAACTGTTTAATTCGATAGCTCTAACACGTAAGTGGACTGAAGAGTCTCATACACATGTTGTTCATGACACACAATCACGACACAGTTTTCTTGTGGACTTGCGTTTATTAATTTCTCATAACTTCTGTACATTTACATTGGAGTTGCAGGGCATGCGCAGTTCAGGCTGCGCAATTGGGATTGCGCAGACACAGTTTATACATACATTACTACAGACACAACAACACACTCTACTCTCTTAATTACACAGATAGCGCTTCGTATGCCGTGAACTAACAGTAACAATTAATATTAATATGTATTTACATATGACAGAATCGCAACATTAAGTGGTAATTAATTTTTATTAATTATCTTTAAAGTATCGTATTGTTATCCAAAACAATCGTGTATATAAAGTTTTATTTTAGCTGAATGCTTTGAAACGCGAGGAAAAAAATATTTTTAAAGTTTTGACCCAAGTTGCTAAAAATGAAGCCAACGTGGCTGTATCTGTAATTCTTTAAATAATTATTTTCAGTCAATTTGAATTAATTATAATTAAATTATCGTATTGTTACCCAAAACAATCGTGTATAGAAAATTCCAGCTCAAATGAGCGCTTTAAAATGTAAGAAAAAAACCTTTTAAGGTTGGACTCAAGTCACCAAAACTGCCAACGTGGCTGTATTTGTAATTCTTTGAATAATTAATTTTAATCAATTCATTTTTATTAATTATAATTACATTATTGTATTGTCATTCAAAATAATCGTGTATATAAAATTTCAGTTCAATTGAGTGCTTTAAAATGCATTTTATTAAAGATTGAAAATTTGAACAAGATAAATATAGAGAGAGTGTGAGCTAATAGTAGAAATTGAAAAATAGAAATTGAATACGACTTCAAAATTTATGTTAGCAAAGTTTTTTTATCATAAAACCTTCAAAACATAATACTTGGAAATTATCCATAAAAACTTCAAAATGCCTTGTATTTCTTTTATTGGCTATATTTTTGGAAGTTTTACCCGTGTTTTGAATTTACCTCGAAATGGACGCTTTTGTATTATGGGTTTGAAGATTAAACTTACTTTTTCAACCATAAATCATTTCTCTATATGCAGGGATTAACATTGAGTCATTGTATAAATATACATGTAAAGAAGTTATCAATTGTTTAACATTGGAAGAAAGAACATAAAAAAAGTGATGTTTTTTCATACCGGACTTGACTATGACTTTAAAACATTATTCTTGGAAAAAGAGGAAAAAATAAACATATAAGGAAATATAAACTTTCTGGTTCTTTTGAAATGTTAGAACATTATGGTTTTATTTATTACTGTACAGCATTGTTACGAAAGTTATATTCTCTTCTGTCTTATGAAATATTCAGCGAGTGGTCTGTTTTTATGTCAAAAGTCTCAATATCAGGATGTGAACATCTTTTGATGACAGTATATTTTTGCTGCAACAAATATTTTAAAGCTGAAATTTGTACTAAAAGTATTTTGCTTAGAATTAGATTCCTTTGTCAATACAGAAACGAAATGGCGACGCGAAAGTTATAGCAAATTATTCAAAAATTAATTTTCATACGCAATTTCAGGTATTCCACTATGTGGGATTTTGAAAAAGCGTATACATGGATATTTTTTGATATTTATTGTCACTGTGACGTTTCAGATAAATAAAGATTGCGTGATATTGATTAATTTAAATATTTAGTTTATTATGTCACAGCTATTATTTACACATTATACATTGAAGTTATTAAAATTGTAAAAATTGTAAAATATTGTTTGTGAGGGATTAATTTTTGCGTCCGTTCTCAGCGAAGTTTTCAGTCCCATCTCCCGTTCTCTCTCTCTGTCCTCTCTAGGGTCTCAGGGATGACCAGGGTCGGTGTCTTTAGATTCGAGTTACATCCGGTTCGTGGGTGGATTAGGGGCTCCTCGTGGTGTCGATGGTTGCCAGGGGGATGTCCTAGACAAGACCGCGCAGTATTTTAAGGGTGCAGATGTCATTGCACGTGTGGTGATCATTTCCACAAAAAAAGCCTGTTCACAGCTGTATGGCGGGAAACACAAACACGTTACAATCACCTGAATTGCAATGTGTATATATATATATATAATTGTTTTAAGAAAAACATTACAGAAAAAATTATTCAAATGTATCCCCCCCCCCCATAAAATGGAGATAGAATTACATATTTTCAAAACATTCTCTTTTTATGAAAAATGGTTCAATAATAATATTTTACCTATGTATAGCTAAATCTTTTCTACAAAATCTGAATTAGGGTTTTTGAAAAATTAACATTATTTTCGTAATTAATACTAATTGAAATAATCGATGTTTTTTTTTTTGAAAACTTCTGTGCTCCATTGTATTAAATATGGATAAATCCATTTCTAAATTATATATTTGTCATGGACGTGCTGTCACGTTCATCGGTGTTTGAGGGTTAGGATAAAGATCAGCCCTAATCAGAACAATTCTATTTTATTATTCTATCAATTAATTCTAACAACCCAGGGTAGGAAATGCACCTTTTATTATACACCAGTAAAGGAGCAAAAGCACGTTAGAAGAGATATTTAATACTTAATAATAATTCAAGTAACTAACTCTTAGAACGTTTTGGTAATATACGGTCTGAATTATCGTAATTCCCAGCTATTCAACTTCTCGTCGATATTAATATAATCCAACTTTTTGACCAAATCGTCACACAATCAACAATCTTAAATTATTCAACAATTAAACCTCGAACAACTCTCGACTTGCTCACAGCTATTTTTCGGTAATCACTAACTTTTAACTTCTAACCACTAACTCCTCGTACCTAAAAGTTAATGCTTAAATATCATCCTTCTTTTTCATAAACCGTGTCTTCGGGAGAAAGCTTTCAATAGAACACTATTTAAAGGAAATATTTTTTCCCAAGAGGATTATTAGGATGCTCGTGGATAGACCCGTTACATACTTTAAAAATTCTAGTTCAGGCTCTTTACGTAAATCTTATCTACATCTACATATTGAAAAAATATTATTATTATAGAAGCCTTTTTCATTATAGGAGAATAATTTGAAATTAGGTAATTCTATGTTTATTCTTTGCTAAAAAATTGCGTTTAAATAACTTTTTTTTTGCAATACTATTCTTAAAATAGTTTTTTCTTAGTACATTTTAAGAAAAATGTGCTAAAATTACGAAGAAAAAAAGTAATTATTATTACTAAAATGTGGGAAAAATTGGACAAAAAATAACATTAACGGGGCCCATTCTGTAACAAAAGTGTATGAACAAATTTTCAATTATGATGTGTTGCTATGTTATTCATTTTTGAAATGACCTTCAGGATAAGTGATATTTTAATTTTTACGAACACTAGAGCCCTTTAGCTTAGTTATTATAAGAAATTTCTTAAAAAAAACAGTAATTATATTCTCATAAGGGACTGTAAATTTTGTAATAAAACAGTGATTGATAAATCTGAAGGTTAAATTACTTTTACTTTTATACAGAACATACACAAAAAAATTTCAGTTTATTATTTTCAAAATTTTGAGCAATCGTGTCCCCGTTTGAGCATTTAAAAAATTTTCCGATACAAGTTTTATTTTAAGGTATTAATTTTTTTTAAAGTTCTTCCAATATATATATATTTAAATTTTCTTCTCTGGTACAGGAATACATCTTAGTGCACTTCCAATATTTGAAATGAGTGAGTTATAAGGCATTTTTCTTAGCTTTCTCTTCGTAGAATTTCGACTTAAAATACACTTTTACATTGAAGAACTTTCGTTACTGAACTCTACATTATCCATTTTTTATTGATAATTAAAATTTTGCTGAAATGTTTAATTTATATTGATAAATAAAAAGCTACTTTTGAAATGGAACTTGGAACAGCAAAATTTGTGATTACTATTGGGAATGAATTTATTCCATTTCTTCGCGTGCTTGGAATAAAAACTTTTGAAACGTTTTAAAAAATTCCAAATTTTCTTTTCTTTGCTGTCTATTTTCAAAGCAATTCAAAGTTAGATTGTGAAACGATTTAATTTTGTTATTCCCAATATGTGAATTACGATATTGAAATGAAATTTCGTATGAATTACGAATTTTTATCTTAGAATTCCGTTTTGATATGTGATAATTTTTAAATTTAAAAATTATGAAGTTTATAATTATATATATATATATATATATTGCTTTCACAACTTTTTTTTTGATAAAAAGAAAGTTGTTTTCTACATTTTATGGCCAGTTAATACTTTTTAAAAAAAAAACATTTAATTATAAAACAAACTTTCATTTGAACTTTCTAATTTTCAAAAATAGCATTGAAAGAAAAAAAATGTATTTTTAATTTTTATTTTTAAAAATTGAAATATCTGCAGGAGAAGTTATGTTTCTAATTGATACAGTTTCTGTGTAGCAAATTTGTAAATTTTACGAAATAATCAATGGGCCTGATTCTACTTCTTTTGGCTTCGTGAACGAAAGATAATCGTAACTTCTGTATCCACACATTGTTGTTGTGAAAAAAATAGGTTTTTTTGTTTAAAAATATTGATAATTTTCATCATTTAGTTGTTTTTCATATTTAAGGCATCTGTGCTTTCTTTGCGGAGTACTGAATGCTGCAGCAAAAGCACTTTTACAGATTATTGCCAAAAATTTAGCCGAATTTGCAAAAGCATTTATCAATTAATTTCGTCTGTGTTTTGAAATAAATTAATAGCTAAGCAATTTTTTATTATTTCTTAAAACTGTACTCAAATATACTTTAGTCTATAATCCCCCTCTCCCCCCCCCAAATAATTATAAGACTTTTTTTTTATGTATTTGGGATTTGATCTATACTAGCCCTTTTCTGAAATCATGCTGTGTAATTATATACTATAAAGAAATATAATATGGCATGGTTTTACAAAATTTAAACTATTTTACAGAAAAGAATGGGAATAAAAAAATTGTGCATTTATAAAACAATTTTTATGATTTTAATGCAACGAAATGTTATCGTAATTGAAGAAAATTATATGACAAAAAATGTTTTATAATCAATACAACCTTCAGTGAAAATACAACTTTCAGATTTCTCGGTTGAAAAATATATCAATTTCTTTCTATTACTATTGAAGTAAATTATTATTTCCAAATGGAAGATGAAAACAATAGATCTTTTAAATTGATAGTCCTGAAGGCAGAATTCACGTAAATAAAGTTTTAAGTTCGCTTATTTTAATGAGTTTATTTTCAGATCGAAATATTGAAAACATTTTTGAGGAATTCCATCTACAATTCAATATTTATTATGAATTTAGAAGGATTCCTATTTGTCAGTTATCTTATCTTACATTATTATTTTAAAATACAAAGGAAAGATTTTATAATTTATTTTATAAAAATGACATTTTAAAGTTCCCGTGTTAAGGAAATAATAAACATACCACAAGTTTTTTTTATTTTTAAAACATAGATATTTATTTGTGTAATTGCTAAGCGTGCATTATTACATATTTGTCTAAAAAAAGATTATTGCTTTCTTAAATAAGTCATGTGTGTAAATAAATATATATTTAAATCTGTAACTTTAAAGATTTTTTGTTTTGTGCGTGTGAGTACAAAATATGTTTAGTATTTTTCCAACATTTTGGTTAGGGAACATAAAATAGAGGAAAAACATGCTTCCGCAATTATTTTGGAATGTTAAAAAAAATCTGTTTTTGTTTTATTCCATACATTTATGACAAGAAATACTTTGTTGACAAGATCTTTCTAGTGAGCGTGTATGGCTTTGAAGCAAGAAATATTAGGTTGCTGCATATTTGAAGTATCGATTTTTCTTCGTCTTTCTGTTTTCGTTATACCTTTGTTTTGGCATTACTTCTTTTAAAGTTCTATTAATGGTAATGGGACGCAAATGGATTTTCTTATAATGGGACTTTTCAAATAGATTTTAATGAGAAAAAAAAATCATGTGAATTTATACGCTGTCTGTTTCAGCCGGTACATGCGGGGACGTATGAATTCATCTTAAACTTCTCATATTTTTTATTTTTCAATTCCTACTTTTTGTTCACACTCTCTCTATATTTATCTTGTTCAAATTTTCAATCGTTAATAAAATGCATTTTAAAGCACTCAATTGAGCTGAAATTTTATACACATGATTATTTTGGATGACAATACTGTAATTTAATTATAATTAATTAAAACTAATTCTTCAAAGAATTACAAATACAGCCACGTTAGTATCTTAGGCGACTTAGCGACCATTTTGGCGACTTGTGTCAAAACTTGAAACGGTCTTTTTTTTTGCATTTTAAAGCGCTCATTTTTTAAAAAACATTTATAAACCCCGTGCACCACGCAATGTATAACACAAGGGCATACAACACAGACAGAAGAAAGGATTACAACACAAACATCCATGCCTTCTCCGGGATTCGAACCCAGTCCCTACGGCACCGCAGACAGCTTCACTGACCACTATAAACCGGATGGGCGGCTAAAAAGCGCTCATTTGAGCTGAAATTTTCTATACACTATTGTTTTGTGTAACAATATGATAATCTAATTATAATTAATTTTAATTAATTGTTTGAAATTAATTATTTAAAGAATTAAAAATGCAGCCACGTTGGCTTCATTTTTAGCGACTTGGGTCAAAACTTTCAAAGATTTTTTTCCCTCTCTTTCAAAGCATTCAGTTGAAATGAAATTTTATATACACGATTGTTTTGGATGAAAATACAATACTTTAATGATAATTAATAAAAATTAATTGCTATTTAATGTGATTCTGTCATAGGTATATACATATTTATATTAATTGTAACTATTTAATTAAAATTAACTAAAATAAATTTTTTCTGTTGATCTAAGTAGGAATTTGACTTATATATTTTTTTTTATATTACTTGTTTGTTTTACTCCGGCCTGACCTCAAAATATTCTAAACATCTTGAAATTCGAGAATATGTTTTGTTTTTCTCAAAAATTACAATTTAAATAGCCAATGGTCACAACTTTTTACACATGACGATTATTCTCGTCGTGACAGAAAATCCTGCAACTTCCCCATGACGATTATCCTCGTCAATCAAAGTTAACCGGTAAAGATGTCCACACATATACAACATTGTTAATACATGGTAATCTAAATTCTTTACTAAAAAAATCCCCAACTAACTCATGAATTTAAATGACACCACCTCTACTAAAAACGTATGATTTAAACCGAACTTTTTAAAGATGCTGTCATCTCCAATTATAGATGAGTATATATCCCACTTAACGCCAGCCATCTGATAGCCGTAATAGTAGTTATTGTCCATTCAAACTGCAAACTGCTGGTCATTCATTCTTTCATTGAAGGCACAACGATAAAGAAATGGACCGTCACTAAACTGGTTGGACAGGTGCTAATACTGCGTCTGAGGGCCTTTTTGTGATACCTGTTGCTGGGGCTACCCCCAGGGCTGGGGTCATGCGGTAGGATCGAGCATTTTTTTTTCTTCCTTCGTTTGGGGTTAAAATTTAGCGGTTAGCTGTTGTTGTAATTCTCTTTTGTTGATAGTTCATATACGTGATTTTCTATGTGGAAGTGGACAGACAGTTTTTATTTCTCGTTGATGTTTAATGTGATAAAAGTTATAGTACTATAAATGCGTATTATATTAGATTTTCTCTCTCTTTTTTTCTTATTTTAGTAATAATAATTTCTTTTTCTCTTCTTAATTTTGGTATATTTTTCTTAAAATGTACTAAACCAATCTAAAAACTACTAAAACTACTAGAAATTACTACAAATCTACTAAGCATTATTTGTAGAAATCTGTTTATAGTGTTGATTAATATTATTTTCCTGTGTTGTAGAAATAATGAACATTTCTGATGCTAAATAGCCAATAAGAAGTGCACGAAATTTCACGTAATATTTGACTAAACATAATAAAAAAGTGTAAATGAATAAAATAATAGCAGAAGAACAATGCGTGGAAAATAATCGATACTGCATTACAATCGGTAGAAGAGATTCTAAATCGAGTTTTAATCAGTAACCGGAAAAATGAATTGAGTTTTTCCTATTTTTCGTCTGCTTTTGTTATGATTTAATACCAAAAATGAAAAAAGAGATTATTTTTAACGTCTGATATAAGTTTAAAAACCCTTTTTCAAAATATTCAGATTTTAAATTCGAAAACCTTTGTTAGTTTTAGAATGTCTTTCTTAGAATTTTTTGTCTAAATTTTATAAACATTCAAATCGTTTGCAAAATAAAACATGATTATATATGCGTTTATACCGTATACGTACATCGTAAATACAGTAAAAATTCAAAACTTATGCTGTTGCCACTGTTTTATTTTAAAACTTATAAGAGTTTCTATTTGAAAAAGTACGATGTTTGATTCTTTTGTCGCATGGTAACAGGAGAAATAAAGGGAAAATAGGAAAGCTATAGTTATTTTTTGTTAATGGTAAAAAAATTCTATATATTTTTCTAAGAAAAATACAACGGAAATATTTTACACGCGCTTAAGAGATTTGAAGATGTTTAAATAAACATAATTTGTAAAGAACTCGTGCTCTTTTTATAAACTTTATATGCAGTTGTTTATATTGAATTATTTATGAATTATTCGCGTAAACGTTTGTGAAAACAAATATATATTAATTTCCAATTTGATGTTTTTGTTTTCATAAAAATATGAATCGTTAGTTTTTTTTTATTTATCTTTAACTTTTGCCGGTTGATTTATAGAAACTTTTGTTTTGTTTTTAAAATTAATTGTATTATATCGCTAAATTTTTAAATTAATGTTGCCACACCAATGACTCCATAAAGAAATATATAAAATGTATTGTTATTAAGATTACTGAATAGGCTCAGATTCATGATTTTGAAAAAGCGTATAAATAATAATTTTTTTTGATATTTCGTGTCATTCAAATTAGAATATACATACAAAATTGTTTTAAGAACGTTATTACAATAAAAAATTGTTTAAATACACTTTTTTTTTGGCAAAAATAAAGAAAAAATGATATTTTAAAAAGATTTTCTTTTGAAAAATGCTTCTATAATAATATTTTACCCATACATAGCTGATTCTTTTGTACAGAGCCTGAACTAAGATTTTTAAAATATATAGTTTAGAAGGGGATTTATTCATATTTTAATATATCAGAGAAATCTTTGCAAAAAATACCGGTTATTTTTTCAATTGTTCGTAACTCTGGAAATATTTCGAGTTTTTCAAAGATCATAATTCAGGCTTTGTATAGAAGTCCTAGATATATATAAGCAGAATATTATTATTATATAACCGTTTTCCATAAAGTGGGAAATTTTTTGAATATCCGTTATTTTTTCTTCGTTTTTCAATTTCAATTTTTTATTCACATTCTCCCAAAAAAAAAATATATATATTTTGTTCAAATTTTCAATCGTTAATAAAAAATATTTTCTATTCATCCACCCAAATTCAAATACATTTTTTAAAACTTGTAGTGGAGGACACTTAATGTTTTTCAAATATCAATTTATTAATTTCACTTAATTAATGAATAAATAGTAACAAAAATAATAGTCCTGCACCACATATAAAAAGGAAAACCGCTCGTTGTGTCCATATAGCACAATGGATAGTGCGTTGGACTTCTAATTTAAAGGTCGTGGGTTCGAATCCTACCTGGGATGGCCTAATTTCTGAGAATGTGATTTATGAATGAATTAATAGTAACAAACAAAAATAATAGTCCAACACCATATATAGAAAAGAAAATCGCATTCTATTTTGCCACTTAATATCATAAGTCTATCATATGTATATACATATTTATATTAATTTTAACTATTCAATAAAAAGTAACTAAAAATAAATTTTTTCTTTGTTGACAGAAGTAGGAATTGACTTAATTTCTTTTATGTTACTTGTTTGCCAATAACTTGCATTTAAATAATTTTTTTACTGCAATAGTTTTCTTAAAACAATTTTCTAATTCAATGGATACATTATATTTGGTAATATTTTCTAATTCAACTGACACTAAATATAAAAAAAATTAATCGTTTATAAGTTTTTTCAAAATCACGGTTCAGAACATAGTCAGCCACCTTAAATTATTAACATGCTTTTTGTTTGTATTATTGCTTTAAGAAGTAATTAAAATTGAATTTCCTGTTGTGTTAAATAAATTAGTTTCTGAATTTATTTCCTGTAAAAGTGCTGCAGAAATTTTTAGAATGAATTCTAACTCGGGGAAGCTGTCATTGAAATTCATTTTCCTTTTAGTAAAAATTACATAAGGAATATATTCACTAATAATCTAGAGAGGAAAAACTAGCTTGCATTCTCGAGATTTTATATTGCAATATATGTACCTTTCTCAAGGTTATTATAAATAAAACTGTCTTAACTTTTTCGATCTGGTTTCACCTGTATTGATCAATAAATTTTTGCTTCTAATTTAACGCTTTCTGCTTTGGCAATTATGATGAAATTTTCTAGAAATTTGTTTATCTTGCTCATTTTGCGTTTGAAACTATTTTAATGGTGACATTTCAATTTTATCGTTAAATTAGTTTTCATGATTTAATTTATTTTACAAGGACTTGGATAGTAATTCACCTTAAGATTTTTCGGAATGACCTGTAAAATACGGTAAAGAACTTAAACGTCATATTTGAAATACTTTAGAATGATTTAAGAACAACATGTATGAAATTATTTTCAGATAAGTGTTTTTGCCATGAAATTATTAATTTATCTTAATATTGCATTCACGGATATTGGGTACGGTATTTTGCACTAGATTCTCGGTTGTAAATGATTGTGTAGAAGGAAGGTTATTTGTTGTATTTCTTGACATTCACATGTGTGATTTGCTAAATATGAGGCATGTCCTGAGGCTAAGTACTGTTTTGGAAAAACTCGTAAAAAACCTCTTTTCAAAACAAAATTTATTTTTACATGAAAGAGTATGCCGGAAACTTTTTTTTTACTAAGTTACCACTATTGTTCAGACCTTTTTTATATCGGGAAACTTGCTTTTCCATACCCTCTTTACAGAAAGATGCTGTAAGTGATAGGGTTTGCAGCCCCGGGATCCCGGGAATTAAAATAACTAATCTCAAAATTTAATTTTTGTCTAAATTTTTTTAAAAATTTTTCATTTTCATCAAAATTTTCTAAGGATTTAATTTTTAGAACAATAATATTTTGTTTTTGAAATATGTACGTAGCATTTTTTTGTGTGTGCAATTATAACTGCTATATGTAAAAAAATATATGCAGTTCTCATTTCTCGTGTGGGAGAACGTCGCACAGATCCGGAAAAATTCAACGCTTTCTAACCGTTGTTCGGCTGCTGTCCACATCTCCGATGAGTCTGACAATTTCTGTCTTAATATCCGAAAACATCGACTACATGTGCTGTCTTTAATTGTATCTTTCCTGTAAAGCTTATGTGCTAGTATACTACAGCATGCTACAGCTGAAGCATGTCGAACTTTTACAGTAAATGTCTCCCGCACGCTTTTTTAAATCACATACAGTATTACATCGACTAGCATGTTTTATACAAATACTTTACTATCAGAAATACCATGCATTTATGTGCCAGGTATCGGCACGTTTATTTGGCCAGTGATTCTGGTCATCACACCATGTGTGATGTCAGATCAACTAGTAATTAGTACCTCTAGTAAAATTGCATATAATCTTTGCATGTTTCTAATTGACTGCATGTAATCAAGCTATCGTGGTCTTTCCTATATCTATAACAATTTAAAAGGTTGCGCTTGCCGAATGGTCACGCTTCCGAGTCCATGGACGATAGTTTTTCAGTCGAGTCACGTGCTCGAGGCCTAATAGCATTAAAAACTTGTCATGTATTGAGACTCATTCTCGTTAAATCTGTCATGGCTTGAATTACGTAACGGTTCTTATGTAAGCCAGTAACAGCCTCCGGATAGAGGTGATAACTTTTGTCTAGTGGTCATGTTACTTGGTTTCGGATCCATAGATCGCGGGTTCTATCCACCACAAATTACTCACGTTGGTGTGCAGTGTAGGTAGAGAGGTTGGACAACTCCTCAGCTTTGCTAGGTTCAAATTATGAAGAGTATTTGTCTGTAGTTACAGTGAATTTCTTTTGGTTGGCCGGATTGATTGACTGTTTTCTGACGTCGCACTTCAAAGCAAGACGAGGACTACTGGAGACGGATCTCGTAATTTTTGACCTAGGTCGAGTGACTCCCACACCTGAGATGTCAAACCATTACCCAAAGTTTCACATAACACCAACGTAAGAACTTAGAGTTTCGACAGTTTTAACGTGTTTCAGACTTTTTACACGGCGAATCTTTAGAGGCCAGTGACCTAGCTACCAATGGACCAGATAGTGCCGGGCCCCGGGCTCTAAAGCTCAGAGGTGCCTTCGGATTCTGACCACCTAGCAAGCTACGATAATTTCTTCTGCATTAAAAAATATATAAAATGTTTCAGCACAACTATAATCATGGCAACTCAGTTAGAAAATAATTTAGAACTTGTAAAGAATTCCCCCAAAATTCTTTCCGTTAGTAGGCAAGTCTGACCTTCATATAATAAACCTTTTATTTTATCTACATCGTTTTATTTCCAAATACATATGTTATAATTTGTAATCTTGTTCGTTATATATATTGTTTAATGTTTTGTTATTTATTATGTGACTTCTCATCTTCCGGTTCCGGCTGTTCCTAAACTCTTCATAGCTGTTCTGGAAGAGGTCTGTCGTAGTGTCAAATCGAACATCACTAAAGTTCACACAAGAAAACTCATACACATAGGTAGTGTGAAGCTTTGCTTTCCTATGGTTCTGAAGAGTACGATAAAAAGTTGATGTTAAAGTAGCTTTGCATGTTTAAACTATTCATATATTTTTACCTTTTTACTTGATAAAACCCAACCAAGAAAGGGCCCTCATTTTGTTTTTGCACCAGGGCCTTTGGATACCTAGCTACTCCACTGTTAGTGGCACCAAGGCTCGACTCGACAATGCCTGCCACAAATTTGTTACAGTAACCCTTATCTACCACGGCCAACATACAGAGCCAGAAAAAACGATAAATAAACTATAATTCCATTGAAGTAGCAAGTATTAAACAAAATAATTTGACTGTAACTGTATTTGTGATTTGAAGGTTATATTATCTTGACTCGGTTCTATCTTGTGTGGACCATCATTCTAATCAAAAGAGAAACTCAAAAACAACAAGTTCGGGGAAATGTTTTCTAACTTACCCCATCCCGTCTAACCCTTCAATATTTATACAGTCCTTTTACAATTCAAGTGCAACTTTAACAAAATAAACACCCAAAACAAAAGCCGTTTGCATACCTATTAATCTTAATTGCGTATTGTGTAGCCAACGAGATGTTCGCCTGATGGCCAGACATGGTACCTTTCCTTTTGGCGAAAAGGAAGGTCGTAAATTCCAAAGAGCCTCTACCTTTCCCGTAATAAAGCGGGGCGCTGACGTAATGAGCAGTTCGCCTAATTAGCGGCGCAACGGAGCGTTTTTTATGGGGTGGATGCAGTGCGTTTTAATAATCAGCATCTCCGCTAGACGCTGCCAGGGCACACGCTGTTTGCTGCCGACGAACTGGTTCCTATCTTTGCAGTCCGGTTGATAAGTTTGGTATAGTAGTTGGACTTGTATATTGTGAATTCCAACCAGATGTTTTTGATTATTGCACTTTCTTGCATTGTATCTATTAATGTTGTCGTGTGTTTCATACTGGGATATATACGAAAGACAGATTAACAGAAACATACAATACAAACTCAGAAGAATATAGACACACACTTTTGTTACAAATGATGATACCAGCCACCACATAAGAGGTGCGCTGCTTTCCATTCGAGACGAGAATCCATTTCACGCCAAAGTCTGACTTCTTATCAAGAAAATACATCCGTGCCTTATTCGGGATTCGAACCCGAACCCATTCGATTACAAGTCGAGTGTCATAACCACCATACTAGATGGGGTGGCTGTGGTATCGATTAATAAGAATATTAACTGTTTCTCTAGATAGTGCATAAAGTTATGCATGCTTACTTCTATTGAGACATATTAATTAACAAGACAATTTCTTTGAATATGAATATTTCAAACAGAAAAATAATAGTCCGCTTAACTTAGTAAAGTTTAGATGTAATGGGCTAAATGTATGACTGTCAGAAAAGTTTAGATGTAATGGGTTAAATTTATGACGGTCAGAAAAGTTTAGATGTAATGGGCTAAATTTATGACGGTCAGAAAAGTTGAGATGTAATGGGCTAAATTTATGACGGTCAGAAAAGTTGAGATGTAATGGGCTTAATTTATGACGGTCAGAAAGGTTTCGATGTAATGGGCTAAATTTTTGACGGTCAGAAAAGTTGAGATGTAATGGGCTAAATTTATGACGGTCAGAAAAGTTGAGATGTAATGGGCTAAATTTATGACGTTCAGAAAAGTTGAGATGCAATGGGCTAAATTCATGTGACGGTCACATACATACAGTAATACCTGGACTTACGCGAATCCGGAGTTACGCGGTTTTCAAATCTCGTCGATTCGGTTTTTTTTAATTACTGAAACTCAGGTGGCATCAGTGCCAGAGTCTGATGAAATTGATAATGTGATTGAGGAAGTTGTCGATCTTGCCAAGCAAATAAGTTTAGAAGTTAAGAGTGATGACGTTCAAGAACTGCTGGATTCCCACAATCAGGAGCTGACAACAGATGAGCTCATAGAAATGCATGAGTAAGAGCAAGATATTGAAGAACTTGGGTCTTTAGACCCAGTTCAATCAGAAGGTCCAATGATGGTTGGAAATTTGACAGAAGGCCTCAGTTTAATTGAAAAAGGCGAATTTTTTAATTTTAGAAAATAGACTCCAACGAAGAACGCATTTTTTCAACAAAACAAGGATTTAAAAAATGATTAGCATGCTACGAGGAAATATTGCGGGAGAAAAATTTTTTTTCTTTGAGTCTGCAGACTACTTTGTTAGATTTTGTGTGTGAAACTTTCTATATCAAAATAACTTCGTTTTGTGAATTTGTATTTGTGTTATCTGAGATTTTATTTTTCTAACTTACTATTTTCGTCTTCGGTCCCAACTAAAAGCAATTTATATGTATTTATATACGAAATCATAAATAACGGAGATAGATTTTAAGCAGGAATACACCAACTGACTGCCTTAACACAATTCAGTGTCGAATTAAAATTGCGGAGCTAATCTCATATGGCTGGACTGTGGCCTTACAGTGGGTCTCAAGTCATGTTGGGATCCCAAGTTGGACAATGAGAGGGCCGACCAAAATGCCAAGCAGGGAGCCGAGTCGTGTCAACCGGAAGTCTCCTTGACTCTCTGAAGAGCAAAGAGCCTCATTTCTATTTTCATGGACAAATATACAACCGTGACCCAAGAGCCTTGGAAAGCCTTAGGAAACTCTGGCCATTGTGGGTCCAATCCCGAGGCTCTTGCCCGCTTTCGCTTAACCATCATACATTAGTTTCTGGGAGCACATCTCCGATGGCTTGGCCTGGCTGCTGACGAGGCTTGCCCAATCTACGGCCTTAACAAAATGGATGGTGACCACCTGCTCCAATGCACTGGACTTGATGAATACCTGACTGATGACATCGTTAATCAGTACTGGGAGGCTAGGCGTCAAATGGCCAAGAAGCCAAGCACGGGCGTTGGATAAATAAAAGAATAAACGAAATGACATACCCCGACTTACGCGGTTATAACTCATTCCCACCTATCGCATAAGTTCAGGGTATAACTGTATTCTAATAAAGTTTTCTTAACCTTTCATAGTGGTTTAAGGTCTTGTGCTTCTCAAAACCGTCCCATAGCGGGATTGATATACATCAAGTTTATTGGTAATTCAAGTATAACATTGGTTTGATGTGGTCTTTCAGAGTGGAACGTGTCAATGTTGGTTCAGGCTTATTCCTTGTCCAATTATCATTGTTCAGTTAAGAGATCCGTCGCCTTGTTCCTTGTGTTTCCAGTGTGACTTAAATTTAAACCAGTGGCGTAATGTACACCCCCGCATCGCGGGGAGGCCCAGGGCTCTAGAGGGCCCAAAGCATGATTGCCACCAAGTATCTACCTTTTGTAAAATCCAACTGGGGGGACCCAAATGTTCTCCGTTTTGCCACTGATTTAAATCTAATCATCTAGACATATAAGACAAGAGATTACACTTTGAGAGTTATGATAAATTATTGGGTATGATGTAAATAAAAGTAAGTTTTGGGTAATAATTTTTTTTGACAATAAAAAAAGCAGAAAGATTATATATATTTATTTACAAAGAGCTTGAGATATTAATAAAAGTAACTGCTGGGAAAAAAGTAGTGTAGTAGTAATAATTGGCAACACATCAGTTACAAACCTATATAAACAAATATCATTGGATGCTATATAGTTGAACGGAACCAAGTGATAAGTCGCCAAATATTATTTCCAGAAGGAATACTACCAATCTTGCTTCAGCCCCTGATAAAATACTGACAACTGCAACCAACCATTTTCGTTGTTCTCTTGGCGGTTTTTATTAGTTTTTAATAAAAGTACACTAGAGCAGTTAGTGTATATCTTATTATTTTGTGCATATTTTTTATGCGTCAAAAGTGTCTACTTGGCGTGATTTGTCCCTGCTAACCGAAAAGTACCTATCATTTAATTAAGTAAGAGACACCTATAAAAATCTAAAATATGTGCGTTTAAGCGATGTTTGGCTTAAAAACCCGTTGTTTGTGCTTGGTATTAAAAATTGTTTCTAATTTCACATCATAATTTGTAAAGATTTCACATTTTTATGTATTTTTGAAGAAGTGAAATGCATCTTTAGTAACAAAAGTTCTCTTGCTCCGATTGATTTTATAAGAGGGAAAATCGTTTAACACCAAAATTGAGGGGAAGGAATATTTTTTCGTGTTTAATGATATTGCAAAAAATCAACAAAATTAACTTTATTAGATTATATTTTATTTACATAGATATGTATGTATGCGTGTATTTAATAATAAATCAATGAAACGAAAACATTCACAAGTCTTTAATGAGATTTAATACAAAGGTTTCAAGTTCTTTGGAAGAAAAAAACATTGTTCGAATTTTTGGAAAGTAATCTGATATACGTTTTTCTTTTTGTCTTTTGTAGCATCAAATTGTTCGATGTCAGCCATTTTGTTATTCATTTCCCTATTGGAATGTGCCTCTAAATAATTAAACACACTTTTCTTGATGTTCCTCATTTCGAATGACGTTGAAACAGGAGCTGAATTATTCATTTCATTTTTGTCGTCGGAATCTGCATCAATGATACTTTTTGAGCTTTGAACAAACTCCAAAATGAATTTGTCTGCCATAATTGAGACTGTACACACCTTATCATCTACTGCACCAAATGTTTCTGATGTTTCAGTAGAACAGTCGAATCTGACTGGTGTTTTCCGAATTTTGTTCATTCCGAGAAGGGAAATCTTTTCGTGTTAATCGATTTTTGTTTCACGTGTTAAAAAATATTCATAGTAGAGTTTGTCGGGACTGTTGTATTGTTTCGTGTGAACCGATATTTTGTCTTTTTCAAGTTAAACGTATTTTACTGTATCTAGAAATGAAGTGGATTTTTAGTCTCGAGTTGAGCTACTATTTTAGCTTCCAATTTTATCATATCTGACCCCTTTTCAAATATAAGTAGTACAATATGCTTGAACGCCCGTGTAAAGATTTATTTATGCATGTTGACACCGTTGCTCAATACATAAAATACAATATTATATTACTATTATATTAATGTACAATATGTAATTAAAACACATAATGTTTCGTAACTTTGCATACCCTGGTTTAAGGCTGTTTTCGGCATATGCAGAAGAGCGTAAACTTAACACAGAGCACATTTTTTGACAGAACAAATGCCTCAATTTTTATAAAAATTTGTGATATTGTAACTCATGCATTTGTTTTTAATATAGTGTTCTTAAAATTTCAAAATATTTCATAAATAATTAGTTTTTCCTTTTAACATGCAAAGGAATAACTCATTTAGCATTATGGTATAGGAGAAAAAATGTGAAATACATTTTATAAAAGAAAAAAATGTGCCAACTCGTATAAAAATTAGTAGTATGATAAAATAAAAGTGTGATTCTCTTCAGGATGGTGAAGCTAGAATATAATATTAATGCTTGAGTACTTTTGTATCTGAAAAAATATTCAGAATTTGGGTCCTATTCTTTAACATTAGCCGAAAACATTTATTATTTTATTTTTCAAAAATAAAATAGTAACATTCGATTAATATTTTTAGACTTTTTTTTTTGAATTTCGAATACTACAATTGCAGCAATTTTTCCACGAACAAATATTTCTTCATTTTCGCTATATAATCGCATAAATAATCTGTTCTGTTCAAAAACGAAATTAGTCAAAATAATTAGCAAAGTCTTGCGTTTTAGCATTCATCTGCTCATTAGTACCAAATAAAAGAACGAGAAACAAATAGCAATCCTTCTGTTTAGCATCATTATTAAGCCACCGCGGAATGGCATCAGCATCGCTTCTGTGAACTTTGGATTGTATCGGGCGAAAGTTTCCGAACGCATCGTGATTAACGGTCGATCATCGTGCGTGAGCGTCGACCGTGACCGAACATTTTATGGGGCGATAAATGGCGATGATGAGGCTGTGACGTCACGATTTTCGTGACGATCGTCAGCTGATGTCGAGTAATTGCCACCTGGGAGTTCCTAATGTTGAAAAAAAGGAATTTCGACAAAGACGGATTGGAATTGGCGCCGACATGAAAACCTGAAGACTCTTCAGAGAGAAAAACAATGTTAAGGTTGCAGTTAATAATGTTTTTGAGTATTTAAAAATGCTATTAATGCATGATGGAATATTAGGTTCATATAAAAGTTATATTCTTTGATATTTTCATAAAACAATACTTTTTATCGAGTTGGGCTGAAATTGATTTTTGTTTTATTTCTCGTTTTGAGCAACAGCAGGTTGTTAGTTAATAGGCAACTCTTGTGGTCAATTGAACCGAGTCATATCTTCAGTTGGACTTCAAATGCTGACGATTTGTTTGAAAAACAATAAAATAATATAGTTTTCATGCTACAATAACTTCAAAAACAGAAAACATAGCTTGTACGTATATTTATTAATATTTTGCAGTTTACATTCATAGATTATAAATAAAAGTTGTGGTTATTGTGCATTGCGAAAAATTAATCAAATCATATCAGTTATTACTAAGAGAAGCTTCACTAGAGCCAACCTTGGCGTATTCTTTCAGCACCTTAGCAGATTAACCGCGATCAAATACTCCAAGATGACAAGCCAATGTATAAATAAATCAATAAAAGAAAATAAACAAAGATCGAATGATGTCACTAAAGATATAAAAATAATTTACTTCATTTTTTTTTTATTTCTTGAACGGAAATCAAAATATTTTTAATTGAAAATTTAAAAATATAAAACCAGGTGGCGCTGCATTTTTTGGAATAATATAAAATACCAAAGAGTTCGCATTCTATTTTACAATCTTCAAGTCACAGAAGATAAAAATGTTGATATGCAATTATTGTAATACGTTAATTTTTTGAACATTTTTAAAATTTGAATTTTTGTTTAATAAAAAAGGAATGTTTTGAGGTTAATCTCGCAAAAGAAAAAAGTAGATGAGAACTGTTGATCATGTGAAGAATGAAGAAATCTTAATCCTCTAACTTTTTATTCCATTACGTTATCATTTAAAGTTCTCTCTTTTTCTTTTATCTACATAATTATTGCATTTAAATTTTTAAAAAAGAACACAAGGTATTAACCTCGTTCTCAGGCAAGTTGTTAATGATATTTTTATTTCTCGAATGGAATCCATAAAGAATTTTTTTTAAATGGAAAACTTGCTAAAGGCTTAGTTGAAAAATTAAATAAAAATATGAAGTAAAAAACGCTTTATAGGGATATAGTAATATTTTATATTTAGTTGTTAAAAGACGAATGAAATATGTCAAAAAATGAATGCGAAGAAATAGTTTCTGTTTTATTTTTATAAACGTTTTAAAAAAGGAGAAAGGAAAAAATATTTAAATTACTCAAAAATAAATTTTCTAATATTCAAAACAATTTAAAGACTATTCTATATATTTTTATTTTGGTAACGGTTTCTTACATAATTTGTTTAAAGTATAGAACTTGTACTGGTACTTGTATTAGTACTTTTAATACTTGTACTGGTTCTACTTATGAAATTCGAAATTTTTACCTAAATTTTACAATTGGGTAAAGAAGTACAAGTATTTTCAAAAAGTTGTTCCCTCTCTATGTAAAAAAGTTTTTCATGTTGATGTAATAAATTTATTTATACATAGGGTATATTTTGTAAAAAGGGGTCGTAATAAGTTGAATTTAATTGAAGAGGAGCGCCAAGAACGATTTTCCTAGCGGATCCTCCCGCCCTTATTTTCCAGCGCTTTCTCGAAATATCCGCTTGTGTCTTAGATAGTCATATTTCAAGATTTCTCCAGTAATTTCCAGAAACATTCATGTGAGCGCCGGGTCACCCAAAGGGATCGTCAAATTCAGTCATGATGCCAAACAGATTGAGACAATATTTTGTGTACTTGTTAATCATTGGAGACAAGGATGCTTTTTGTAGAACTACATAATACATGTAAATTGCAGCTTTACTATTTGAGCAATGAGTATTAGCAATTGTATCATTTGTACGCCGTTAAGTGGACAAAAGGTACCTCCTCCAGTCAAAATTTTAAAAAATAAATTCTTTTACTATACATGTTCATTTTCTTTGCCTATTTGCATTATTGCTGTTGACAAATTGGCTAGAAACAAAAATTGGCCACAGCGAAGCGTATGAATTGGTTAGCTGGAAACACTTGATTACATTTGTCATGTGTCTGTGACGTCACATGAATTTAAGGACCGATTTACTAAAAACACGTGACTGTACAAGGTCCGGCAAAAAAACCTTCCCAATTTCAAAAGGCAGTTACAAACAAACAAAACAAGATACAGTAAAAAAAGTCTTTTGTGAACAACAAATACGATGCCATTTTACATTAATTGGTTTTAATAATTATCTCCGCTAAATGGTGTCCTCCAATAGTGACACATTGACGAAGTCTCTCCCGAAAGTTGTTCATAGCTTTTCGTGTAATTTCCGGTGGAATAGCAGCCATTGTCTGAGTGATTGCCTCCTTTAGTGCTTGCAGGGTTGTAGGACGTTGTTTGTACTCTTGGGGTTTTCTGCTGCCCAGTACAGAGAAAATTTTATTCATTCACAGTGCCTAACAAGTGGAAGTGAGCCTCGTCAGTCGAAATCAAAACAGCGCCAGAGGGAATGTTCTGAAGAACTTTCGGGAAAGACTTCGTCAATGTGTCACCATTGGAGGACGCCATTTAGCAGACATAATTCTTAAAACCAAGTAATGAAAAATGGCGTCGTATTTGTTGTTCACAAATAAGACTTTTTACTATATCTTGTTAGTTTGTAACTGCCTTTTGAAACTGGGAGAGTTTTCTTGCCGGACCCTGTAGTTATGTGACTATGACGCCACATGAATTAACTCCATTACTTTATAAATGTCCGAAATATAAAACTAACAGAAAAATATTTTTAGTTATTAAAGAGGTAAATCATCAGATAAAATGTATCTTCCTTTAATTCTGTAAGAACAATTTATTATAATGAAATATAAGTAATATATATTTTATTTTTGAGAAAGAGAATTTAAATCCTCATATGTGTGATTAATCTTTCATTTACGAATCTGGCAACTAAAGCTATTACTTTTACAAATTTTATTTACTTTTTCGTGGCAACAATTCATACTTGAAATGGAACACGAAACGATTCATTCAACACAAATGATATATACTGTATTAAGATGGCAATAAACACAACAATTTCGGTAGCGAACGCCACCACCGTCACTGTCACGAATTATTGGATTGTCGTGATTCCAGAAGCATTAAAGATGGAGATTCCGAATATGTTTTCTGCCTGGGAGAGTGCTGCCACGTTACGGCTCCTTGACTGCACATGTATTTAAGAGACAAGTTTCTTCGTCGTTTTTCTATTCCAGAAAAGAAAAAAAATGACTATTTTATTCATCTACCACTTTCTTTGTGTTGGTAAATGATGATGTTGCGTCAAACTGAAGTGAAATTGGATGAGCTCGTTTCAATAAATCGCTTTATTACCATTCGGTGTCCTTAAGAAAAGGACGTTCTGATCCAAAACGCATTTTGGAATCGTGAGATAAGTTCTCGTGTACGAGTGCGTTGTGGTTTTGTGTTGGGTTAATGTCATTTGTATGGTAGGAGGGAAATCGGAGTGATAGTAGGCGAAAAGTAACTTAATTGGAGACTGTCAGTATAGCATTGCAGAATTTATTGGAGATTCTTCTTCAATGGCTCGACAGCCCTGGGTGGGCCCTGGTCTTCTCCAGAGGTTTTCTCCAGGCATCTCTACTTTTGGCAACTGTTATGCGGTTTTTGACCTTTAAAATATTTAGGTCTTTTTGACACAGTCAATCCATCTTAACGAGGATCTGCCCCGAGGTCTATTTTCCATGGACTTTGCCAGAAATATTTTCTTGCAGCAACGATCTTCATTCATTCTAGCCAGATGACTAGTCCATTTAAGTTTCTGTAATTTGACAAATTTTACAATATCAGGTAGCTGATACATTTTGTAGAGTTCTAAGTTAGATCTTCTCCCTGATCCATTCACTTGGATCCCACCAAGAATGCAGGGTGAGATCTTTCTCTCGAAAGTTTCCAAAGCTTCCTCATCACGTAAAGTCTCAGATGCATAAGTCAGGACAGATCTTATAAGACTTTTGTAAAAAAAGTAATTTAGTTCTTAATTTGAGAAAACTCGATTTTAAATAGCTCTTCAAGGCATGAAAACATCTGTTTGCAGCAATTATTCTTTTATAAATTTCTGGGGCCAGCTTATTTTTATTATTTATCTCAGTTCCCAAATAAGTAACACTGTTAACTTTTTCAAATTTATAATTGCTAATTTCTACGTGACTAAGTTGTAAGTCGGACTTTAAACAAGGTAAATATTTAGTTTTATTCTCATTTATAGATAAGTTAAATCTTTTAGCACTTTTGTTTTAATGCCATAAATACATTGGAGATTATTGCTGGTTTTATATACCTGGAATAAATTGCGATTAAGAGCCGGCCTATAAAAGATCAGCGTTATACATTAGCCTTTCCTAAAAATTGTTGAAAGTGGTGTTTTATCTTTTAGCAAATTAAGGATTGCATTACTTTCTTTACCGAAAAATTATTCAAATTTAAAAAAATCGAATCAATGAGTAAATTTATTTTTATTTTAAAGATTTCGAAACTTTGATTGGGTTTGTTTAAGTTATTGTACTTCTAAAGAGGTGATGTGATAGAAAAGTTGTGTGGGGGTTTTATTGTGATGATGACATGTATCATCTAATATTTTTACCTTCTGAATCGAAGCCTTTTTTACGTTGGTGCCATACTTTCTTTGGAAACAATGGGCTTAATTACATGACAGTCACATGATAAATATAATCACGTGTTCTCTATTAAATTCAAAATTGACATTTGACTTATATGCTTGTTGTTCTATTAGTAAAATTTCAAATTTGATAACAGGGTAAAAATGTTCCAATATTTAGATTTTACAAAAAATTTTTCAAAATAAAAAAAGTCTTATTTTCTACATGAACTTTTAAATCAAAAGCAATTTTTTACCTATGGTCATCATAATTGCTTAGAAATATGTACTTTTTAAAAAAGTTTCTGCTAGGAGCAAAAGTTAACAACAGTGAAGTGTATGAACTGATAGGCTAGAAATACTTGATTGTATTCATCATGTGACTCTGACGTCACATGAATATATCAACTGATTGGCTGGAAACGTGTGATTCCAATGTGACTGACATCACATAAATTTCGCCCATTGAATTCGTACTGAAATATTTTGTTAAATTTATAAAAATAGATTTCCAATTTTTTCGAATATTCTTACGTGGACGCTGAATACATTTTTAACTACATCGTGTCCGACCATTAATATTCTGATGAATCTAATTTTTTTCTTTTTTTTTTTTAGCTGACATGTCTTTTAATTTGTAGTCATTATCCTTGTTCGACCCAACCTAAAAAGAGTGTCATTTTACTATAATAATTCTAAATAATAAGTTGCAAAGATTTGGCACCTTATTTTACAGTGACAGTAATTATGATATTTCTTTTAGAAGAATGAATTGACAACGTTATTACTTTTTAAACATCGTTTGAGTTTTGGAATGGTTGTGATATCAACATTCAAATTTCATATAAGTATTCTAAAATGCAAATTCAGTTTGATACCAGTAATTACTAATTTACCTTTTGGCACAGATGACTTAGTTTTGCCTATTCATCACCCGATTTTAATAAACATTCAATCAACACTTAATGTACGGGTTGTAAATAACGTGAAAGTTCCCAGCAATAAACTTAGCAACTTTTAAGATCGTTGTTGCGTTAAAAAATTAATTACATGGTTACCTAATATCGATTAAGTTGTCTAATCATCACTGCTACCACCACTGGAAACTAAATATCTCAAGTAGCAGTTCCCGCCTAAAGGTAAGTAAGCTGTAAATCTTAAAAGAATTCTCACGTTCGCTGGCGGCAATTTTTCTGGAACAACTACCTCCAGAAGATGTATCGATTCAACTCTGTGTATTGCGTAATATTACCAGAAAATACAACAACAAAGCAAAAAAAGTAAGAACATTCCATGCGGTGCTTCTTGGAGCTAAACCAGCGTGATTATCCGCCATTAGTTTTCGTGACTTCGATTTTCATACATGTCGAGGAAATAAATGACATGGAATCTTCTTTTTCGTTGCCATTTTATTTTTTGCTCGTCTACCGTTCTAGATTATGTGGTTTCTTTTCTACCTTCCTTTTTTTGTTCTTTTTTGATACTTCTTTTTTTAAACCTACGATCATGACGTACTCGATACCTACTTTCGATTTGAGCTTACTTCTTTTCCGTGGATTTACATCTACGTGCGGTTTTCTGAAATGTTCCATGTTTTATTTTAGGTTGAAGGTCTTCTGTTGACTGGTTTACACAGTACTTAATACATATTTTGTATTGTTTAGTAAATTAAACTTGATGTTTAGTTCTTTCTAACAGTTTTCTGTGCCTTCTTATGGTGGTTTTGATCGTAATTGATTCTCAATTGAAATTTTGTTTTTAAACCAAGGAAACAAAGTCAATATTGAAGAGCTTTATAAAGAACACAAAATATCCTATTTTTTAAGAAGAGTCAATTTTCATGCTATTTGAACTTTTAGACTCTGTTTATTCTACAAAAAAAGCAGAGCTTTCGTTTTAATAGGCTAAATCCATGTGACGTCATTGTCACATGATACTGCAATCACGTGTTTTCAGCCAATAAGTTCATGCTCTTCACTGTTGCCAACTTTTAATTTTTTGCTGAAATTTTATTTAATGTCAGCAATAAAAAGGCACGTAGGTAAACAAAATACTCATGTAATGTAAGATTTTTTTTTTAATTTTGGAAAACTTTTTGAAGAATCTTAGTATTTAAACGTATTTACCCAACTATCTAATCTAAAATTGTATCTAAATTTCACAAGTATTTTTGTTCTGAAATGTAGGAATTAAAACAATGAAAGATTAAATCAGCTGTATATTATGTGTGAACTCTCCCCCTTCATTATTACATTTAAAAGGAAATTGAAGTGAAATGAACTTAAATTTGATTTTTAAAATTTTATTTATTGATGAGATGTGATTTTATTGCATATTTGCTAAGAATAATTTACAAACATCTGATTATTGTATAAAAAAATAACCTGGAAGCACACCTGAATATGTCAGTTATTTCTTTCAATACGATAATGCAATTTAATCTAAATTTCTTGGCAAAAAGAAGAATGAATTGAATAATTATGAATTAAATGTACTCCGACTTTTCAAATACAATAAAAATGACTTTGAATGAAGTTGTTTAAATTGAATGACAAGTTAAACATGTCAGTCATGTAAAAATAAATATGTTAGGAATTTGTCAAAATTTATTTCCCGTAAAAGGCTAGAAACTCAGTGATATTATTATTTAGTATTTTTTCAGTGTTGTCTTAAACAAGGATTTTTCTCTTAACTCTGTTATATATTTCTTTCACCATCTTTGTTTAGCGAGTGGTAATATTCGATTTAATACTATTATATTTCGGACCGACCAATGGAAATTTTCAGTTATCCATCACTTTTATATATATAGTAACATACCTGAAAATTTTCAACCGGCTAGAAACAAAAATAATTCATCATATTGATCAATGTGTAACTGCATATCGTAAAAAAAATCGTTGACTGAAAATTGAAAGTTCTATCTTTTGGAATCAAATTTCATAATTCGTTCATATAAATTGTTAAAAGACAATGCTACTAAAACACTTTCATTTCTAAAATTATTTCGATAAAGTATTTCGTAAAAATAACTGAGCCAGAAATTTTCCAAATATTGCAAAATTACCTTTTCCCCCCTGCTTTGTTTCGTCACATATAATGACTGTTTTGCTCTTTTGGCGCCATTACGGTTATTGTCTGATATTTTGAAATCCTTTTCCGCGACTTTTACCTCCAGAAAATACTAAAAATTCTTCAGATGTCGTCGGAAAATTTTCGCTCAGACATGAAACGCAATTGTGAAAAATAACATACGTCTGGACGGTCGCAGTTATTGCTGTAAAAAATGATGTTCGCGATTATTATTTTTATTTTACCTTTTCGAAGCCTTTTAAGTTCGAAATCGAGGGTTATACATTATTTGTTTTATGTCCTTCCACAGATTTATTCATATGACAACAGAGTGTTATGCAACTTTAAAAATAAAATTTTGAAGAACGAATAAAATGACAACTACACAGTTATTTCCATAGAATTGTTCTACTTGGAATTCTTTTTTAAATTTGTGTAGGAGTTTCTTGGTATCAATATATCTATTATATTTCTTAGAAATTGTGATGGTAGAGTGAAAAAGTTGGTATAATGACATTCAATATCTTACAGGACTTGCATTAAAATTTTTAAAAAATGTAGAAAATAGTTTGGAATTTTCAACAATGTTGATTTAATTTTAAAAATATTTTTCAATCAAAAGTAAATCACATTGTTTTAGTTTTAAATAAGGATTATGTGCAAATACTAGCTATTACCCGCCCGCTTCGCTGGGTATTTCGTGATATTTTATAAATTTTTGCTGGTTATATATATGTATAAATTATCGATATTTAAGTCCTGCATTAAGAATTTGATTGTTTTGAAGAATATACGCCACTTGGGGGTCGATTTTCACGAAACGCATTTTGTGGCGTATCTCTATTCTATGAGAGGAATCAGCTTACCAAATTTCAAGAATGTGCATGTAATAGTTTAAAAATTGGAATAATTATTTATATCTCCCCTTAACCGCCACAATCCCCCTTGGGGGTTATTTTTCCCAAAACCCATTTTGTAGTGGATATTTACTCCGTGAAAGAAACATGTCTACCAATTTTCAAGCAGGTTGGTCAAGTAGTTTAAAAACGAAAATATTTATCTATTACCCACCTTAATCCCCCTGCAACGCCACTTGGGGGTTACTTCCCCAAAACCATCTTGTATCTGATCTCTACTCTATGAAAGGAATCTATTTATCAAATTTATAGACTGTGCGTCTAATAGTTTAAAAATGAAATAATTATCTATAACGCCTCCTAAGCCCCCGCAATGCCACTTAGGGGTCGATTTTCACCAAACTCATTTTGTAGCGGATCTCTACTCTATGAAAGGAATCTGTTTACCCAATTTCAAGATTATACTTTGAGTAGTTTGAAAAAGGAAACAATTACTTATAACGCCCCTCAACCCCCCGTAATGCCCCTTGCGGTTCGAATTTCACAAAATCCGTTCTTAGCGGATCTCTACTACATGAAAGAAACATGACTACCAAATTTCAAGTCTGTAAGTTGAATAGTTCCGGAGATATCGTGATTAGTCAGTCAGTGAGTGAGTCACTTTTCTCTCTATATATAGATATAAATTGTTGATATCTGAGTCGTGCATTAAGAATTCGATTGTATTAAAAATATATACTTGTTGTTTCTTGATAAAAAAAAAGAAAGGGCAGAACTTATCTAATTTGTATTTTCTAAAATTGAAGTATAGAATGATGTCTGCGCTTTCGTAACCCTATAACCAAGTGGATTCTCACAAAACGCATTTTCGGTGAATCTCTACTCTGGAAAATGAACATGCAAGCCAAATTTCAAGTCTAAATCTAACAGGGGAAAAAACGAAATTTTTACTATCCCCCCCCCCCCCCCCGTAATCCCGTTGAGAGTCGTTTTCCAAAATAACCATTCTTAGCGGATTTCAATTCAACAAAAGAAAAATGCAAACCAAATTCCATTATTATAGTCCTTGTAGCTCGCAAAAAGGATTTTTTTTGTCAATACGCCCCAGTAACCTCTTGCTTCCCAAGAGTTGATTTCCTTCAAATTCCTACTCTACGAATGGAATCTGCTTACCAAATTTCAAGACTGTACGTTTAATAGTTAAAAAATAGGGATAATTATCTTTAACGCCTCTTGAGCCCCCACACCGCCACTTTGGGATCTGTTTTCACAAAACCCATTTTGTAGGGGAACTGTACTCTATGAAAGGAATCTGCTTACCAAATTTGAAGACTTTGCCTTTAATAAATTAAAAATGGAAAAAAATTACCTATAACGCCCCTTGAGTCTCCGCAACGCCATCTAGGGGTCGATTTTCACAAAACATGGATCTTTAATCCATGAAAGGCTTCTGATTATCATATTTCAAGACTATACGACCAGTAGTTTAAAAATGAAAATTATCTATAACGCCCCTTAAGCCCCACAACGCCACTTGGGTTTCGATTTTCACGAAACTCATTTTGTAGCTTATATCTACCTTATAAGAGGAATCCCCGCTTACCAAATTTCAAGACTGTACGTCTTATAGTTTAAAAATTGGAATAATTATTTAAATTCCCCCCCCCCCGCAACACCCCTCGGGGTCAATTTTCCCAAAACCCATTTTGTAACGGATATTTGCTCCATGATAGAAACATGCCTACCAATTTTCAAGCTGGTAGGTCAAGTAGCTCAAAAACGAAAATATTTAACTATCACGCCGCTTAATCCCCCCTGCAACGCCACTTGGGGGTTACTTTCCTCAAAACCATCTTCTATCTGATCTCTACTCTATGAAAGGAATCTATTTATCAAATATAATGACTTTGCGTCTCATAGCTTAAAAATGGAAATAATTATCTATAACGGCCCCTAAGCCCCCGCAACGCCACTTGGGGATCAATTTTCACCGAACTTATTTCGTAGGGGATCTTTACTCCATGAAAGGAATCCGTTTACCTAATTTCAAGATTGTATGTCGAGTAGCTTAAAAATGGAAACAATTATTTAAAATGCCCCTTAAACCCCCGTAACGCCCCTTGATATTCGAATTTCGCAAAAAAAAAAAAAAATCCGTTCTTAGCTGATCTCTACTCCATGAAAGGAACATGTCTATACCAAATTTCAAATCTGTAGGTTGATTAGTTCCGGAGATATCGTGATTAGTCAGTCAGTCAGTGAATGAGTCGCTTCTCTCTTTTATATAAACAGATATATTAAATTACATTATCAATAATAATTAATAACTGAACTGAACTCAGTGGCACAACAGCTCATGAGCGCCAAGGCCTACTGTGCCTATCACAGTTTACGTGACCTTAGGCGCTGGGGTGCAGATGTTTCCGTCAAGTGGTCAGTTTGCCGCGAAACCCCTTGTGTTCAGTTCCCAAGCAAGCTTGGACCCAGCCCGGGATTTGAACTCCGGATCTGTGGCATGGAAGCGCGATAATAATTTATAGCTAATATTAAATTGACGAGGAAAAAAATATTGATATTAGGTACAATTCAAGTACAATTTCCTTAATATTTAGAGATCATCTTTGATCGATGTTGTTTAAGTTTGTTTGCAATCAAGCCTAAATATAAGTTAGTAGCCGTTACCCTACGCTTCGTTGGGTATTTTTTAATATTGTATTACTGTGTATTGTTTTTAAGTTATTGCTATCCTAATTCCACAAATAAACTTTTGATTGTATTCAGAATCATTCTTATAGACCTCGCCTTTAACACCCCCATGACACCTCTGTTAGTCTTATTTCCTGTTTTTAGCTCAACAAAAGAAACATGTCTGCCAAATTTTAATGTCTGTAGATCTTCTAGTTCAAAAACGGGAGTTTCTGTCTATAACCCCATCCCCATAACACTCCTTGGGAGTCAATTTATGCAAAACCTTTCTTAGAGGATCTCTATCAACAAAAGAAACATGCCTGACAAATTTCAAGTTTGAAGGTGTAATAGTTGCGGGGATCTCGCGATAAGTGTAATAAGAAAGAAGTATTTTTCTTTAAAGAATATGTACATAGAATAAATACAAGTATAGAACTTTAAGTTTTTAAATCTAACTTGGATATGTCTGAGATTCAAAATAACAACATATCTTTTTCTCTATCATCACACATATACGACACGACGCCTAGATTAACTTATAATATCTCATTTAAATTGTTTAAGTAAATTGGCGTAGAATGTTACAAATTATTTTGGAGCAAATACAATTAATGTTATAAATTTCAAATATGATTGTCTAACGTCTGTAATTGTTTAAAATTGCTCATAATAACTTAACTTATTTTTTGAAATTTTTTTGTAACTATAAGTATTTATTAAAAGTATACTTGTTTATTTTGTAAATCTGGGAACAATTTATTTCTTTTGTAACCTTTTGCTTTGCTAGATTGGCAACAGCTCATAATATTTACATTGGCTAGTTTGCTACGTTTTTACTGAAGCGGCAGCTAGGCCATATGATTAAAAAATGATTTGATGATATTTATGTAATGTTAGTATTCTTGAACCAGAAAACTAGTAACCGGACGTGATTTTTCTTGTTTAATAATTTTTATACTTAAAACAAAACTTGAATTTATTTTTCCCTTCGATTATTTGTTAAAAATATATGTATAGCGCTTACATATATACCCAATTTATGTTAAATATCTGTAAAAAAGGATTCCTTATACACAGTTGGGTAGCATGTAGTTGAACTTGAACTGAAATTTGTTTTGTATAATTTTATTCTGTTGAAAATCTTTAATTTTAAATGGTTTAATATATGGATTTATATATTTTAATTACGCGTACGGTTTTAAGAATTTATACCGTCGCCATGAAATGTATCAATTTTTTCTTATTTTTAACTAACTAGTGGATGTAGATACATATTTAATTTAATTGACATAGTCCTGATGCCAACTCAACCTGAACATAAATCAACATTTAAAACCATTCTCCCATACATTTTCCGTTATCAGATGCAGCATAACGAATTCCCGTTACGAACTTAAATTCGCATTGACACCTTACACACGTTGACCACAATAAAACAACTCAGAACAATGGCAATGATTTTCAAGTAGAATACGAATCCGAGTCCGATGGTATTTTAAAAGTATGTGACACGCGTTTGCACGCATTGGTGACCACCAAAAACAAAAAATCGCGGAAGATATATCCTCGACATCAAAAAATCATATTCCATCTTTAGTTAGTGGCAGATTTACTGAAGCAAATCTAAGCAAATGTTTCGACTTTTTTGTTAGTAAGCAGCTGGTTTTGTTCGCCAAGCCGTAAAACGAATCATTGACGCGTTCAAGAATAGTTCTGATATTCGTGGACTAATAATGAAGAAATAAACTGTTGGATCTTAGATTTAATAGCTGTTTTAATGTGACAAAGAACATAACGGATGGTAATGAATCGTGGAAAAATATGGAAATGAGACCCGATTCAAAATGTTATTCTACAGATTGAGATTATTTATATTTCAGATGTATTTAGGTTGACTGAAGGTATTTGGAACAATATTAGGATCGGTTGAGAATATTTACTTTAACATCAAAGTGATATTTGCTTATTTTTATGTAATGCATAACTATTAAGAAGGTGTATTATTATTATTTTTCTATAATAAGAGTAATTATATTACTCGATTTTTTTTCGTGGAATAAAAAAATATTTTCTTCGATTTAATAGGTTTTTAAATGGTATAATTTCTAGGTTTAATTTTTCTGCGTTCAAATGTTTAAATGTGTTGTGAATTTCTAATTTCGTACGAAGTTAAATTTTTTTATTGCTTCTATATAATGAAGAAAGGTTTGTTGTCCTATTTTTTGTTGCGGAATGTTAAAAAATGTTTTTTTTTTCTAAGTTAAAGCTTTACTTAGAAAATTATCTATTTTGTACTGGAACTGTTGTTATTGTGTTAATAGAATTTATTTGTAGAATTTTAGAACACCAACATATTTCCAATTTTGATGAAACAAAAAAGATTTATCATTAAATTTTTGTTTATGTATGTTTGAAACTTTTTTTCCGGATTTGTACTTCCGATTAGAAATTATTTAAAGTGACTGACTTTGAATAATTGTTTTAAGAATATTATTACAAGAAAAAAAAATTCAAATAAAAATTTTTGGTAAAAAGTTTTTAGACCCAATTTTTTTTCTCCTTCAGAAACATTTCTCAGGAGAGGAGAATAATTTGAAAATGTTAATTTTTCTTTATTTTTTGCCAAAAAGTTGAATTTAAATAATTTTTCTTGTAATAATTATTCTTAAAACAATTTTACAAGTAATTCAACTGACACTAAATATCAAACAAATATTCTTCTATGCCGGGGGGGGGGGCAACCTTTTTGAAAGGAGGGCCTCTATCTGATAAAAAGACATGCGTGCCAAAAATTTGAAAAGGCGAAAAAGTATTAATTATAGGCTTTTTATAGGATTTTTTGCTGGAAAAGTTCATTTTTTATGTAAGTCTAAGTAGTGGAAATTTTAAGATACGGTTGAAGATAAATAACACAAAAGTACAAACTTGGATTTTTTTAAGAAACTTTTAACTGGTTCAGTCATTTATGGTTGGTAGAAAGTAAAAATAAATTACTAGAGACATGTAATTCTAAATAATTATTAATGCTTGGTTAATGTGGGTTTCTTTACCAAGTCATCTATATCTAAACTCTCGAAATAATCTTGTTTTGGGGGCATATAAGTTAATTTTGAGCTATTTTTTATTTTATTAAATTGGAAGACATTTTTTCACAAGTATATGCTGATCCAAATCTACGACAATGTCTGAGAGCCAGTTCGTGTAAATTTGGAAAATTACTGGTTGGTACAAATTTCCAAAATTTAATATAGTTCGGATCATTTGCAGTTGAAATAAGTTTCGTATACTTGCTTTTTAGTGTAGTATGGTGCTATGGGTCCATAATTTTAATTTGGATTTCAGGTGAATAACAATTAATGTTCTTGCAGAGAAATTGAAAAAGATTTGTGAAAAGATCAGCATTTCTTTATAATTTTGAAAATCATTATACCTAGCACTGAATGAATCCTTTAAAATGTAGAATAAATTTTTTTGTCTATCATAGCTCATAAGATTATGAACTGTGATAGATAGTTTCTGTATTATTGGGAAATCTGTTAATTTTTTCCCCTCCAAAATCGAGACAAAAAAAGCAAAAGTTTGTTAACAAAAAATGGTACATTGCTAACTAGGGTAAGGAAATGCTTAATTTTAAATTTAAATTATTTAAATGCCCCCCCCCCCACACACACATAATATCGGTAAAGAGAGAGAAATCTAAATCCGATCTACACTCATGTCCATAAATTAAGGATAATGAAGTTCAGGCAAAGAAAGAGACAGAAGCAAAACAAATTTGACTTATTTGTAAAGTCTATTTATTAAACAAAAGGTAAAGAGCAAAAAAGATGCTACATATGTTTGACATAATTAATAAAAATTGCGATTTTTACTCCCTGGAGAAAATTTCAAAAAAGAACCTATTTACAAAAAACAGTATAACATGGTTAGTATGATGGTTAATACGGAGTATGTCTCCCGGACGATGCAATACAGGTCTTACAACGCCTACACATGCTGAGTATCAAATTATCAATCTGATCTTGGGGAATATTACACCACTAATCAAGCAATGCCCTCCGAAGTTCCGGTAGACAGGTGGTAGGGGGTTGACGGGCTGCAATTCGTCGACCAAGCATATCCCACACATGCTCTATTGGATTCAAGTCCGGTGAGTATGCTGGCCAATCCATACGGGTTATATCCTCCGATTGAAGGCATCCGTCTACAATGTTTGCACGGTGAGGACGGGCGTTGTCATCCATAAACAGAAATTCAGCACCCATGGCGCCCCGAAACAAACGTACATGTTGTTCTAGAATGACATCCCGATAGATGTGGCTTGACATCGTTACACTCTGAACATGCAGGTCAGTTCTGGAACCAAGAATAATTCCTCCCCAAACGAGCCATCCTGCAACACCGTAACGGTGTCGTTTAATGGTGTTCTCTTGGTGGTAACGGGTACCTGGCGCTCTCCATATGAATGTCCGGTGAGAATCAGACTGCAAACTAAACCTGGACTCGTCGGAAAACATCACACAAGACCACTGTTGCGGTGTCCACAATGCATGCTCTCTACTCCAGGTTAATCGCAGGCGACAGTGAGTTGCGGTAAGGGGAACACATCTGACAGGCCTACGAGCATATACCCCAATGCGCCCTAAGCGTCTGTACACTGTCTGCCTCGAAACTGTCGTACCGGTAGCTGAAGAGAGCTGACGAGATAGGTCTGATGCTGTGCTGCGTCTGTTTCTTTTGGCAGTATCTACCAAATACCGGTCCTCATTCGGCGTTGTAACTCGGGGGCGACCTGTGCTGTAACATCTACCATCATCTTGGAATCGTTGCCAAAGCCTGGAGATGACACTCTGGGTGATTCCAAGTTCCTCGAATACTTTCAGCTGGATACGTCCACATTCCAGTCGTCCGATAATTCTATCTCGTAAAAAATCATCCAAATGCTTCCTTTGTGCCATAACTATGCGGTTATTGCACTGAAAGACTTTTAAAGCGCTTGTGAACAATTTTACTTTGCCATCATTCCTTATATTCCCCTCTCTTACACTTTCGTCATTGTGACATACTATCCGTGCCATCTGGTGGTTTCCTGTAATTTGCATATTCTTCTTCAAGATGTGTGTGATAATTCTACAGGTGAAATTTTTATTTTAGAGTTCAATTTCTGTGTGATTCTGAATTATCCTTAATTTATGGACATGAGGGTATATTCTTGAATTGCAAGCACTTTCTGGACAGTTCATTGTTTTCTTCCACATGTGTTTTAAAACACGCTCCCGCAAATCCCAAAATCTCGCGAATGCACTTCCTTTGGGCAGCCAGCGCACACATCAATGAAAGAGTACACTGGTGTCCAAAAGTTAAGCTTAATTGATAATTATGTGAATAAAGAAGGAACTGTAAATCAGAATGGCGGGAAACGGGATATGCGAGTATAAAATGGTTATAAAATAAGGAAGCACACACACACAAATCAAAAGAAATATAATAATTAATTTTACTATTCAAAGTAGCAGTTTGAAAGAAAACTGAGCATAGCAAGGATTCACACTTAAAGAAAAAATGAGAGAAAACATTAAATAAAATACTGATGCTGCAGTTTAATAAGGCCTGTGGTCACCTCTGACAGCCAGGCACGCTGCACAGCGATTTACCATACTTGCTATGAGATGATGAATGAGTTGTGTGCTCAAACGATTCCAAGCTTCTTTGGAGAGCTCTCTTCAGTTCTGTAACGGAGCTTGGTGGGTGCGAAAGGGCTGCAATTTGTCTCCCGAGCATATCCCATACATGCTCGATAGAATTTAAATCAGGGGAGTTCGCAGGCCACGACATGCGCTGGATGTTTTCCGTTTCAAGGAAGCCATCAATCAGCACCGCTCAGTGACATGGCGGATTATCATCCATGAATATGAAGTCAGGACCGACAGCACCTCGAAACAAGCGAACATAAGGCTCAAGAACTTCGTCTCTGTATCTTTGAGCAGTCACAGACCCCGTGTCAAAGAAGTGGAGGTCTGTGCGGCCGTCCATCATGATGCCTGCCCATTCCATTACTCCCCTTGATGGAAAATGATGTCTTTCTGTTATGTTTCTTGGTTCAAAACGTGTTCCACATTCTCTCCATATCGTTACCCGCCGAGAATCACTACTCAGACTAAACCGGGACTCGTCACTGAACATCACATTGGCCCACTCTTCCACACTCCAATGTTGATGTTTCAAACTTCAGTTAAAACGAGCGCGTTTATGCGCAGACGTAAGGGGAATGCAAACTGCTGGTCTTCTGGCATACAGGCCAGCATGATTGAGTCTCCTGTAAATAGTTTGTCTTGAAATTCGTATTCCTTTGGCGACTGTGAGCGCCGAACCCAGTGCTCTGGCAGTACTGCCCCTCTGACGTCGCGCACTTATTACCAGATATCGGTCTTGGCGAGGGGTTGTGACTCTTGGTCGACCTGATACTAGTTGTCGGGTAACATCTCCCGCTCTTTGAAGCCTCTGCCACAGTCTTGAGATCACAGACTGGTCCACATTCAGAATTCGAGACACTTCGGTTTGTGATCGTGAGGATTCCAGGATTCCAACGATTCTTCCTTTCGTAAACATGTCCAATTGGCGTCTTTGTGCCATCATTCACCTTGTTTGATGGTTAACAACGTTCCTTCGCACAGAAGTTGCACGAAACTTGTCTGAATTCCCTATGCTGCTTGAATCGGTTTCTCCGCGTTCCGACATGCGCCGGTGTTTCGCGCAGGACGTAGCCGACTGAAAAGTTTTGCATAAACCCAATGTTTTTTCTTCACCCAATCCGCAAGAAATTTGGAATAATTTTACGAATATTTACTCCATGTTTTTCGCGTTTTACGATTTATGCTTAACTTTTGGACACCAGTGTACTTAATGTATATGAAAATTTTCTGTTTTCATTAATCAGTGCATTTAAAATAAATTTTTCACTTACTCCATATTGTACTTATTATTATTCTCTTAAAATTTTTTCAACATGTCTTCGCGTGCCGCTGTTACACCTCCGCCGTGGCACGCGTGCCGGGGGTAGGCAAATCCTAATCTTTATGCTTTTTAAAAATCACGGATCCGGTCACCTTAAAGATAATTATGAAGAAATTTAGTAACTGCTTACTTGATAATAAATCTTTTTTAATCAATCTTCCTTTTTTTTTATTCGGAAAAAAAATAGAATTCTTTAAGTTACATTACTTTGAACTAGCTCAACTATAAAAAAAAGTCTCAAATTTTTAGAAAGGCTAGTTCATAAGTATAATTTAATTCTACCATTGTTAAAGTTAACAGAAATGAAATGGTAAAAGATAAACTCAACAGGAAAGAAAACTAATGTTTTTCTAACCGCTAAATCATTCCAATTTGCATTTGAAAATCAAAAGTGTGTTTTCATTCTCCTGAAAGGTCACGAACTCAACTGAACTGTGCATATTTTCATATTCTTCTGCTAAAGATATGCGGAAATACTGGGAAAGTAGGTATCAAAACTAAAATATTTTACAATTCAAACATCGCCATCATTAAAATTGGACACAATTTTTCTCCGGCTGCATGTTTTTGATGAGGTAAAATACACCTGCTCAAACATTCGAACGAAGAATGCGGCGTTCGTCAAAAGAGCACCTGACTCAACATTCGAAAATGTCGACAAAAGGGGTTTTCTTTTCCATTTCTGTAAAGATTTTCAGAATGGAATAATAATGTTTGTGAACATGATTCTGTGTGCACACTATTTGATTTATTGAAATGTTGTTGACTACAAGTTCAAAGTAGAACTGATCGGAATTTCTAAAGACGAACTTGGCTTAAAAAAGAAATAAATATATTTGCGAATAATAAGAATAAATTGTTGATGTCATATTTTGTCTGTCGTTCCATAAATAAAATTTAAGTAGGTAGAAATTTTTAAAAGAAGTTTTTTCTCTTGAATGAATTATATATAAATTTTTAAAAGAAATTTCTTCTCTTTTAATGAATTTTATATAAACTTCGTTAAGATTAATTGAATTTCTTGGGAAATTTTTTATATATGGTCGTGAGCATTCCTCTAATTTTAATTGACTTGCATACTTTTCATTTAGTTGTTTATTTTTTATTATCTGAAATGATCTTTTATAGTTACTTAAAGTGTATAATTCGAAATGTGAAACCAATCTTTTATGTGCCGGGGTTTTATAAATATTTTCTTTCGAATTGGTTGATTTTGATAGCGAAAAAAGTAACAAAGGAGTTATATACAGGGTGATTATAATTAGAGTTCTACTTTCAAAATGTTGTAAAAAAGAACCACTGCTCCGAATGACTTTAAATTTGAATTTGTTATACTTGAAGAAGAGGAAAACGGTATGGTGGTACAAGAAACAAAAATTCATTGGGATGTTCATTATTGCTTTTTATGCCAATTTTGGCGCAAGGACAGTTAAAAACCAATTTTTCTCATCCAAAGTGGTACGATCTTATCGTGGTGGATGAGTTTTTCACTAAAAATTCATCTATTGAATGACTTGGAAGCCATTTTTCTTGTCCAAAAACTGAAACAATCATGTGCATTTTGAACAGTACAGTTGGTTCAATGGGCAATTTATGCCAAATACGTTATAATTCGTTTCAAAATGCCAATTGTAGTTTTCGTTGTGCCGCTTACAGCGTTATCTTTTGATACATTTTGGAACTTTTTTCTTATGCCATACCATTTCCGCTCTTTTCAAGTATATTCAAATCAAATTTGACGTCTTTGTGACGAGTGATTTTTTTTTTTTACCTCATTTTGAAAGTGGAACTTAAATTAAATTATAATCATCCTGCATGCATCTTAAATTCAAAGTATTTAGTGATATATTTTTGTCGAATTATTTTTATGGTAATTATTGATCAATAAAAAGAATTGCGCTTCGAAAATTCTGTTTAGAGTAAATTTTAAACATTCATAAAGAGTCAAATTCCAGTTTAAAGCTGTTTGAATATTATATAATCAACCCTTAAAGATATCGATTCGCTTCCTCATTATTTCGTTAAGCCTTTTTGACGTTTCTCAAACATTTGCATATTGCCAGAATCGTTTAAGGGTTTCTAAAGTTCAAGAGACGACAAATATATTCGACTGTGTTCTTGGAACCATGACGTTTGTGTCAGATGCACTCTTTTCATTTCACCTGTGACCCGATTTTTCGATCTTATTTCGAATAAAAACGAATCCGTCGTCTTGAAATTTCTAATTTTCCACCATTTAGTCTTGGTAAACATTTTTTTCATTCGTATTGTCCGAGGCAAATAGAGTGGCTCATAGCAAAAACGGCCTATTGATTCTCATCTCTTGTCGTTCTTTAAGGTATGGTGGGTTTCATTCTTCTGGGGAGTGTACCGTGTCAATAGAACGCATGTTTTTTGTCGACCCTGTCTTTTCGCATTTAAATGCCGTATATGTCTTGGCTTTCGAATGGATAGATAGCTGCGTGTGATTTTGTACTGATGAATAGGGAAACAGTTGATTAAAAAGAAAAAAATGGTGTGCCAGAGTGCATAAAAATATGTACAGAATACGTTTTATTTTTATAAATACGAACAAAGGAACCTGGCAATTTTTTTAAGCGAAGAAAAAAAGATCAATGTTTTAGCAAGATTTTTTTTTCTTTCTTTCAATTTGTTTTTTTAATTTATTGGGTGAACATTTGAATATGAAATTGTTAAACTCGTATTGGGTGTTTTATAATGATTCATTCCGCTGGAACACGTAGAAACTAATTTCTGTTCTTAATGATTCAATTCGTATTAAAAATAAATTATTATTTTTAAAATGGGTAAAATATACAAAAAATAGCATAAACGCGGCCTATTCTGTACCAAAAATTTATGAACAAATTTTCAATTTTTCGATTCTGATGGGTGGCTATGTTATTCATTTTTGAAATGACCTTCAGGATAAGATATTTTAATTTTTACAAAAGCTAGAACACTTTATCTTAGTTATTATATGAATTTGCTTAAAAAGCATTGATTATATTAGCATAAGGGACTGTAAATTTTGTAATAAAACAGGGATTGATAAACCTGAACGTTAAAACACTTCTACTATTATACAGAACACACAAAAAATTTTAGTTAATTATTTTCAAAACTTTTTTTGCAATATCTGGACTCCCCCCCCCCCCCCCGTTTGAGCATTTTCAATAAAGCACATTTCGAGTAAAACGCGTTTTAAAGTATGACATTTCGCTTAAAGTAATTTTGAAAAAACGTATAAATGAATAACTCTCTCTCTCTCTTTTTGATATTTAGTGTCAATTGAATTAGAATGTGCGTATAAAATTATTTTAAGAATATTATTAAAAGAAAAGGTAAATTTAAATGCAATTTTTTTTTTGGCCAAAAATTAAGAAAGAATGACATTTTTTCAATGCAATCTTCTTTTATGAAAAATGATTCTGTAATAAAAATATTCTGCTTAGATATAGCTAGGATTTCTGTTTAAAGGTTGAAGTAGGAGTTTTGAAAAATTCGCATTATTTTCAGTGTTACGATCAATGGAAATAATAACGGATGTATTTTTTTTGTTTTGTTAAAATTTCGCTTCTCTTATATATTACTGTATGAATATAAAAATATATCTAAATTCTATACACATATTTAAAATATATATATATTCTTGCTCAGGATCTGTACAGAAATCTTAGCTATATATGGGCAAAGTATTATTATTATTATTAAGAAGCATTTTTTCATGGAGGAGAAATGCCCTTCATTCTCCAATTTTTCTCAAAAAAATTGCATTAAAATAATTTTTTCTCGTAATAATATTGTTAAAACAATTTCATATGTATATTTTAATTCAACTTACACTAAATGTCATAAAAATATTCATTTATATGTTTCCTCTATTTTCCATAGACCTTTTATGTTTGAATATATTGCTAAAACACTTAGTATTTATATTCATTTTGGAATTTTTTGATTTATCAAGCTAAAATTGCTCTAAATTTCAAAAAGAGCATAAGAATAAAAAATATTATTGAATTATTGTTGCCACACATTTGTCTAGATAATTATTTTTCACAAAACTGTTTGCAAATAATTCAAATTCTCCCATATTTAATTGAATGTCTTATGATGCCATTTCCCGAGATGAAAAAATTATTTTTCCTTATGAGATGATTGTTTTTTTTTTCTTTTTTTTCCTTCAAAACAATATTACTATCTTAGCTTTTGAAGTAAGACTGTCAAAATCGGTATGTTTGTTTTTAAGCTTTTCTAATAAATAAATGTTAGAAAAATTTTTGAATGGAAATGTTATTCAGCTGTATATTACTAATATACTATATTGTATGATATTTTAATTTTATTTCTTGTTTTACCTTTCTTTTCTGCTTATAAACATCAAATCCAATCTTGTGCACGAAAGCTATTTTGTAATCACGAAAAACTTACCGAGTTTCTTAATATTTCCTTTGTCTTGTAATTTTATTCCTCTCTTGTCGTGTGCCTTTGAAATAGAATATCACGAACTAGAAATAACTGTTTGTTTTTGTTGCAAAATGCATGCTAGTCCTGAGCAGGTAATCGAATTTTCCTTCTTCTGTCGATGTTAAGTTTTTAATTATATTAAACAAGACATAATATAAAATTGTAATGAATGATGCTGTGAAAAAACTGAAGTTAATGCAAGAAAAATGACGAAATTCAAATCTCTGAATTCGAATAATATTTTCTGAAATTAAATTAATCGATTCCTGTTTGAATCGTCTGCTTCAATTCTGTTTTCTTTTGATTCTTGACCTAGAAATAAAAGGACTACTTTTTGTTTGTTTTATGAAGGGAAAAGCATTGTACAGTGAAGTAAAAAATAAAAATGGAAAAAATTATCTTTAAAAAAAAATTTTTTTTTAATTAAATAATTAGAATAAATTTTTTTTTTTTTTTGTAAAATTTCCTATTGAAAATGGAGAAATAAACCTTTCTAGACATCGAAATAGAGTTTTGTTTATTGAGAATATGAATACAGTTGTGCATATATATTATATGAATATCATCCAGAGAGTCAATTCTACCAATACTACTGTTTAAATAATAATATGAGTTAATTAAATGGTAGTATTGATCAGAACTGATGATGTGAAAATATTTTTAGAAGGATTTCGGAGCAATTATATAATTTAAATTTTTTGATTAATTTTTTGGAATGTTTAATTGGATAAACTGGTTTCTGGTTCCAAAATTTTCCACCATGGCTTTCCATGAGAAAATGGCTTTTTTTAAACTTTTCTGGGATTTTTGCTTACCACACATTTCATTTTCTCTACTTAACAGAGTAATCAATCTTGGGGATTTTGTGAACTTTCAGCAGATTAAAATCACCTATAAGTGAAACGTTAGGGAATTTTGAAGGAATATGTTGAAAAAAGGATATGTCCAATACATGTGTTAATTTTTTCAAGGAATCTAGGGGTAACTTTTGAAGTATGATTGATGGTCTTGATGCAATTTCACTCTTTGAAAGTTGATGGATTAAGTTAAAGATTGCTTTCCTTCTGTAAATATTACGGTAAAACATTGTCTTGATAGTATGACGAGTTGATTTTAACGTTGTTTTCCACTTTTCCTACTTATAATTTCAAGTTATGAAAGCAACCTTCAACAATCAATCTTAAAGCTTTTCCTGAAACTTTTCCATGCATTCTCGAAAATAAGTTTGGACTTATTCTTCACATAGTAATACTCTATTTGCGACAGCTATTTAGGTAAACCCGTTTTCATCAAAGTTAAAAATGGATTTCCGTAAGGTTTTTAAAATGTAAATCTTGGCTTATATTATTTTCTTTATTGTTACTATAAATGTTTGTATATCTTTTTACCATTTTGACTTCAATTTTGAAACTTTCTAAGCCGTACGTATTTTTTCAAATCTTTATTTGGAGTCTTAATCTGTGTAGAATTAATGATTGACTACATATTCGTTTTCAGATGAATTATGTTGCTCAATTTGTTCCAAAAAGTTTACACCATGCATTACACAACGTTTTAAAAAAATGGAATAAAAATATTTCTCCTCGGGAAACGCAACAAGGTGTCTTTCGATCCACAAATTGTTTACATCCGCCATTTTGAATGTATCAAATGATATATTTTTTCAAATAAGCTGTTGCAAGAATTTTTTCTGCTAGCTGCCTGCATTTTTTAAAATCCTTTATCTAAATATTACTGAATTTCATATTTCTATAATTTTAACGTAGAATTATATTACATAAGTAATGCAATCTGTGATTAATTTTATTAAATGTGTTAAGAGAAACAATTTGGAATTTAATTGATTCGAATAGCTAAATTGTTTCATTTGTCTGTTAATAGAATTTCAAAAATTATAAGATTTGTACAATATAAAATCCAAATCAATCGTAAAATTCATAAAGCTTGTTTTCTTTATTTTGGAAATATTTACATCGAACTGTGTACATACTTATTTGCCCACAAAAAAAATCTTCAAGGAAAATTAATTTGTAAAACAAAATCTCTTTCAATACGTTTTGGTACTTTTTCATCTCTCATTTAACGTTAATCATATCCTCTTAATAAAATAAAGATTGAATAAATATGAATATATTTATGAAATTTTTTATCTAGAATTCCTCACTACAAAAAAGGGATTAATTAGCGAAAAAGAGTGCAAGTTATTTTTTTATTGGATTTATTTTATCCCAAATACTAAGAAGTATAAACAGAACATCGAAGCTAAAGATTGTGAAATCTGAAGTTGATTTCGAAATTTAAAAAAATATAATTAGATATACGTAGATTAATTTTAAGAATATACATTGTGCAATATAAATCAAGTCGGAAAAGTATTAATCTTAAAAAATACCTGAAGTCGGTCACTTATTTAAAGATTAATTTAGAAAACAAAGAACTAACTTTTAGATGTTATCTTTAAGAATAATGTATAAAAGCGGTCATTGATTTAGAAAATGATTAGATAAAGAGCAAGGATTCAAAAAGAAACTTTTCTAAAACATTTAAAAGAATAGAATACTGAAAATAATCAAAACACAGATAGAATTTTCATTATTTATATTAAACAAGATGAATTATATATATATTTTAAAAGAAACAATATTGAAACTATTCCTTATTTCGAAAATAATTCTAGAAAAGAGAAAGAAAAAAAAAGCAGACGATTTTTCTGTGAGAGCATATTAAATGATTTTACTACAAACAGAAGCTATTAATTCTTACAAGAACAAGAAAGAACACAATGGTTTTGCATAAATCGTTCTTGGAAGCCTTTTATGGCGGGTAGGTGCGCTCACACGTGATTAAGCTGTGGCATGAGTGATCATGCAGACGACTCTCAAGAATTTCATGCTCCATTGTGCAACAAACGTCCCTCTTCGTACTCAGATCTGGGGTGAACGTTTTCAGGGCCAGGTAAATTATTCAAGAGATGTTTCCAATGCCGGAGACATTCTTGTATTTATTTGTTACCTTTGTATGCTTTTTTTTTCTCGCCGAATTGAGCCTTAGTTTCAGAGTTCGTCATATTTTCAAAAATATTAGTAAAGACAAGGTTTTCTTTGGAAAAGAGAAATAAACGAACAGTGTGGTTTTAAGTTCCATTTTTTGTGTGTGTGTTATAATGCTAGGAAAAATTAAATTTAAGCTACAAAATAGAATGAAATGGTGATTAGTATAAAATGATTTTTGTTTTACATTCATTTGAAATTCTTATAAAATCAAGATGTACCTCAACAGCAAATATTGTACTTATCAACAACTGTCTAATTCTGTGTATGTGTGGAGGGGGGGATACATTTTGTAGCATAGTCCTATCTATTGTCTGCATTGAAGCACTGACGTGTTCTTTAAACTCAACTAAGGATTACGGTAATGGGGGTATGTAAACAATGTCCTTAACATACCCCCTCAAGAAGTCGCAGGGTGTTAAATTAACGGATCTAGCTGGAAATGGGATTTGAAGTTAGTCGCCAGATGCGGGATGGGAAACAAAAGCCGTTACCGTTTGTGCTCTACTGTAAAGCACAGGAAAACAAAATACTTCTGTATAGCTCGCAATGTCTCACTAAGCGTTGATCCCCGTTTTCTGAAATTTCTTGGAGAGTCATATCTAAGAATTCTTAAATTTTTTATTGCAAAATATGTCAAATTTATGCATTCTTTTTCAGATTGTATTATTTGCAAATTATCTTTGATTTCTGTCATATAATACAATATAAAAAGAAATGCAAAACATATGATATTCCACCAAAAAAAATAATCTTGAAAATCAAATTAATTTTCAGAAATAAGCTAAATGTGAATTTCTTTTTATAAATCAATCTAAATTTCAAAAATATTTTGACGTAACATTACTAGAAAAAAAATGACTTATAAAGAGTTAAAAAAAACATTTTAAGTGTGTGATTAGAATTTAAAAACAAAATCTCGTCAATTTATCATACGCTTCCAATTACTACTTTATCTTTCCAGAAAGAAAAACCCCGTGCTTTTTACAAATTAACGTATTCATATCACGTAATCGGAAAATCGATAACAATTTTTTTTCTGTGGATGTGCAATTTTGTTTTATGTCTATTTATTTATGCAAACCATTTTCCCTTCATTACGAAACGACTCAAAGCATCTTGAGGTGTTCTGAAGTTACGAAAGAATCCCGTATCAGTTCCTCGTGAGTTTTCCCGTCGTCTAGAGAGGAAAGAGACTTCTCCCATGATTCCCCTGGAACCGGTTCCTTATCCCTATCCTGACAAAATATTGAACAGGTGTTTCTGTTCGTTCGTACCCGATGCCTTTTTTGGATTGGAATCCTTTCCACATATGACATCTTTTTTTAATATTCTTTTTATTTATTTGTTTATATTTTTTGTGTGTGTTCTTGTGGAATAACCCAATCTTAACTGTCTATAATAGTTGAGTTCATTACTGAAGGTTTTTTTTAAAATTATTTATAGCTTCTTTCTTTGTTCATTCTTTTCTGTTTGTTCCACAGCTTAAAAATTTAAAGTATTTGCCATTTTCTTTTTTTAAAAAACGATGAATTAATATTTTTTAAGCTTAAAATTCGAATACTGGAATGATAATTGCTTAAGCAGTTGGATTAATTCAAAATCATGTTAACTTATAAAAGAAAGAAAACATTAAAGAATAAAAAAACGTTTTTGCAAATATATTGTCTCTCCTAATTGTTTAAAATTTTAAAAGATTACAATGAAGAAATACAAAATTTTTTAAGAAAGAAAGAAAGGAAAAAAAAAAAAAAAAAAGAATACAGCGGTTATACTCGAAGTTCTGTTATCTTTTAGGTCTGTTATAAATTTTGTTTCAGCATTATGTAGTCTGTGTGCTATCTGAGAGAAATATATAGGAGTGTTTCTCTAATTTTTTATTATATATAAAAAAACGGAGAATTTAAATTATGATAACATCAAAGTGTTTTTCTTTCTTTTTTTTCGTGATCTTGTTAAGAACTGTAATTTACAGCAAATTTTTTAAACTTCTAGAAAATTCCACGGCAGCATTTTTATCGGAGGTAAAAAATTATTTAGGTTCTTTTACTTATTCTCTAAACATCTTTTCTTTAAGTAATATGGGGGAATGCAGTCCATGTTTGAGGTATTATTTTGTATACGCAACAACGTGTTTAGATTTAAAAACTTGTCTGATAGAAAAAAAAATGAGTATAAAAGTTTGATCGGGGAAAGCAGATATTCTACTCTTGTATTTCTACTTTCTGTTTTTTTCTGGAATTATTTCTAGTCATGTATTTTCTTATCCTCATGTGTGTTTCAATCTTATTTATTTGTGCAACGTTCATTTGCTTGCATGTGTGGTATTGCCCTGTTTGTATATATGAGCTTTCATATGTCCTTGAAATATTATCTATAGTTAGTGCAGTGACTCTCAATTTTTTGTTGTTGTTGCAGTACAGTTTTAACAATTTCAAAATTTTACTGTACTCTAACCATAAAATGTATAAAATAATTTTACTTATCTGAATAGTTTGTGTGGTGATAATAAATTTCAATGTTAAATAAAATAATATGTTTGACAAGGGCTAGGAAATTTTTATTGAGTTAATTAATTACAAATTGCGCATAAGAACACATTTAATGCGAAATTTGAGCTTGATGATTTTTGATAATTTTGTTTATGCAGTATTTTCTTCTCCGCATAGAATTGAAAAAGAGCTCTTTTGGGTTAGGAATCAAATATATTGTCAAACATCTTTTATTCAAGTTGTAATGAACGAGCTATCCTATACATTAAAGAGAGAGTTTATAAGCTGAAGGATAACAGTGAGGATTAATGTAAGATAACGTAAAGCTAGACGAGAGGCCTTCGTAGATTATTTGATTATTGTTAAGATTGACGATTTGGTCAATTAGTTGTTAAATTGGATTTGATCGGTTTGGATTGGATTACTTTAGAAATTATTTTCAAATATAAGAAGGTGGAAGTGCTAAGAGTAAGTGACCCGATTTATTATTATATCTCCGATTATCTCGTCTACTTCGCTATTGCTCCCATATTTATCAGTTGGTGCATTTCTTAACTTAGGTTATTGAATTTGTGTCTTTGTTGAGAATTGTAAATAAATTGTTGTTTTGACTATGGCTAGTTTTCCTCCTATCTCTCGTACTCTATTGGATGGGATAGTTCATCCATTACAAAGTAGTTTAAAAATTTCAACTAACTGGTGCGTAATAATTCATTAATTGTATAGCTGTTGAATAAAAAGTGTGTAGTTTCTAACTGTGGATATTTTTTGTGTAGTTGCTTATAGAATTTCCAAAAGGTAAATGCAAAAAATTTGCATTTTGTTTGGACCCCGATATAACGAATATTCCCGAATTAACCAACAAAATGTTCGATCCCGATGAGTTCTTTAAATAGGGGTCCGACTACATATATATATTACCGTTAGGGTGTATAATTTAGTTATTTCATAGAATAACTAGGTGTTTCATGAAATAACTAGACAAGTCAGTTAAAGTATATAATAGATGAAAAATTTCATACTTTACCTAGTTATTCTAAGAAATAACTAGTTTATTCTAGGAAATAGCTTGGGATGGACCGTTATAGTGAAGAATAAACAATTTCACAAAGACATTTTAAGAATTAATAGATCATAAATAGATAAAACCTTTCGAAAAATACATTTTATCCCTTTTGCGGATGAATAATTGATAAATAATAAGGGCAAGCAGATGATAAAATTTATTATTGCTCATATTGCTAACATCAGTTAAATAGAAAGAGGAAAAAATATGTTTGCAAAAAGAGATTATATTTAAATATTATCAACAAAAATACAAGCTGGGAAGAAAAACTGTTGCTTCTCATAAAGGCATTTTAGCAAGCTAAAACTTTTTATAACAAAAATGCTAGAGAATATTGATTTAAATTTTATGAGATACCTTTATTTTACTTTTCATTTTTTTTAGCGCAAGGATTTCTGTGATGACTCCGAATTGTACTGCTTAATATTTTTGAAACAAGCACACTTTTTACTATTGCACATTTTTTTTTACACGAGCACTTTTTAAATACTTGTCCAGTACAGCAAATGTGGAACTTCTTCAATGGAAATTAATTCTCTCTGACATATGTGGCCGCGGTAGCCAAGTGGTCTTGGCATCGGATTGTGGCTAGCATGCCATGAGTTCGATCCCAGTACCACTGAAGATCCGCCGTGTAGGGGAGCGATGCACATAAAATCTGTCGAGAGCTCAAACGTCCTCCCATTGGTGTGGTGTGGTAGTTAGGAGAGGGGGTGCCAGCTCAGGTGTCGTCTGCGTCACTTGACCATGGTTCAAAATTACGCGGACCGTCCCCAAAAGCTCTCGTGTAGATGGACATTGGGACGTTAATTTTCATTCACTCACTCTCTGGCATATACTGAACTGATATCTAGAGTACAATTGTTTTATTCGGCCATCTCTAGTTCCTAATAAAAAAAATACTTCCCAATGCAGCTAGAACCAGTTCAAAGAACTTTCGGTACCGTATTTCATACTTTAACGATCAAGTAATGGTTATTCTATAGAATAACTAGTTAAATCGTAGAATTCAATAATTTTATATACTTTAACTGGCTTGTCTAGTTATTTCATGGAATATTTAGTTATTCTATGAAATAACGGATTTTACACTATAACGGTAACATATATGTACTGAAATTTCGAGAAATACTTGAAACGATAGGATGCTAGTTTTGCGTCTGGTACTCCCCAGAAAACATGATACTAACCCAAACCCAAAAATTCTTCTTTCTTAAACTTAGCAAAGTGCTCTCTCCCATGAATGCTCCCCATTACTACACTAAATTCGCCGAACACATATTTCTTCTTCCTAATGTTTTCCTATCCATCAGACGAGATTATCTCAGGTCTTAGGCAAGAGATGTGAGAAGGCCAAGGAACTTGGTGTCATTTCCTCGACAAGTCCTTTCGATATTAGTTCCTCCTCTGTGATCGCCGAACCCACCTGTTTCCTGCATTCGCACCCCTCCCCTCGCGCAGACGTGTCAAGGAGGTGGAAGTGACGCAATTTATGGATTATCTGTGTACCGAGAAGGAAGAACGAGAAGAAATTAGATAACTTCTGCTTTAAAAGTTAAGGTCAATATGTCTCCTGTTTAATATATGGGTTTATTTCTTATTTGGGGGCTTATAAATTTAACCTTGTTTGTATTAAATGTTTGGCAACAATCTACGATAAAATTCGCCAACAAACAGATCATTCATCTTGTTGGCATAATAAGGACAAAAGGAAATTTAAGTCAAAACTGCTGAGTGTCCAAATAAAATATATACACTCTAAACAGTAGAGCACACAAAAATTTTTCAAGGGGAGGGGGTCCATAGTCGAAAGTCCCTAAACTCGTATCATACCTCAAGACAACACCAAGTGGTTCTTCTGATTTTGTTGATTTTGTTAACAAAAAACAGTAAATAAATTATTGAATTAATAATTAGCATTAATTAATAAAATAAATTAATTACAAGTACTTAATTAAATTTTACGTTATATAGGATTATCATCAATCGAAAAAAACTCAAGGGCTTTGATGGGGGGGGGGGTCCGGACACCTAGGACACCCCCTTGTATGCGCCACTAATTTTTTTAAATGACTATAACACTAACAATGATGACATGAAGAAGTTTCAACATGTTTAGGAACCAGCTATTCATCCAAAATGTTCAAAATGTCAACCCTGTCAAACTCAATGTTTTCCCGTCAGCGTAGTGTTTAAAGGGGGTGCCATCTCGCGTGTTGTCCTTGTCACCTGAACGAGGTTCAAAATTACGAGGTCCGTCGCCAATAGCCCTCGTGTAGCTTTACATTGCGACGTTGATATAACTCTCAAACTGTCAGGCATCGTGGCACAGCTAATAACGCTGACCGACGGTATCCAAAACGTTCCTAACCATTTCAACTAGTATTTGGGTGTGTTCCACAAAATTCAATTCTCCTGTCCTGTTCATCTTTACTGAGAGCGTAGACTAATCTAAAAATAATTTTTTTTCCCATTGGGAACGCTTTAAAATGCGATGGACGCTCGATTTTGAATCTCTTGTCTCGCAAGCTGTTTGCCGAACCAATTTTCTAGGCGATTGATGACTTCTGTTTCTGCTGCAGGACTGGTGGATAATTGTGATCTTCCGGAATGGGCTCGTTTGGACATTCTTAAAATTTCTCACCGGCTAGTTTGTGCATCTGGTTGGTGCATCTCATTGAAGCTCCTTTCCAAACTTTTTTTGGTACTTACTTCACTTATGTTATCAGTCTTACAACAGAACTTAAGTATAAAATTTCCTTTCTCATAGTTTAGTCTGCCATTATTTTAAGCCGTTACACCCGGAAAAAGGACAAACTGTGTGGTTGTCATAAACATTTAAAGAATGTATACATTTTATTGGGATGCTCTTGTGTTAACTGCTATCTCAATTTTCTCTGATAGGAACTTTTTTTTTGCATTTAGAGAAAGTAGTAATGTGCAAATATTTAGACTAGATTCATCTTAAAAATACCAAGATAAATAAGGCAGTTACATTTGAATCAAGGCCATGGCTTCTTAAATTGTGCCTTTCCGAGATCACAAGATTTACAGCGTGAGGACTTAAAGGCAGATGAATTTATCATGCAGAAGCCCATATTAGTGCGCTCAAGTCAAATGAAATCAAGACTTGAATCTATGAATTAGCCTGAGTATTGCTGGTCATGACTATTGGACAATTGCTGATTGTTATTTTTACTTTGTACTTTGCCTTTTGCCTCTGAAGTTTCTATGGAATGAGAATGTCAACACTAACTTTAATTTATTAAAGTGATATAGCTTTACTTGTTACGGGTTACTATTTGTACGAGTATTTAATAACCTGTGCTGTATACTGTCAACTTAAAAAGGGTCTCAGAGCTGGGGCCGATTTCCGCAGAGGGGTCCAGAGATTTGAGAAGTCTCAAGATGCCACTACTTGTTATTCTCACTGCCTACAATAAAACTCCCACCAGTGCTTTTAACAAACAAAAACTTGAATTCTACGATCATTGCATCAAACTCATAATTGTTGCTGAATCTCTTCTGGAGACCCGCCTTGTAGAGGGGGCTGGCGAGCCCAATGTCCTCCCGTTAGGATGGTGGGGTATTTTGGAGAGGGGGTGCCAGCTCAGGTCTCATCCTTATCTCTTGACTGTGACTCAAAATCACGAGGTTCTTTGCCAATAGTCCTTGTTGCTTTGAAGCGCGACACTCAAATAAACCCTCACCCACACTGTGCTGGAAATACAAATATATCAAGCAGCTGTTAAATCAGCGCCATCTATCTCTAAGAAGAGATAATTTAGCAGTGTCATCAAGAAGAACTGTGTTATGCATTTTTTTATTTAGTTTGCAACTTGAATCTTTAAAATATTCTTTAATATTCTTCTATAACTCCCGAATGAGATAATAACGACCAGCACAAATCCATCCATTGGTTAATTGGCTATTACCATTTGCCAATGTCAGTCAAGTCCAGGCTGCATTGTGGTGTGTAACAATTAATGATGCCTCTTTCATTGCTTGATGTGTCTTTCACAGTCCATGAGATAAGATAAAGGTAACACAAAGGGGGTAATTAAAACACTCATCACAGAAAAGGTTCTCTTTCAAAATATGTTTGACATTCATAACTTCGAATGTGATGCTGGGAATATTAAGATGCATTAGTTATTGAATGTCGTGGGAATTATTATTATCTGCAGAAGTTGAGAGTGGATGTTTCTTTAGTCATTATATGGATTAATTAGTGATTCAGTTATTGATTAATTCTATTTTTGCTCTCTCTCTTAATGAAATGGATGTGAGAAAAAATATAATTGATATGGACGACTTCTTTCACGAGCTTATAAAAGTCACCAACAAAAGTCACTCTTTAGTTAGTTTTTAAATAAGACATGTTTGTACGATTAAGATGAATTCCCCCCCCCCCCATTTTTTAGTCGATTAATAACACACGGTTATAATGATTTCATTATATGAATGCTTTCAAGGACTGCTTACATATTTTATAATCTATTTAGTTGTTATTCTCGATTTTATGGAAACAAAATTAGGTTTTTGTGTGTGTGGATATATGGGGTAATCGACTACGTTCCTAACCATGATTTTGCAAAAGCTTATTAATGAATAATTTGATATTTAGCGTCACGTGAAATGGAATACATATATAAAATTGTTTTAAGAATATCATTACAAGTAAAAGTAATTTAAATGCAATTTTAGGGTAAAGTGAAGAAAGAATGACGTACAGTTGACATCCGCTAAATCAAACCTTCGATAATACGAACCTCTTGCTAATTCCAAGTATATGCTCAGCCACTGGAGAAAGTCTTGATATTTTGAACTAAAACAATACGTTTTGGTACACTCAATATTCCGAAGAAAAATCTGCGGATGGCGAAGATTACATCACGCGACAATTCGAAGTTAATCTAAAATAACCCGATAATTCGAACACTCAATAACTTGTAGAGTCCTGTAGCAAACAGGTTGGAGCTTACATGTTTTGTGTCATATTGTCTCTGCGTTTTCTTCTGTAACGAAGCCCCTTTGATGACCATCTGCCTACCATCCCTTCATTGTGATTCCCGGTTCCTCAGGTAAAAAGATACTTTGTTTTCCATCTTCAAGAGCACAATAGACCGACCGCTCTTGTTGTCAACCGTCAATATCTTTCGTTTAACGCGTTGCTTTTCTGCACATGTGATGTGGCACCAAATAGGGCATAAGCGGGATTGGACCCTGCCTTGAAGAACCAATAGTATTGGGGACAGTGTGTGAGCGAACCGATAAGATAACTGATTTTTTCGTGAAAAAAAAATTAACTATGTGCAGTATGTATTTTTTTATAATAATTGTTTGTGATACATAAATGTATTCTTTTAGTACAGGACTTTTCACTTCTATATAATATTTATACTGTATAATTATGTACTTTTTTTTAATGCACCAGAGTGGAGAAGTTTTAACAAAAAACATTGATTATTATTTAAGTGGATCGTAACTCTAAACAGTAACGGGAATTTTTCAAAAATATATTTCAGGCTCTGTAGAGAAATCCTAGTTATATATAATATTCAGCGAAATATGTTTAACTTGAAAACGCTTAAGACGAAATATCGGTTAACACGAAGTAATACAACGGTCCCGACAAAATACTATGTATTTTCATGCAGTTTTTCCCTCTTAACACGAAACGAAAATCGCCTAACATGGAAAGATTTCTTTTCTGGGAATAAACAAAACACGGAAAACACCAGCCGCTCAGGCGATATTTAAGAGAGGTGTGAAATGAAACATGGTTTTACATGTTTCGTACAAAGAAGGCTAACTTGGCTTTGAAATATCATCAGAATAGCCTGTGACATGAGCAAATTTTTTTTATCAAAGCTACTTACACTCTGACCCCTTACAAATGCCACATAAAAACATATCTCTTATTAGTTGGTTTTGGAAGATGGTGACGAGCACATCGCATAGTGAGTAAAAATCAGTTAGTTTGGTTCGCATTTTATTTTCTAATTTAGAAGAATTTTCTTATGAGCACAATGGCAAAGGGCTCAGGGGAAAAGCAAATTGCTATTTTGCTTTAAAAGAAGATGTAGCTTCTTATAAGGCTGTTGATCAAAAACAGAAGACGAAAAAACGGAAATCTGTAAAGATTTTGATATTGTTAACTCTACACCATCAACAATAATTTAAAAAAAAAGGCAGCATACATACCTTTAAAAATGAAATATTCTCTAATAAGTTTAATTTTCTCGAATATGTTTTCTTTTTTGCGATATTTTTTAACACTAAATAATATTTCAGTCCCTTCAGTTTCGTGTTAAACGATTTTCACTGAAAAGGCAAGCTACTGTTGTTACAGCAGCCCTTTCCATGAATGGAAATTGTTTTGAAAAATTAGTGTGTTAAAATGGTATGAGAGTAGCTGGGTCACTAATTAGACTTCAATTGCATCAACATTTCATCATTTGGCATTTTTTCAATTTTTGGGGGAAGATTAATTTGACAAAATTGTATTTGTTTTTATGTGGGCACCTTTCAATACACTGATGAAAATAATAAGCAAATGCTTTTGGGAAAATTGATTTTTGAAAGCATTTTGTAACTGTTCTCTCCCCCCCCCCCATTAATATTCATTCATAACAATATGAAGAAATAAATTTGTAATTGAAAATTAATGTGCAAGAAAAAAATTCGCTTTATTTTATGAAATTTGATCTTCAATAATAAATGTAAGTACTAAATTGATATCGATCTGTAAATTAGAGCCATAGAGACAAAAAAAAAAAAAAAAAATCCATATTAGCCATATATTCCTGGATTATATTTCTCTATGAATTAAAAGACCCACAAGATTTTTAAGTTTTTCAATTCCTACTATTTAGTTCACTCTCTCTATATATATCTTGTTAAAATTTTTAATCGTTAATAAAATACTTACTATTCAACCAATCAAGTTCAAATAAATTTTTTAAAACTTGTACTGGAAGACACTTGATGTTAATACAGTTTTTTATAAATATTAATTCATTACTTAAATTAATTTAATTCATTACAAGTTTTAGACGCCATCTTAGATTAGTCTCCATTGTTGTAACAATGTAACTGTTAAAACAATGACAAACAAGTTGGCGTAGAAAACCTTCTTTCAGCCAAACTAGCCAAACCGGGTGTGCATTGTTATAACAATGCAGACAAATAACGCTTTTTTTTCCAATTCCTACTATTAGTTCACTCTCTCCCTATTTATGTATCTTGTTCAAATTTTCAATCATCAATAAAATACTTTCTATTCATCCATTCAAAGTATGAATTAACTTAATTTTTTTATATTACTTGTTGTTGCACAGAAATATTTATATCAGACAAGTGCTTTTTTTCTCTGAGCAACCAGCATACATCAAGTAGCATGTCTCTCCACTTTGAAAATGGAAAGGGAACATTTCCTGTTCTTGCAAGAAAATCCCCCGCAAACATCGGCCGGGATTTCACCTGACGAATTCAACCTCGTCATAGTTTCTGATCCGTAAAGTTATTCCACGTGACACTTTCGAATCCCTTTCGTCAACAGAAATTGTTTTTTTTCCCGCTGGCATCGAACGACGCAGACGATTAGCCGCCGGCTGAGACCAGGAATCCGATTCTGGATCGTCATAGATTTATCGTTTTATTTTAAGTCAGCTGTGGCAACGGTGGTTGCATAAATTCAAAATGTTAACCTTTACTAGCCCATTGGCTAGTAAAGATTTAGCTATCTGCGCATGAGTTTTTAATGCAATTCGTATACAATAAATAAGTATTTTTGGATGTGTCTAATTGTTGATGCAAATTGCAGGGTTTGCATTCGTTTCGTTCTGCACAAACGTTCACTGAATACCTGATAAGAGGGGAATGAGAGTTTCTTGATAAGGGTTCCTGATAAGTCTGTATTTTTAAACCAGTGTTGTTGTTTTTTGTTAGTGTCATATTTTCCAAACTAATAATTGAAACGAAAATCTTAAAATCTTGAGTCGTTTTTTGTTTTCCTTGCACACTATGTGACAGTAACGTTTTTGAAAGAATGATTGTTCTGTAAAAATATTACTCGATTTCCCCCCTCCCCCTCTTTTAAGACGACCCACTACGTTTGGAACCATGATTTTGCTAAAGCATATAAATGAATAATTATTTTGATACAGTAAAAATCGATTAACACGAAACTGAGGGGACTGAAATATTTTTTCGTGTTAAAGAATATTGCAAAAAACACTACATATTCAACAAAATTGTTTATTAAAGTACATTTTATTCAAATATATATATATATATAAACATATATATTTAATAAAATCTATAAACAATATCATTCACAAGAACTTAATGAAATTGAATACAAATTTTTTTTTAAAAAGTTTTTTGAAGAACATAACATTTATTTTTGGAAACTAATCTGATATTTTTCTTTGCATTGTCTTTCTTAGCTTCAAATTGTTCGATGTTATCCATTTTGCTATTTATTTCACTATAGGAATGTACGACTAAATAACTGCGCATACTTTTCATGATGTTCTTCATTTCGGATGACGTGGGAACAGGAGCTACATTATTCACTTCATTTTCATCGTTGAAATCTGCATCAGTGGTATTTTTTGAGCTTTGAACAAACTCCAAAATGTCTTTGTGAACCATAATTGGGACTGTACACGCATTATCATCATCATCTACTGCAACGAATTCTTTCGATGATACAGTAGGACTGTTCAATAATATAGAGACTTTCTCAAACACCTCTCCTCGAGGCTGGTGTTTTCGGTATTTTGTTCATTCCAGGGAAAAAAAAGTCTTTTCAAGTTAAGCTATTTTCGTTTCGTGTTAAGAGAAGAAAATGCATGAAAATACATTGTAGTTTGCTGGGACTGTTCTATTATTTCGCGTTGACCGATATTTCCTCTTAAACGTTTAAAAAAAACTACAATTTATTGGCCAATTAAGAGATTTGTCGTATTGTCAGTAGATTAAGAACTTTCGTAAGAAAATTATATAAAAACTGATAATTACAAGAAAATTGACAGCGGTCATGTCGTATGATTATACAGCATGTGAAAGATCCTTAGAGTGTCTGTTTGGCTTGGATGCTCTCGACAGAATTAAATTCTAGTACAAAGTTCGCATCGTCAAGAGCTCAGGTGCCTCCCTCTGTGTAGGATACTGGGTGTCAAATTGCTTGCTGTAATTGGTATCGCCTATATGGTGTAACGTTAAAAAGTGGTACCATCTCCTGGGGAATGTACTAGGTCTGCAAAGGTTTAAAACACCAATGTGTAGCCCCATTGAAAAAAAACAACAGCAAGGAAATTACCATATTTACTCGAATTTAAACCGTCATCAATTCTAAGTTGCACCCCAAATTTTCAAAATGTTTTTGAGAAAAAATCAAAATTATGTCAAAGATTCACCTTTATGCGACACTTCAGAAATTTTCAAAAGAATCTTTTAATGAGAAAAAATAAGAAGTTATTAATTAATATATTTTACCAGTTTAAAAAAAAAATTTGCAAATACTTACATGAAACTAACCTTTAGTATCATGTTTCGAAAATAATTCGTCGCTCCAATTGTCCCAGCTGACTTCGGATTTGGTGGCGGTGTCGCCATTTTCCTTGACGTTGTCGTTTTCCATGCCATCCAATGCATTTGTTATGCGACATTTTTTAAAAGAATGTATTATAATAGAACACAAAAGAATTTATTAAAGACTGTTGAACATTTACATGTAAAAATTATATAAATTTTGTTTACGCCATCGACGTATATTTGTTTCATCAACGTCAAATTCTCAGTGACCGCTACTTGGTTTTCGTCTTTTTCTGCATATAAAATTGCCTCCCATCTCATACTTGCATTATAGTGAGCTCGTTTTTATGATATTACCGATATCTTTGATATTTAGGTGATTAAAAGAAAGAGTATACAAAACAATTTCCTTTTTACGAGCAGACAATGATGTTTATAATAGACTGAATACCGGAGCTAAACCGCAGAACGAGAAATGTCATCATTGCAAGTGGCTAGAATGGACGTTTACATTTTTCCTTTTTAAAGAGTGTGACGGATCTATACGCGTCCTTAAAGTAATCCTCTTGGGAGTTCTTTAGGGCTATCAAAAATCATCAATCTTCTCCTAAGAAGAAGGTTTGATATACAAATTAAGTTTATTATATATAGTTCAGGTTCGCTTGCTAGTGGTTAGAAAGTGAAGGTAGAAAGTTGGAAGGTTTGTTAACTAAAGGTGACAAGAGAGGTACAAGGGGAAGAATACCGCAAAAGGTTAGAAAGGCGTGAGAGATTAAAGACAGGAAGTTGATATTGATGAACCTTAATTGATTAGAAGACTGCCTACAGTTCAGGTATTCTCACCTTCATATTACGTTTGATATTTAAAGTATTAAAGAGGTTAAGTGGCAATTAGTTACATATCTACCGTGTAAAGTAATATTGAGGTAGAAGAACTATTATTGTAAAGAGGTTTATTTAATGCATTCTCCCAAAACGCGACTCTCGTCCCCTCCCTCTGTTGACTGATTGGAACATCCTATTTTACATTGAATTGTGTTGAGTCGATTAAAGTGCTAAATAAAATAATTGGAAATTATGTCGATTAATCCTTCACTTCCTTCCACACTGTTGCCGATATAATAATTAATGGACTGTATATTTTATAACAAATTTTAATGAGCGAAACGGATCCCAACCATATGAGATCGCTATACTTTTCGAACAGAATGCAAAGGTTACAACAGTTGGCTCGGAGCAAAATCTATACAAGGAATTCTCGCCAACTGGCGCCAACACACACCTTTAGATGGATCACAGGGTAGACGGGAAGGAGGGTTATTACAAGAGGTGGAAACTCAATTTCAACCATCCCAACAAATGCTTTGTCTTCGATTCTAAGCCGCAGCCGATTTTCAGTAGCATTAATGCTGAAAAAATAGTGCGGTTTAGATTCGAGTAAATACGATATATATATTTTTTCAATCATTACGTTTGAAAATTCTTCGGCGGCCAGCTGTTGACTTTGATTTTAAACGTTTAATATGAAACAACTACCTGCCGGTCCGCAACCACATTCGACGCATGGGCTTAAAAATAATCCATCATCGGATCCAGTGACATAACGAACACCCCCGCATTGCGGGCAGTTTGGTGTTCTAGGGGGCCCAAAGCCTGACTGATATCATGTTCTTATTTGGGCTTGAGGCCCAAAACTTGATTTTGCTGGCCCTAGTATTCTTCGTTATGCCACTGATCGGACCCGTTTCAGCGTTTACTCCAGTTCTTCGCTGATTGCGATGGCCGCGGAAGCCAAGTGGTCAAGGTATCAGATCATGGCTGGCGTGTCATGAGTTCGAGCCCAGTACCACTGAAGATCCACCGTGTAGGGAAGCGATGCGCGTAAAATCTGTCGAGAGTTCAAACGTCCTCCCGTTGGTGTGGTGTGATATTTAGGAGAGGGTAGTGCCAGCTCAGGTATTGTCCTTTTCACTTGACCATGATTCAAAATGACGAGGTCCGTCACCAAAAGCCCTCGTGTAGCTGAACAGTGCGAAATTAATATTCACTCCCTCACTCGCTGATTGCGATATGCGGAAGGGGATGCCATAGCTCTTATTTCTTCATATTCAAAACTCTCTGCGTAACTTCCTTTTATCTACAGAATTCCATTGCAACCTTCACCTTATTCTTCGCTGACGTGACAACCCCGGATGGGCATTGCCCTACCAAGGAATCTGTGTAATACCATTTGATTTTTAATTTTTTCGAATATATGCCAAAATCGATCTTTTTTTGGTAAAAATAAGCGAGATGCTCGCGAGATCGTTAATGTACAATATATATAAGCGAAGTACACAATGCTTTGAAAGAATTTCAAGTACTTAGAGTTACAGGTAGACATCTGAATAATTTCAATAATATTTCGTATAAAAAAATAAAATCAAAAAACATTTTTTAAAAATTGTTTGTATAAAGACAGCAAAAGATTTTTTTGACCTACGGAATCGCGAAGGGAGGAAGCACCTGGCTACCTTCAAACTAGCACCTAATTTAACCCCACTTATAAGGTCCTAAGTCCGAAACTGCTTGTTTGACTCGTTTAGTTGATTTTTCAATTTTCCTTTAATTGAAAACTTTCCTTCCTTTTAAATATTTAATATGTTGTCTTGTGACTTATATATTTTATTTTTATTGGGGGGTTAATTCTTTCATGTCTTTAATTGTATTCTATATTTTTCATTCATATATACATAAATAAAATAAATTTTAAAGAATTTATATTTTAAAAAAAATATACTCGAGAATGAATTCCTTGATGTACTGTTAAATGTATAAAATAGAACTGTTAAAGTAAAAGGTAAGATATGACAAGTAAGGAAGAAAGTAACTTTAATTTGTACAGATAATTTTTTTACATAATAATATACAGATAATATGGAATAAAACTTCTACAGATAAGATATAGCCGAAGAAAATATTTGTTAAGTAGCACACGAGAGAGATATGCGCGCATAAGAGATTTAGGATGGAATTTATTACTCATAAAAAAATTGGCAGATGTCTAAAAATGAAAAACGATAAAAAAGGAGAAAGTTTCACACATATGAAACATTCTATAGACATAAAAAAAGAGAAAATTAGAATGGGGGAAATTCGCGACTGACTGGCACCAAGCGAGTAATCACGTGACAAATTGGGCAACAATTGCACGTGCTTTTTCAATACCGTGGTAGAATCCAATACGCAAGTTGTTGACATTCTTTAGCTTTAATTTATCTAATTAAAATATATGATATCATTGTATTTTATGCATTATTCTAGTGTATATATTTGTTAGGAAAAACTCTCTCAACAACTCTTTGATATAATTTTTGCTTTATACTGATTTATTTATCTAATTAGGTATTCGTCTGCTTCAAATATTGTTAGCTGGTATATTTATTTAGGTTGGATCCTAGCACTTGGTACACAGCTAATAGTTATTTTAATTCTTAATTAATTTAGTAGTTATTAATTATATATTTTTGCGCAAGAATGGCTTACAGTATATAGGATCAATACAACTTTTTTTGAAAAACTTGAAACTGTTTGACTATCGAATAACAATTGTATCGTTTCCTTAAAAAGAACTCACTATTATTATCAAATAGAGTCAGTTAAGTGTATATAATATAAAAAAATATCTGTTGAAAATTTTAATTCATAATTCAAAGTCAAGAGAAAATATTTATTCTGAAGTAAAACAATTTGATGATAATTTGTGAAAGGAATTTTTACAAAAATTAAATAAATTTTTCTTTGATTTTTACATTTCACAAATTATTGATTTCTAAATTATTAATAATTATTATTTACTGTTAAAAATTGATGTCATTTCTTTCTTTAAATTAAAATAAAATATTCTTAAGGGGAATGATACCATCGCAAAAGGCAACAATTTTTAGAAATGATCAAATTTAATTTGATGATTTGTTGTTATCTTATTTTTTAAAAATTTGTTTTTTTTTTTGAAGTACATTTTAAACTTGCAAAAACATTTGTTTCTTGAAGCCTGTGTATATAGATTATTAGGTAATATGAAAGTTTTAGATAAATGTAGATAATTATTTTTTGGTGAAAGTGTATTTTTTCCATCGCCTCCCCCCCCCCTCCCTTTTTTTTGTACATAAAATATTAGAGTTGATATGGTATTTATCCTGTCATGAAAATGAATTTTTTTTAACACTATATTTACATGAAGTTTGCCTACCTACACTTAAAATTCGAATGAATATTTTATTTTACTATGGAACAGTTACTGAATGAAAATGAATTTTATTTTTACAATGTGTTGCATATAAATACTTTATATATATGTATGTGTTTTACAATATTATGGAGCATTTAAAGATATTTGAAATGTTTCTAATAAAATAACATTCTCCATCTTTGACTGTCTGATTTACTTAGTAATTATTCTTTAAAAATGTTTGAAATTTTTTTTAGAAATGATTGTCTAAAGTAATAAAAGAAAATACTATTTCATTTTTTAGTTAAAGCAATGATTCATATTAACATATAATTTTCAGGATATATTCATTGTAATGTGATTACCCATTATTATGAGTTATTTAATTACATAATAAAGTACATAATCAGGGCTAATAATTAACTAAATGATTATAATGAGTTATTTCTACATGTATTAACTGTTTTAATACTTTTCTCTAAGTTGCAGTCACTATAGCAAGTGCTCTTTAAGCACATTAAAATTAATAAAGAGTTACCTTCAGTCATGCATGTGTACAGAATGCTTAAAAACCTTGTTATATTAAGTATCGGAAAAAAAATTGCAAAAAATTGTAACTTCCCTGAAAAAAAAACATGCATTAAATAAACATGTGTTTGTAATTTTACTCGTTAGTACAATGCTTTGCAGAACTGAATAGTTTTCTATTGGAAATTGCACTTTTATATCTGGGATACTAAATATAATGCATGGGTATGCGACACTTGGATCACAAATTAATGTTATTAATGCTAGTATGAACTATATTAAAAGTTTGCATTACAATTTTTTATGACAAATTGAATACTTTTTTTTTAATTGTCTTTGTATAAAGTGCTTTTAATATATACGTTGATCTACTTTTTAAAAATTATACAATATTAAGGGAATGTTTCATCAGAAAAGGTGCAATAATGATCAGAAATTCAATTTAATTATCTTTAGTCTTAAATATGTTTTTCTTCTTATTGAATTGCATATAGTTTATAAAAAATAATAGTATGATTTATCTATAAAGAGATTCTTGTGTTCGAATCTTAGATAATCAAATACTTAAGTACCTCTGTTACTACTCTGAAGATGCGTAAAATAAGTAAAACTTAAGTTAATTAAACATTATATGTTCTCAATATAACTTCATTTAAAATAAACAAAAATTTGCTTAAGTTAACTAACATATTTTACTTTCTTATGTATGATCTAAATATAATTTTATTTAAAATAAAAAATTTGCTTTGAAGTATTTACATGTTTGTGAAAGTCTACACCTCTCCAAAATCCTTTTAGAACAGGTTTCTTTTGTGAAGACAAAAATAGTGAGAATAAAGCTTAGTTTAAGCTGGCGTCGGTATTGAAAATATTCTTCAAAGTAATTGCATACATAATAAACAGGGAGGAGATGGTTTATAATCCTCACGTTTCAACATGCTTTCAAAACACTCATATTTTGCGCTGGTATATGAAAAAATGCGATTCTCTTCCTCTATCATATTTTCATTTATTGATTGAACAACCATTTTAGCAAAATGAGACATTTTTAAAAGTACAATGTGAAACTGCGATAGCAAAATAGTCCTAGCGATGGTAGTAAACAAACGGCAGCGTAATCACGGGACACAGTTTTCACGTGATCGTGACGTCACATGAATTTAGTCCATACAGGTTTCAACAGCTGTGGATAATGATCATGCGCAGTAATCCAGGTTTTACTTGACTTTTCATATCTTGCTGCGCATGCTTAAACATTCTACAAGATTTGTATGTTCTGCAAAATGGGATATATTTTTCCAAGACAAGATTTATTTAAGGAATCATTGTCTCAAAATTTTACTATGTATATGTAGAACATGTGAACCAGTTTTAAAAATAATTTTTGAAAGGTTTTCAAATTTTTTTTTTAAAAAGGTTGTTATATAAGTATAACTTTTACTCATTCCTTTTTGAAAATATTTTTCTGACGTTTAATGACTTAAAAATTTTTATGAATCGGAATAAATTATTGCATTTTTTGCTATATATGAATATGAGAAAAATCCGAAATAAAAGGAAAAGCAAGTAACATAAAAAAATTAGCCAATTTCTACTTTGAATGGATGAATAGAAAGTATTTTATTAACGATTGAAAATTTTAACAATCTATGCATGAGAGTGAACTGAAAAAAAGAGCATGTTTTGTCTGCATTGTTGTTTCAATGCACACCCCCGGTTTGGCTAGTTTGGCTGAAAAACCAGTTTTCGACGCCAATTTTTGTCATTGTTTCAACAGTTAAATTGTTACAACAATGGACATAAATCTAAGATGGTGTCGAAAACTGGTAATTAATTAAATTAATTAACCGGTAATGAAAGAATTAATGTTTGAAAAACTGTATTAACATCAAGTGTCATCCACTACAAGTTTTAAAAAATTTATTTGAAGTTGATTGGATGAATAGAAAAGCATTTTACTAACGATTTAAAATTTGAACAAGATTTTTAATGAGAGAGTGAGCTAATAGTAGGAATTGAATAAAGTTTCGTCACTGGTTATATTATGAACTATTATGAGCGTTAATATTCGTTTATTAATTTATGTATAATTATTGAAAATAGGGGTGGGAGATGCAAAAGCTTGATTTGGTGTGAGGAATATAAATCAGGTTTCATAAAAGTAATTTCGTATTTGTAAAAAATGTACTTGAAAAAAAATTAAATATAATAATTTAATTTTTTTTTATTTCTAAAATATGTTTTGTATATAATTTCCTCATTTTCTTTGTTTAACAGTAATTAAAAATATCTGGTATAACTTGAAGAGGGAGAGGAAGAAATTTAAACGGTGCTGGTGCTTTTCACGGAGAAAACAAAATGTTCCTCAAATTGGGTTTGGTTTGCTATTAATTTTACTAGGGATGAAAACTGTGTCAATGGTTCGAATCCTGGTGCCATTAAAGACCCGCCGTGTAGAGAGACCGATGCACATTAAGTCTGTCATGGGTTGATGGAAAGTTTTAGAGAGGGAATGCCAGCTTGGGTATCTATCTCGTCACTTGACTGAGGTTCAAAATGACGAGATCGTCGTCGTTTAACGTAAAAAGGAGGGAGGGTGGAAAAAAACAATTAAGTAATCAAAATGGTACCCACAAGTTGGTTTCATATCTGCCATCAATTTGCTCAAATTTTTGATTAACTTCGCAGTCTAAAGCAGTGGTCTTCAAACTGTGTTCTGTGGAACCCTAGGGTTCCCTTGTGTCACTGTAAAAATTATAAATGATAATTATAACTGTGTATGGAAAATGTGTATTTATGCTCTCTATGAAGTTTGTACTACCACAAGTATCTAAAGCTCATCTGGGTCATTAAAACTGAAGATTTTAGCTTTATTTTATAATATTTTTTGAAATTTAATTTTAATGTAATATAAGAATTATTAAGGCGTATCAGTCTACTTGCGACAACTTTTTCTTTAAAAAAAAATGGAGATTTGGGGATTTTTTTGTTGTTTTTAGATTTGTTTAGTACATTTTAAGAAAAATATGCCACAATTAAGAAGAGAAAAAGAAATTATTACTACTAAAAATAATGGGTGAAAATTTACAAAAAATGACATAAATGCGGCCCATTCTGTACCAAAAGTTTATAAACTATTTTTCAATTCTGATGTGCTACTCTGTTGTTCATTTTTAAAATGACCTTCAGGATAAAAGATATTTTAATTTTTACAAAAACTAGAGCACTTTATCTTAGTTATTATACGAAATTGCTTAAAAAAACATTGATTATAAGGGACTGTAAATTTTGTAATAAAACAATGATCGATAAATCTGAAAGTTAAAAAACACTTCTACTATATTATAGAGAACATACACAAAAAATTTCAGTTAATTATTTTCAAAACTTTTTGAGCAATCGCTGTTCCCGTTTGAGCATTTTCAAAAAAAAACAACACATTTCGAGTAAAGCGCGTTTTAAAGTAAGACATCTTTGCTTAAAGTAATTGCATCTGATTTTAGTAAAACAATTGTTCTAGTGAACGGAAAATTTTTTTTCTTGGTATTTTTATAAAGCTAATAAGATGCTCTATAAAATAAAATCATAAAAAATTGTCGAGAAACTGGAATTTTTTGCGTATAGTAGAAGTGTTTTTTAACCTTCAGATTTATCAATCACTGTTTTATTACAAAATTTAAAATCCCATGTGAATATAATCACTATTTTTTAAAGTAGTTTCATATAATAGCTAAGATAAAAGAGTTCTAGTTTTTGTAAAAGTTAAAATATCTCTTATCCTGAAGGTCATTTAAAAAATGAATAACATACCAATACATCAGAATTGAAAAATTAAAAACTTGTTTCATAAACTTTTGGTACAGAATTTGCCCCGTTTATGTTGTTTTTTGTAGAATTTTACCCTTTTTTCCCATTTTAATAATTTATTTTTCTCTTCCTATTTTTAGCTTATTTTTCTTAAAAGGTACTAAACAAATCTAAAAACCACAAATAAATCCCCATATCTCCATTTTTTTTTTTTTAAAAAGTTGTTGCAACTAGACGGATACCTTAAATGAGCGTAACAGTTGATATACTTTAAACATTATTTTAAGATAAGAAAATGGAAGAGAATGGAAGGAAAAGAAAGGAAAATGGGGTTCCCCGAAAACACATTTATAGTTTCTAAGGTTCCTTTGTCGAAAAAGTTAGAAGACCCTTGCTCTAAAGTAAGACGAAGTCTTTGGGGGACCTTGTAATTTTGAGCCTTGGTCACGTGACGGGGTTGATTACCTGAGCCAGCATTCTCTCGAAAACCACCACTCGACGGGATTATTCTCTCAAAGTCCACACCAACGGGAGGACTTTGAGCTTCGATAGACTTAACGTACATCAGCTCCTCTACACGGTGGGTCTTCAGTGGCCCCAGGACTCGAATTTACGACCCTCCATTCACGAGTACGTGACCATGACCACTGTGCTACCATGGCCGTATAAGGGTAGACTTATACGTTTCTGCGCCTTAAGCTGAAAGAATAACTTTGCATCCACATATCAAAAATTTATTTATGGCGTTCAATATTGATTATTTCGTGTGTAAACTTATTTATATATATACATGCAAATTGATGTTCGTATAAATGAAATCTCTTCAACACCGTTCAATCGATCACTATGAACATTGGCATGTATATGTATTTTTTTTGTGAAGAAGGCTTTTGTGCTATCCTCTTCGTTGCAGCTCCCCACCAGGTGATGCTACATCAAAGCAACTTCTGCATCATTCAATCAATCGCCAAGTTGCCAACGTGGTCACCGAAAATATATAATGCCAACATGGCTCTATCACCAACATTTCGCTACGTTTCCATTCAATCGCCATTATAATGTAAGGAATGGCGTTGCTTGCGAATATTATAATTTTAACATATAATAAATAGAACAGAAAGTAATATTAAAGTATTACACATCCGGATAGAAATTATTTACACTATTTTAAGCGTTCATTACACAAGATCTGCAACAAAGTGTTACTTTTGCTGAGCAGAGATTAGCTAGGAAGGTGTTTTCAAAAAGTGACCCACAAAAGAGTTACGGGCGTTATAAATATAAAAAAAATCCTTTTTATTAGCTATAAGACCTTCAGACTTGAAATTTAACAAATATGAGCTTTTTATCCAGCTGAGATGTGCAAAAAGCTTTTTTTTGTTTAATTTGCAATTCACGTAAAATTAACTCATTAAAAAATCCTTTATCCTTCAAACTGTATTATTTAATTTTTCAATTCACCCGTGCGAAGAACGGGTGTACCAGCTAGTGCAATATGAAGTCGAATACCGAAATTGAAAATAATTTTACTTAATGAGTGCTTGGTTTTTTACTTCCTAGCCACACTTGGTCTAGGTTTGACCTCTTGAGAAATCCGACCGTGCTTGTCATTTTTATGAAAAATACGTGGCATATAACCATTTGTTGTGTGTGACCAGCAGCTTATAAGTCACTGATATTCGACTCATGTTCAAAATAAATAAATAAACCGAAATATTCATTAAATTACTGCCAAAATACTTTTTTCTGGCAGCCTTCGTAAGACAAATATTACGGTAAATAATTAAGTGCCCATACCTGTCTTTGAAAGAATCTCAAATTGTTTCCGAAAATCACCTGAGGCGCGTGAAAACCCGGGGCGTTCCCCGGACAATTTTCAATCACACACACATAAAAATTGCCACTTGATCTCTAGTTGAATAAATACAGTAAAGACTGGCGTTCCACGCATGCCTGCCGACTGGAGAAATCAGGTCCTTCTCGATTGCGGTTTGGTGGACCTGATGACCCCAAAATCGTGAGCTTTATTACACAGGCACGTGAATGACTGTAAATTGTATTATTTTAAAAGTTCCGTAGAAGTTCGGGTCAGGGTTGAAATCCATATTCGAGTTTGCTTTGTGGTATGTTTGCACTTTGAAGTTGCTTCTCTTTGTGTGTGTATCGGGGCTTCTTAAACATATTGACCCTTTTTTTCACTACAAGCGAAATATTTTTCTTTTTTGTTTTGCGTAGGTTATAGAAATTGATTAAATTTGAAATACGGCTAAAGCATTTGCTGATAATAAACTGAAATGAAATGATTTTTCTTATTAAAAATAGTTATTAATCTGCATATGAACTAGCTGGTACAACTGTTCTTCGCATGGGTGAGTTGAAAACTTAAACAATATAGATTGTGAAGGTTAAAGAAGTTTTTAATGAGTTAATTTTACGTGAATTGCAAATTAAACAAACAAAAAAGCTTTTTGCATACCTCTGCTGAACAAAAAAACCATATTTGTTAAATTTTAAGTATGAAGGTCTAATAGCTGACAAAAAGGATTTTTTTCTTTTTTTTTATAACGCCCTGTAACTCTCTTGAGTCGATTTTTGAAAACATCTTTCTAAGCTAATCTGAGCTCAGCAAAAGTAACACATTGTTGCAAATTTTGTGTAATGAACGCTTAAAATAGTGTAAATGATTTATATCGGGATGTAGTAATACTAATAGTAATACATTACTATTACTTTTTAGTGTATTTATTTTATGTTGAAATTATAATATTCGCAAGCAACGCCGTTTCTTACATTATAATGGCGATTCTCAATGGAAACAGAGATACCGATTGGTGATAGTGACAAGTTGGCATTATTTTTGGCGACCCTATGGGCAACTTGGCGATCGATTGAACGGTACTGAAGTTGCTTTCCTGTAGCGCCACCTGGTGGGCAGCTGCAGCAAAGTGGATAGCACACAAAAACCTTCTAAAAAATACATGTACTTGCCAATTTTCATAGTGATTGATTGAAAGGTTGAGTGAAACAATTTCTTATACCCTCATGTCCATAAATTTAGGATAATTCAGAATCACACAGAAATTGAACTCTAAAATAAAAAATTTCACCTGTAGAATTATCACACACATCTTGAAGGAAGAATATGCAAATTACAGGAAACCACCAGATTGCGCGGATAATACGTCACAATGACGAGAGTGTAAGAGAGGGGTATATAAGGAATGGTGGCAAAGAAGTAAAATTGTTCACAAGCGCTTTAAAAGCCTTTCAGTGCAATAACCGCATAGTTATGGCACAAAGGAAGCATTTGGATAATTTTTTACGTGGTAGAATTATCGGACGACTGAAATGTGGACGCACCCTGCTGGAAGTATCCGAGGAACCTGGAATCGCCCAGAGTGTCATCTCCAGGCTTTGGCAACGATTCCAAGATGATGGTAATGTGAGTAGATGTTACAGCACAGGTCGCCAACGAGTTACAACGCCGAATGAGGACCGGTATTTGGCAGTTACTGCCAAAAGAAACAGACGGAGCACAGCATCAGACCTATCTCGTCAGCTCTCTTCAGCTACCGGTACGGCAGTTTCAAGGCAGACCGTGTACAGACGCTTAGGGCACATTGGTCTATATGCTCGTAGGCCTGTCAGATGTGTTCCCCTTACCGCAACTCACTGTCGTCTGCGATTAACCTGGAGTAGAGCATGCATTGTGGACACCGCAACAGTGGTCTTGCGTGATGTTTTCCGACGAGTCCAGGTTTAGTTTTCAGTCTGATTCTCGCCGGACTTTCATATGGAGAGCGCCAGGTACCCGTTACCACCAAGAGAACACCATTGAACGAAACTGTTACGGTGGTGCAGGATGGCTCGTTTGGGGAGGAATTATTCTTGGTTCCAGAACTGACCTGCATGTTCAGAGTGTAACGATGACAGACCACATCTTTAGGGATGTCATTCTGGGACAACATGTACGTTTGTTTCGGGGCGCCATGGGTGCTGAATTTCTGTTTATGGATGACAACGCCCGTCCTCACCGTGCAAACATTGTAGACGAATGCCTTCAATCGGAGGATATCACCCGTATGGATTGGCCAGCATACTCACCGTACTTGAATCCAGTAGAGCATGTGTGGGATATGCTTGGCCGACGAATTGCAGCCCGTCAACCCCCTCCCACCTGTCTACCGGAACTTCGGAAGGCATTGTTTGATGAGTGGTGTAATATTCCCCAAGATCAGATTGATAATTTGATACATTGATAATTTGATACTCAGCATGTGTAGGCGTTGTAAGGCCTGTATTGCACCGTCCGGGAGACATACTCCGCATTAACCATCATACTAACCATGTTGTACTGTTTTTTGTAAATAGGTTCTTTTTTGAAATTTGCTCCAGGGAGTAAAAATTTCAATTTTTATTAATTATGTCAAACATAAAGCATCTGTTTTGCTCTTTACCTTTTGTTTAATAAATAGACTTTACAAATAAGTCAAATTTGTTTTGCTTCTGTCTCTTTCTTTGCCTGAACTTCATTATCCTTAATTATTGGACATGAGTGTATATTGAAGCACCCATTTTTATATACATAGATAAGAGAGATTAATCAAGCATGAAGAAAAAACGGTTATATATGTCTGCTTGTCAATGGCGTATACTAAGGGCAAATAGTGACCCGTGGGCCGTATGCGACCCTCCAAGACAGTCAAAAAACCAAATGTAAAAGAGATGTTTTCTATATTTGGGTGGACATATATTTGTGAGCAAAGTTTTCCTTATATGAAGATCAACAAGAGTAAATGTAGATGCCAGTTGGCTTACACTAACTTTCAGGGGGGGGGGGATGAGAGTTTCAACAAACCTCCTCACTTCTGATTTCTAAAATATTGTAGAAAAGTGCGATTGGGTACATTTGCCTTAGTGAACTTATTCTAAAATTAAATGTGCTTGTAGCTATTGATAACATGAAATTAGCACAATAAACAAATTAAATAAAACTGCCAATGTTTTATTTAACTTACATTAGTTGATTTTTTATGTGGCACAATTTATACCTTTTCTGAGATGCTAAGTTAACGAGAAAGAATGCAATCATTTTAAAAAGTTGCGCCCTCCGATATCTTTTGTAGGGATTGCAGTCCCGGGATTATAAAATAACTAATCCCGGGATTTAATTTTTTGTTTGAATTACAATTTGAAATTTTTTTCAAAGTATTGTGAATCTGGTATTACATTTAATGTATCTTATTTAATTTTTTTCTACTGCATGTGTTTAATGTCAGTTTTCTTACGTGTTGAATCTTGAAGGGCTCGAGGTGGGTGTCTATGTTAAACCGTGAAATTTGGTATATGTTTTCTCTTATTTTCTTCTGTAACTTTCCCCCCATCGCGAGTGGGGTCAGAAAACGGACATTTCTCCCACTCTCAGGATACCATGTGTCAGCTAACTTGGGATTAGAATTGTCAATTAGAATTTTTGGAAGATATCTAGTAGGGTTTTCATCCCCGGGGGATCCCGGTGTTTTTTCCAATCCTGAAATCCCGGGATTAAAACAACTATTACCGGGATTTAATTTTTGTCTAAATTATTTTAAAATAAGTTTTTCTCATAAAAATTTTCTAGGATTTTAATTCTTCAAAAATTTATAATTTGTTTATGAAATATGTACGTAGAATTTTTTTGTGCAATTATAAGTGCTATAGGTAATATATATATATGCACAACTCTCATTTATCGTATGAGAGAACGTCGTACAGATCTAAGTGTCTCACTGCGATACTTACACAATAATATAAGCAATATCTTAAGAATAGATTTTATCACAGTCCCTTCTTCAATTAAATGCCGTTAATTAATAGCGGACCTCTTGGAAGGCTTGAGACACTTCAAATCCCATTGCATTACTAACAGCTCATGCAACTGGATCTTCAATTTCAAATGCGGTAACACTTGAAATTGATTCACATTCTGATTCAATAATTGTATGGATCAATTGATACATACAAAACCCATTAATTGCGGCAGAAGGATTAAATAAAGTTATCAAAGAGGTATATGCACCAATGCAGTCTAGTAGATTTGAGACATTGTCATCAAAAACTCAAAACGGAATGTCTCTTTTTTTTTAAAAGGGAGGGAGACGTGGCGACTACCTGAAAAGAACATACTCCTATTGAATGACGATAATACTTATTAGAAAAGAATCCGAACGTGAATTTTCTTCAGCAGGACAATTTGCAACAAAAATAAGAAGCCGTTTGAACGATGAAACGCTGGACGAGCCGTGTTTTTATAAGCTTATTTACAGGAAACACGAGAAATGAAGAAATGCCTTTTTTTTTTAAAAAAATTTCATTTGGTAGTATTTTTTTTTTATAATGAATTATTTTTTTATTTGTTTCATTAAAATAATATTAAATCAATTTTTAATTATATTTTCAGTTTTATCATGCAATTTCAACTCTGGTAATATGTAAATATTTTTAATATATAGTCCAATGCTAATCCCGGGATTTGGATAATGTAATCCCGAAATCCCGGGATTGAAAATATGACACGGGATTGCAAACCCTAATCTTCTGCTTCCACAATGCAGCACTTCACCAAAAAAGTTATCCGCCCCTGGCGTAGGATATAGAAATCGATTAAATTTGGAATACGATTTAAACATTTACTGATAATTAATCGTAAAGGAACTATGTTTTAAATATAATAGTCTTAAATATATATATATATATATATACGAATAAGGAAAGTTTATCAATCATAAAGAATTAAAAAGTTATACATGTGTGTGATTATCAGGTGCGCACTCAAGCAGCGGCGAACACAAAGGTAAGGGGTGTGGTCACCCCCCCCCCCCCAAACCAGCGAATTTTTAATTTTTACCATAAAGGTTACTTCTCGCTGCTTTCGTCTATATGTTTTTTCAGAATGTAAATCACCCACAAGAGAGAAGTCTAGGAAATTCTTTGTTAAATCAAATATATCAATTTTGCTTTTCGCTGTCCATATCGTATGGGTGCGAATTGATATTTCTTTTTCTGATTAGTCATAATAGACAACAGTAGAGTAGTGACCATTTTATGATTTTAACTAATTTTTTACTATCTTCATATCCTATAAGGGAAAAATATTCGAAGAAAATGTATTGTTTCAAGACGATTCGGAAGTTGACTATTTTATTTTTAGTGAAAAACAAGCATGGTTCAGTAATCGTTTGATTTGTCAAGAAAGTGTTTGTATTTAAAAAGTACCAATAAACAGGAATTGTTGAATGACACTTTTCCTCGAAGATCTCTTTCAAGAGATGATAAAAGGCTTTCTTGAATAGTTTTTACATTAGCAAAAAAGTGTTTTGTCAGTGGTAATGTCACGGCGGTAGGGGGTACCCTATGAAATTTGTTATATTATTGATAATCATATGAAGCCGTTTACTGATGCAGAAATTGTGAAAGAGTGATTCTTAAATGCTTCCAATTAAGAAACATTTAGCGACAAAAATAAAAATATAAAAAAATAATAGTTAAAAAAAGTAAAATAGGAGTTTTAATATTTTGATCGGGTCTCCACATTTAAAATTTTCTATGTTATCTTGGTCTTAAAGCATCCCTCCTCCATTAATTCTCATGTTGCGACCCGCGTGAAAGAGCTAACATATGTATGCGGCCCGGCAGAAAAAAAGGCTGAGTACCCCTGGTCTAAACTTAGCCAAGCATCTTATACCTTAGACTTTTTTGTTTTATTACAAGATGTGAAGTTATTTTAGTCTTTTGAATTAATGTAGCATTTTACCTCTTTGAAGAACAGATAATGAATTCTTCTGTTAAAATAAGTTCGTTCAATTGGTTGATCTTGTATGAGGGTCTCGCTTCCATTCGAATTGTGGAAGTAATTGTTACATATCAATAATGATGAGGTCTACCGTCTATTTTGAAAAGGTAACTGCTAATATTAAAATTTACACCTAATTATAGTTGTATTCCCAGCTTTTACTGTGCTGTTGCACTGTCTGGAGTGCAGCGCCGGCGTGGTTGGATTTTCCTTTCAATCGCGCATGCGTGGGTCGGCCGCCCCAGCTAAGTTGCGATCTGTCTGCCAGCTCATTTAGGTGAAAAGTGGGCTGATTCAGGTTTGCCGTCGCAAAGGATGACTCGAACCTTAAAAGTGGTTTCCAAGTAAGGGTGTTCCGCAATTCTTCAGCTTTTCATGTACTTGATGGACAAGGACACGTGTTTGTTGTTGTCCAACAGCTGAGGAAAAAAACGTTTGTCATACCTTTGGGCTCTACGTCTTATCGCGTAGAATGTTATGTAACTGCATGTTGACGAACGTACAATCTGAATTTCTTGGAACAGTTCTTCCTCTCGCCACTTGCATTTTTTTGGAAATGTGTTTTGACCTTATTGGAAATAAAGGGAGAATTTTGGATGTTTGTTTTTTGCACCGCAACAAACCTTTAATTATACTTTTCGTGATTAGAGTCTTTCTGTTTTTGTCGCGTATTTGAAGGTCTTTTGGAGAAATGTGACTTGAAGGAGAATTATATGTGTATTTTGTGATAAGATGGTCGCTTGAATGTAATTTACTTGGTTGAAGTCAAGAATTTTACGCGTATTCAAACTTAGGGGTGCTTTTTCCACTTTTAAGGGTACCCAAAAGACATTGAATAATTTATGTTAATACCATTCAAATTGTTAAAACAAACGAGATCTATTATTTTATATATTTGTTTAATGTATTAAACGTTTCTGGTTGCTTATGCCGAACTCTAAGATCCGTTGCTGTTGTCGTGTCCTTCCTAAAGGGAAGGAAAGAAAGTTGCCAGAGCCTGAGACAGGTTGGACTTCTTTTCGATAGATGGCGACACCGCCTATCACCGCTCTACACAATGAGGGAAATATTCTCTAGCACCCTGCACCTGTGGTTTCTGCTGCGACTACTCACAGGACTTTCGGAACCACTGATTTAACGAGCACGTATTCCGTGTATACTCGGATGGTATTTGGTGGAATCGGGCATCGAACTCAGGCCCTCTGGTCTGGAGTCCGATGCCCTAACCATTAAGCTACTCACGGTCCCCTAAGATCTGTTAATAACAGCTAATAAATCAAGGTCAGATGATGAGATTGATATATTTGGATTGGCATTCCATTTTCCATATCTATGCCATTATCTTTAAATATAAATGAGAAAAGCGACTCACACTCGCTCAATCACTCACTCATCACAAAATCTCTGGAACTAGTTGACCTACAGATTTGAAATTTGGCAAGTATATTTCTTTTGTTGAATAGATATCTTCTAAGAAGGGAGTTTTTCGAAAATCAATTCCTAAAAGGGGTCCCGGAACGTTATAGACAATTTCTACTCCCGTTTTAGAATTATCAGATACACTACGGACTTGAAATTTAGGAGGCATGTTTCTTTTGTTGAGTAGATATCCACTATCAACGAAGGTTTTGCGGAAATCCGCTCTGAAGAACGGGAGAAAAGCTGCTGATGTTTTATAAATACAAAAATTCCCACTTTTGAACTATCAGATTTACAGAATTGAAATTTGGTTAGAGTGTTTATTTCTCTGCACAGAAATACGCCAAGAACAGATTTTATGAATATCGATCCAATCTTCCAGTTTATGATGAAAATCTCGTTAAAATATGCATTTTTTGTGTAATTTTTTTTTTTTTCATTTTGACTAAAATTTTATTCCTTGATTCTTATTTTTCCTTTTTTTACAGGTGGCTATGGCAACAACAAATTCCAGGAAAAGAATATCGCGTGCCCGCCCATGTCCCCGGACAAGCAGGCGATAGGCAACGACTACGCCTTCGACAACCCTTACTTCAAAGATGATGAGGTAGACCACGTCAAGCAAGAAGACGCGGAGAAAGGTGAGTTGAGATGTTTATTTCTTGCGGGAATATTCTGGCAGTCTGTGGATCAATAAATAATGAGCTTATGAACGTGACCACTAGGCCACCGTAGCCACAAGCGGGATGTAAAAGTTTGGAATGTAAAGTTCTGGCTCAGATGCTGTCCTCGTTATTTGATTAATGCTCAAAATTAAGAGGTCCATCACCAATAGTTTTCGTGCTGTTTTGAAGTGAGACGTTAAAGAGCGTTCAAATCAATTCTGATTTTGCGAAATCAACTATTTTACTTCGTTTTAAAATTCACTTTTATGTAATTGAAGGAATCTTTTTTTCAATTTCTACTATTTGTTCACTCTCTCTCTCTCTGTAAATAATCTTTTTCAAATTTTCAATCCTAAATAAAAAAATTTTATTCATCCACTGAAGTTCAAATATATTTTTTAAGCATGTAGTGGATGACACTTGATGTTAATACATTTTTTTTCAAATATTAATTCATTAAGTAAATTTAATTTTTTAGTTTTAAATTTAATCTGCGTTATTTCTGGCGTAGTTAGAACTACCTGCAACAGATGGCACCAGTACGTTTTTCTAACGAATTTTTTCTTGGTTTCAAATCCATTTTTTTAAAACTTGGTAGTGGATGGATGACACGTGATGCTAATTCAGTTTTTTCAAATATTAATTCATTTATTAAATTTCATAAACGAAAAAAAATTTTTTGTTGACCTAAGTAGGCATTGACTTAAAATGTTTTTGAATTTTTTGTTTTTATATATTTACGTGAAGAATTTTTAAGAAGTGGAAATAGAGGAAAATAAACTGTTGCTTCTGGTCCTTCACATTGGATGCTACGTTCTTTACGAATGAAGAAAGACAAGTCAGTGTGAAATATTGAGCTTTTAATTTAAACAAAATACATTTCTCATTACTGAATGACTACCGGTTCATTTCGAGACTTTTTAATGGTTATCTGTGGCCGCTATGTGTCAAGAGTTCGAGCTCTTGTGCCACCAAGAATCCATCGATTATAGGGGCTGGTACACGATAAATCCGTCGAAGGTCAAAGTCAGTGGCGTAATTTACATCCCAGTGGCGTAACGGAGAATGTTAGAGCCCTCCCCCCTTCAAAGTCAGATTTTGTGCCCCAAGCCGGAGCTTACAAAGGGTACGCACTCGGCGTCAATCAGACTGCAGTTCTACTGTCCCGACCGCAATGTGGGGGTGTACGTTACGCTACTGGTACATCCCCGCTTCGTGGTGGGGCCCAGGATTCTGGGGGACCCAAAGCTTGACTGATATCAAGTATGTATTTAACCAATTTATTAAATATTAAAGGCAATACCTGACTTTGCACAGGGGCCTTAATATTCTTCGTTACGCCATTGATCAAAGTTCTCACTTGGGCGTGGTGGGGAAGTTTGCTGAGTGGGGTGCCAGTTCAGGTATGCCCTCGTCGCTTGACCATGGTACCGAATGACCCTGGTGTTGTTTTATAGTGCGACTTGATAAACAATCACTAATTGTTTAATTTTGAATAAGATGATGATTTGAAGAATATTTAATGAATAACTTTTGAGGTAGCTAATGAAAGAAGCAAAGATTAGATCATTTCAATAAAATTAAAGATTTGGAAAATAGAGCATTGAAAAATATGTAAGAATCGTGTTTATGATGTTATAATATTCAGTTGAAAGCATTTGTGAATCAACTGTTTCAAGATTTTGATCTATTTAATCTTTTTATACTAAAGATTGAATTCCATGTATATGTGTTCAAACTCTCTTCTATGTTGAAATTTTTCATAAGAATTTTAGACCATTTTATTTTTCCTGCACTCCTGTCTACCATCTGCCGACAAAGTTAGAAATTTTTTAAAATTTTCGTTTAAGATTTAGATATTTTTAGCAAGACATCGATCAAGGCATTGTCAAGTTGTTTGAGTGACGTATAAAACATGACTTAAGAACTTCCGCATAGCTTTTAAACCGAGCTACCAAAAACCAATCGAGGAACTGCCGATTTCTCGCCAACGAAGTACGCCAATATCGCCTTGTCTGAAGATGTTTCTTCAGCCGGGCAGAAACAAAATAAATAAAATAAAAGTCTATAAAAAAACCTATCTAGGCTTCTATTCTTATTTTTATGAAAGAAAACACTCGGGGTAAGTGTTTTTTCGAATAATCGCCGGTCCTTCAAAGACTACAAGAGATTTTTTGGCATGAAAATTAGAACTTCTTTTATTCTGCAGTTGGAAAAATAGGCAAATTTGCCTACATAATGGGGAAAAATTGCACGAGTGAAAAGCTGCTATGCAGTACTGAAGTTTACACGTGTTGACAAGTTCATTGTTTGCCTTGTCACGGCGGCCCATTGTTGCCGTCTCTAAGATTTGCATACATTCAATTTCAGTAATTATTTGTGTGCGTATGGAATTCTGAAGTGGTGATTTCGAAGACAGTTCTTCGTTGGCAGTCTTGGATGTTGGAAGTCCCACTTAGTTTTACAGCTCCAGGCAAAAATGTCACTTTGAATATAGTTAGAACATCTGATAACTGGTGACTACAGTCTTTTGAGAAAATTATGAGCACTTTTATTTCATTTAATATTCATCCCAGCTAAAATTTGAGAGTGTAATGATGCTTTCTAAATATATTTCGCGCCATTTCAGGCTTCCTAAGTGTTTTAGAAACTAAAAGAGCATTGGCATTGTATGAGTGAACATGTCCCCCCCCCCCACCACATCTACTATTTTTCGCCAAGTGAGTGAGATTACGTTAACATCGCACTTTATAGAGGAGAGGGCACTGACCTCGTAATTTTGAGCCATAGTCAAGTGACATGCTCGACACCTGCGCTGGCACCCCCTCTCCGAACTTTCACCCTACGCCAGCGAGAGGTCTTTGAGCCTCAGCAGGCTCTTGGTCACCAACTCAAGAATGGCGTGTCATGAATTCGAGCCCAAGTGCCACTGAAGACCTGCATTGAAGACGGGCTGATACACGTTAAATTTGTCGAAGCTCGAAGTTCTCCCGTTGTCGTGGTGTATAAATTTGGAGAGGGTGCCACTTCAGATGTCGTCCTCGTCTCTTGGTTCAAAATTACGTAATTGACACAGGGTTCGAGCTTTACGTGCTTTGGCCGCACTACACGGCGGGTCTTCACACTAGGATACTAGATGGCTCTAGGGTGCAAACTCGTGACACGCCAACCTCGAGTCCGTGACCATGACCCCTAAGCTACCGTGGCTGCTTTTGTCATTGTGTCATAAAATCACGATAATTTTTTTTTGGCCTCCTAATCATTTATTATAATTTATATTAATTGAATGCCATTTCAGTTTCGCTTTAAGAAAGTGATAAACAGCCTCCATGTACTAAGTGTTAAGAGAAAATGTTTAAAGGCAATCGAAATTACTAAAAATAATCGGGATACTTGAATATCTTCAAAGAATTTCGCTTCTTGCATTTGATTTCAATGACTCTCTAGCGGGTTGAAATGACCTTGTTTTGGAGAAATATTTTCTTGAACATTTCTTTAAACATCTGGAGATCAGTAATGCACCTGTTAAAATTGAAACTGAATTGGAATTTCTAAAACATCTGACTAGTTAGTGATTTGAAATCAATCAATAGCGTCTCTATTAGGACATCTGAACTGGCAATTATTTTCTCACAATTTTCATACCATAGAATATCTCATAATCTCCATTTCAGACCGCTTGCGGCCCTCAACCCCATACCTGGAAAGGTTGATGTGGAAACGATGGTGGTTTTTTTCATGCTGAGAGATGGGCGCTCCTGATTGGCTGAGCCAATCGTTCGAAAAAGTTCGTTCCGATGAGATGGTTTTGAGTGCTTGGGAGAGAGCTATGTGACCGTTCTCTGATTGGTTCTTAGGATGCGAGGAGATTGACTCTCACTAACTGCTCATGGTATCTAAGAAATCACTTTAAGATAGGTAGGGCGGGACTTGTACAGCATAGTATGATAGCCGAAGTAAAAATTTAATAACAGAGAAAGTTCGTTGCTGTTGTTTCTTATCCCACTTGATTCACAGAAACATCTAGAACAAGTCCATGAAACCGTGCGTTTTTAAACAATGAAGAACCTGTAACAGGACTTGAGAGCAGCTGGCTCTTTTGGCAACCAATACAAACCATGATGTGGGCAGAAGCGACTTGGGTCGGTCACATTGCATTTCGGACAAGGAGGGTAAGCTTTAAGACCCGCCACATGCCGTTGAGCTCATGTATATCCACTGCGATGCCAGCAAGAGTAGTTTCATCTCGTCTACTGCTTGTCCCAAGCAAAGTAGCACCATGACGGTTTCCTTCATACCACTCATGTACGGGGACCTGCTTCCAAGATGATAACTTGCTTGACCCGGGTAACAATTTCTGAAAAAGTAAGGCAGCCACCATGTGTAGAATCTTTATGGCTGCCCTCGCGGGCCAAACCATCTGCAATCTCATTCCCTCTGACATTCACGTGCGACGGTACCCACTGAGAAAAGATCTTAACATTGGCACTCAAGCTATCAAAAAGCTGGACAATACTCGTTGTCGTTCTGTCACCATGCCTCCGCCATTCAGATAGACGTTAAATAGAGCTTCAGCTATCACTTAATATCCAAATATCTGTATTGACACTCTCAGTAAAGCAAAATTTCAAAGTCTCCGCAATAGCTGAGCAGTAGTCAGGATTTCTCTTACATATCCTGATACCATTCCCTTTTTGATGAAAATTCCACTACCCGATGCAGCGCCACTATTAAAATTGACTATCAAAAATCTGCAACAAATATAATTATTGCGCCGAAAATAAAAACTAAGGTGGATTATAAGAGTCAAGAAAAATTCTTCTCGGTCTTTTGCTTTAATATTAGCATTGTAATCATTAATAATTATTATTGGTGTGTAGAAGATAATCACAAAAAAGTTCTTAGCAATTTTTTGAATGTGAAATTTAAAATTTTTGATTTTAATGGCTTTTCGCATGTCGTCATTTTTCATATAACGTGTGACTTTGACGATCATCCGCATAATAAAATTTTGTGAAGTATCTGAAACAGCGATACTCAACCAATGGCCCACCGGACCTTTCTCAGTAACCCCTTGCACTAACAAATTAAATTATCAAAGAAAAATGTACTAAAAATAGAGAGAGAGAAATTCTGTTGATCAAGCAATTCCCTATATCAATTTTCCTATATCCCGATGGGGTACTGGTAGGAATTGCGGGATAACTTTTTTCTTTTTGTAATTGTAACGGTTTAGTGTTAACAAATAACAGTGGAATAGAAACGATTTTATGTGTGAAATTTATTTTTAATTAACCCTCATGTCTTCCAAGCGAAAAATGTCTAAAGAATATTTGTTTTTTCAAGGCGATTGAGATCTTGACTGTTTCGCGTAGAAAAACAAACATGGATAAACAAGTTTAATTTGTCGTGAAAATGCTGTGTTTTAAAATGTAATTTTGCTCGTTACTATACTACTAAACACAAATCTTTCAATGCTTTTTTTTTTTTGAGGATTTTTTTTATGACGAGATATAAATTGGCTTTCTTTAAAAAAATCTTTGCAACAGGAACTAAATATTTAAGGGGGGGGGGGCTAAGATTAATAGAGGAGAGGAAATCAAAACTACCCCATATAACAGGGTAAAAAAATGTAGAAAACCTATTTTTTGTGAATTGAGTTTGATGGATTTAATATAGTTTTAAAATGAAATTTAAAATTATTTCGATCAATTTCTGCCTTTTAAATGTCGAACTTAAAGTGCCCCCCCCCCATTTATCCTTATGTTGCAGCCCGCACGAAATATTTGTCCTATGTATGTGGCCTGACTGAAAAAAAAGTTGATTACCACTGATCTAAAATATGAATGTTTGACCGTATTACTTTTTTACTTTTACATAAAAAAAACTCTCACTCAATAATACGAAGAAAATATTTTATCCTGAAATCACTTGCAAAAACCTCTCAAAATCCCTCACAAAATAAGTTGAGCAAAAATCCGGATAGAGGCCCACGCGACAACCTTTTGGAACATATAACGTTTGATAATTAAATTAAATGCATCAACGTAACATTCTCCTCTCTGAGAATTCCAGCATTTTGATAACATTTAAATTAGATCCCGCAAAATTACCAACAAGAAACACCTGACCGCCGTAAGCTGGATAAAAAATAAGAACCCAGCACACCCCTTGAATGAATATTTTATTACCTCAACAACCCTCCCAGACGGTGGCAAAATGGTTTGACCAGCAAAAAACACCACCTCACCTCTGTAATCTCCGTAATCACTCCCCCGCCCACGACCGCACCTCCTTTTCACTCTTTTATCCGCAACCTTAACCTTGAAACGATCCTATTGTCCGATTTCTCTGTGCCATCCCCTCACCTCCCCTGCTTGCTCAATGCCACACACAAAAGGATAATCACCAAGTCAACTTTCTCTTGATTGTTACGGATACGAAACGCTCTAGTGGTTCTTTTTGTTGAGCATTCCGGAATATTTTATTTGTTGAGTGACAGGAAAAAATTATTTTTTTTAATGCAGTGAAATTTTTTTTAATGTAAACGAAAAGTTACTATACAATAAAAAACGTTTATTGCGAAAAGGCTTAAGACTACATATCGGTCAACACGAAGTAATAAAACGGTTCCGACAAACTACTATGTATTTTCATGCAATTTTTCTTTTTACACGAAATAAAAATCGGTTAACACAAAAAGATTTTTTTTTTTTTCTGGGAGAGGGAGGACATTGAATCTGAGCCGACATTTAATGAAATGTTTGAGAACATTTCTGTGTTTTTGGACTGGCCAACTGTATCATCAAAAGAACTTGTTGGAAGTAGATGATGATACTGTGTGTTCTGCCCCAATTATGGCAGACAAAGGCATTTTGGAGTTTGTTCAAAGCTCAAAAGTATCATTGATACAGATTTCGACAAACAAAATGAAATGAATAATGCAGCTCCTGTTCCCACGTCATCCGAAACGAGGAACATCATGAAAAGTATGCGCAGTTATTTAGGCACACATTCTCCAATGGTGAAATGAATAACAAAATGGATGACATCGATACATGTGTTGAATATTTTTGCTGAAAAAGACAATACATACAAGAAAAATATCAGTTAATTTTCTAAAAACTCAATAAATGTTTCATTTGTTGAAAACTTGAAAATTTTGTCTGTTTCATTGGTTTTTATTAAACACATGCATATATATATATAACGTACCCTGATAAGCTTAATTTTGTTGAAAATATGTTGGTTTTTTTCACAATATCTTTTAACACGAAGAAATATTTATGTCCCATCAATTTCGTGTTAAACGATTTTCCCTGTATTGATATGTATGCCTTTTTTTAACAAAAAGTTTTCAAATAAAATTCTGGCTGTGTAATTTTTTTTTTTTTTTTTTTGTGAAATCTATGTTTTAGAATTTCGCAAATGTCAACAATAGAATTCACCTGTCGTTGTTGAATATACAACAAAAAATCGAAATCTAAACTGATACAAATATACAACGGAGTTTTTTACAACCACCAAAAAAAACATAAAAATTATAAAATTAATTTTTTAAAAATAATATACGATATCAAATGCCATAACAAGTTGGTAAAAAATGAAATCAAATTTTGAATGAACGAAGCACCAGCTCTTAATATGCAACACAACCACGAAGTTATTGCGACGTCTCTGCAAATACAGTAGTAATTCTATTATTCTGCAATTTCCTGTTTATAAATCGTTTGCTTGGATCAAAACACTTCTAATAGAAAATTATATGATGTACACATGTGTTGAAACATTCATAAAAATTCTACAGAAAATCGGGGTTATTACTTTCTTTAAAAAAAAAAAAAAAAAAAAACGTTTATGAAGGCGTTGAACATTTTAATTTATTGGATGTGGATGAAATGAATAACTTCTGCCTAAAAACTGAGTGCTGAAGAAATCCTCAATTCGTCTCAGAGCATGTGGTTAGGCATGTGGAAGGTCTTGACTGTGTTAAATCTTTCATTGGAGCGAAATACAGATGGAGATTTTAAATAATTTCCCTTAAAAATCTGTGCTTTATAGAAGTATGATGAATAATTAATAGGTTTTTTTTCATCTGACGGTCTGATAATGAAAATGATCTTGTTGAAATTCTGTTTGAATAGGAATAAAAATATTATTCACTGATGACACATTTGAAACTGCTAATGTTTTGTCTATTTTTAAAACACTAAACATCTGTACGAGAATCCATAAAAAATAGTTTGATATAAAAAAAAATTAAACATGTGTACAAATTTTATTTCTTTCTGTTCACTCCTCGATCTTTCATGGTCATTGACCAATTAAAAATTTTATGAGCTATTGAATGTTTTTGAATTAATTAATGAAGAAATATTTATTCCAGCTTTTTAATTCGAAAAAGTCTTTTTATTAACATTTTATATTTGATTTGATTTTTTTTCGGAGTTCCATGTTTTTTGTTATTCATTTCGTAATTCTGAAAACAAAGAATTTTCTGGGTTTTTCAAAATAAGAATAACGTGGGTTTTCAGATATCCCCACGCGTTGTGTTCTGGTTTTGTTCCAAATTAGAATATGACAGAAAATGGTCAGGTATTCTGAACTGCATTGTGGAAAATATGACAAAAGTTAGACTCTGCTGTCGTTATTCATTTTCAAAATTCACCATTGATATTAATTAATACGTAAATCTAATTCTAAATTATTTCGTTTCATTTTAATACAATTTTGAATATTTTAATAGGCTAAAGTAATGTCTAACTTCGTCGTTTTCCAAAAATTTTTTTTTAAATTTCACGTCCAAAAAATCTTTTGCTACGTAACGCCAACTTTTTTTCTTCAGGCAAAATGTTTCGAATTGAGGAATGACATGTTTTTTTCAACTTTTTTTTTGTTCAATGAAGGAATAGACAATGTTTCATAAAAGAGTAGCTTGTATAAAAAAAATGTTTCAAATTATTGTGATTTTTATTCTAAAAATTTTCCGTGGCCACGGTAGCCTTGTGGTCATGGTCACAGACTCGAGGCTGGAATGTCATGAGTTCGAGACCTAGTGCCTGCCATGAAGAACCTGCAGTGTAGAAAGACTTGTGCCAGGGATGGGCTGTTTTGGCTCGGCAGCCATATTATTTCAGAGGAGGGACGAATCCTCGTAAAACGATTGCATTCGTTAGTTAATTTTGCATCTCTGATTTGGCATAAATTGGGGAAAAAAATCAATGCTGTTGTTGTTGCGCCTTTCCCGAAGGGAAAGAATGAAAGTTGCAAGAGCCTGTGACAGGTTGAACTTCTACACGATAGATGACGACACCACCATCTCCACTTCCACAATTTAGGCATGGAACTGGAGGGAGGTAAATATTCTCCAGCCCCCTTCACCCGTGGTTTCTGCTGCGACCGCCCACAAGACTTTCGGACCCACTGATTTAACGAGCACCTACTCCGTGTGTACTTGGAGGGTATTTGGTGGCATCGGGGATCGAACACAAGCCCTCCTGTGTGGAGTCCACTAGGCTACCCACGGTCCAAAAATCAATATTGAGTTAAAATAACGAGTGGCAGTTTTATGGAATTTATTTATCGTGCTACCATCTGTATCTGCACAAGCACTTTTAATTTAAGAATCAATTAAATGAGATCAATGTACCTTATCACACTTTTCTACAATTTTTTTGTGAAATCAGGAGGAAGATAGCTTGTTGAAATTCTCATCACAGCCTGCTAGTTCATATCAGCCAATTTTCATCTACGCAACAGGATCCAAGAGTTCCTGGACTGAGTCTATAACTTAAAAAATATTACCAGCTAAGTTGCTGAAACACATCCTCCTTCGAAATAAGACCCTTAAGTAACAGCACACTTTTGCCATCGCTTGTAAAGTTCATCGAAATATTGCTGGAACCCATTTTTAGCCATGTGCATTGATTCAGCCTGCTTTGTACTTTGAACTTCATCTGCAGATTTAAATCGACGACCCTGTTCTCGTCAGTTCAAGAAATATTCTGAAGTTTCAGGAGGCGAAATCAGGGGAGTAAGAAGGATGTGGCAAAAAAGTTGTTTTCCATTTTCACCTATGCAAAAATAGACCCTATCTGGGATTTTTAAAAGCATGCATTGGCAAATACTCGCACAAACGGTCATTTGAAACAAATATAAATGTGTATGACTCACAATCTCACAAATCTAAGCACAAACCGGCTCGAGCCATGTCCGCATTTCGACTGAAGGAGTTAAATAATTGTTTATGGTATTAGGCCTAGGCCAATAGCGTAACTGAGAATATAGGCCATCTGCAAAGGTTTTGGGCCCCAATCAGTTAAATGCACACTTGGCGTCAGTCAGGTTTTGGGCCCCCTGGAAATCTGCCCCCACGATGGGAGGGGGGGGGTCGTTACATTACTGGTCTAGGCCAAACTTGGACAACGGTCATCACATATTATAGTCTTGCCAGTTGACATGCAGTTTGAAATTCATGTTTTTCGGAGAATATGTATGGGAATAATATTTAATAATTAAATAATTGGGATCATGATCTTAAGACTGAGGCGAGAAAGAAACGAATCGAGGATGAGGTCCTGGGCCCATGCCTTAAGTCGTCCTTGTTCGTCACTTGACCGAAGTTCAAAATTATGAGGTCCGTCGCCAATAGCTTTAACTTTTTTGTGCGACGTTAATAAACACTCATCCTCATTTTTCTTTTTCTATTTTTATTTTTGAAAACAAAAATGTAAAACTTGCAACTTCTGGAAGAAAAAAAAATAGCATCGCATTCTTAGTGATTCCGTTGGAATCGAAAATCCTTTCTACAGTTTATTGACTTGACCAAAAAATACTTCCACAGTTTCCGATTCCAAGGAACGAGAGAAGGCGACCAAAAAGAAACAATAATGAAACACTGGAGTTTAATCACGTCGCTAGAACGCTCTTGAAGGTCTTCATATCTTTCTTAAAAGCACGAAGGAGAAAATAAAATACATCAAAAGAACAAAAAAATATTCGCTTAAGAAGGGGAGGGGGGGGGGGAGTAGTATGTAGAGGTACTCCTCTCGAACAAGATTCTTACAAGTTTTGTTCTCAGCAGCTTTTTTTTGTTCTGAACCACGTGCGATGTCATAAATTTGCGCAGTGTCTCTTTGGGCTCGTAAAAGCTGATAAAATTCGTACATAATGCCCGCCCACGGTTGAGCAGAGCGTGCTCCATACCTTAGCACCTGGTAGTACTGTTGATTTAAAGTGATGACTGTTATATTTTTTATGACTGATTGAGGCTTTTATGATGACTGAAACTCTCTTTCATTGAGAATCTTTATTGCCCTTTTGGTAAGCGTTACTGCGAAATGTAGGTAACTGATAAAGTGTTGCAGGTATGGTATGCAAATGGCTATTCATTTTTTAAACGTTTCGAATTTTTTTATATTCGTTTTTTTAAAAAAATATTCGGTTCAATCATTTATTTATTTATTTTAGTTTTGTTTCAGAGCTTTCTTTGTGGATATTTAGAGTAATTACTGACATTAGCGTTATTTTTTTTTGAAGGAAATGATTTGATTATTTTTATTATGCAAAAAATATCTGAGTCCCCCCCCCCCCATTTAATTTTTTTCTTCAATTCCTGCTATTAGTTCACACTCCCTGTATGTAAATATAATGACATGTGTGGCGAGTGGTAGGGCATTTCTTTATCTGTATCATCATTTTGACTTTGATGGTTGATGTTGCAAAAAAAATGATATTGATGAGGTAGTCCTTTGTGGCAGGAATTCTATTAATTGCGCATCTTGAGCCACACTAGCAAAAACATATTAAACACAAAGCAGGAAATTGACGACACCACACAGAACAAAGAAAAACGAATACACAACGCGCTGCAGCCGGTTACATGATAAAGGACAAAGAATTTCCAGAAACTTCGGTTTATATAGGAAACTCAGATCACATGATCTGGGTGGATGGATAGATGTAGTTCAAGATACTCTCGTTAGGCGAGTAGCTAGGTTATTAATTAAACGTGGGTCCTGAAGGAATGAACCATAGATAAATCAAAAGCTATTAAAAATTAAACTATTGGGAATTCTTCCATTTATATAAAAATGTAATGACTTCTTCTAGCACTCTAACTCTACTCCGTTAAATTATTTTCTAATTCTTTGGTACGAGACAGTTGTAATGTAATTGCTCGCGCGCATTTGCAACCAATCACGGCCCCTGTTAGAAAAGAGTCGTACGACCTTCACCCCCAGTGTAAAAGCTCAGAGCGCTGGGTGCTCTCTCTTTTTGTGTTTTGTCCGCTCGCTAACAACATGTAGTTGTCCGTGCTGTTTTCGCATATGTGCTTTTTGTGTTGTTAGTAGTTTTTGTGTGAACTGTTGCAATGTCCTGGTCAAGAAATAAATAAAGTTTACAAGTGTCAAGTCTTCTCCACTTTGTCACGACTACAACATAATCAAGCATTTAATAAGTAAGAAAATTCATAGCAACACCCAGGGCATCTCATATAAATATGTATCTTGTTCAAATTTTCAATCGTTAAAAAAATACTTTTTACTCATCCACTGAATTTCAAATACATTTTTTTAAACTTGTAGTGGATGGACACTTGATGTTAATGCAGTTTTATCAAATATTATTTCATAATTTTTTTAAATTTTTTATTTTAAATTTATTTTGAGTTATTATTGACGAAGTTACAATTTACAACAGATGGCTCCACGCAAGCTCAAATGTATTTTTCCCCCACCTGTGGATGACACTATGTTGATAAAGTTTTTTCAAACATAATTAAATTCAATTTACTAAAATAAAAATTTTCTTTGTTGACCTAAGTAGGAATTGACTTCAAATTTTTTTTTTTATATACTTGTTAAAAAAATCATTCATTTTAACTCTTAAGGGGGTAGTTCGGGACACTGAAACTTCCTCTTACAAATGCAGTTACAACTTCTTTTTATGTAGGGTTATTCATAATTCCCTCCGGGTTTTCGAAATGCCGTAGTAACAAGACGAATACAGCAAGAAAGAACATTTGAAAGAAACGATTTAAGTTTTATTTACATAACTTACAGATGTTTTATGTATGAGCATTTAGTCACACGGCGCATACATCAATGAAATAGTGTGTCTGCACACTCTACCCTACATGGTATTATCAATGTTATTGACATCACGTGTCTTTTTCATGTTATCCGAAAACTAGGTCTTATACATAGGACCTGTGAAGTACGTGAATAAGTCTTAAATTGTTTCAAATGTTCTCTTTTGCGGTATTCGTCTCTGATTTTTTACTCTAATGCTTCGAAACCCCGGAGGGTATTATAAATAGCCATGTAGTTAATAAAAAATATGAAATAAGGATAAGCATTTCAGGAAATAAAACTATTGTCTTCTGTACTACATTGTTCGAATTAAGTGAACAAACATTTTTTTCTTGTCTGAGTTGGTATGTGATTACCAGTTTGTCCCGAACCACCTCAAATCGGCTATATCTTCCCAGAAGTAAGGTTACAGATTGACCTTGACTATAATTTATTCGTTTGATTGGTTTAAGTATATTAGTAATTCGGTTGGTGAGCCTTTCAGAATGGTAGCTGGTGGTTATAATTTTGCGTTCGATGTTAACACTTGTTACTTTTGCTTGTTCGGAGATGGATTTTACTCTGAGGAAGCGTTCTAAAATAATCGCTCTCTATGACTGTGAGAGATTTTGCTACGGTAGTTGGTGTGGGCAAACCGAATTAATTTGACCTTTTAAAGTGGGTAAATCCGTTACATACAAGTGAAGCTTATAAAAGGGTGTTAAAAAAGCGAAAAGCTTTTCAGAGTCTCGCGAGAAGAATACGTGGCCCCTCGTGAACAGAAGAGTAAGAACATATTTCAGAAAAATGAAGAAAAACGAGTAAAAGTTTTACTAGAAAGTAGTGGCTTTGGAAAAGAATACTGAAGATTTTACCTGACGATAGCAAGTGTGATAATTATTCACCAGACTTCCCGGTATTTTTGAATTTACGAGTATTCTAGATCTTTCGAAGTCATGACGTTTTTCTCTTAACAAAAGAGATAAGCTATAGAAGGAAAATATCTGATAATTTTCCACTCAAAAAGTTGGTCAGATTACAACTAGATGAAAATCTTCAGAGAAAATATTTTAAATGTTTGTTGCTCTGTTTTAAATTCGAATTTCTCAAACATTGCTAATGTTACGTGTGCTGTACTTAAATTTCACCATGTTTATTCTTATAATTTCATATTAGTATATTTACTTTTAAAAAAGAAAGATTGGAAGCGCTTTAACGAAAATATCCAGTTTTTAATCCAGACAAATTATTATTTTTCTTGTTTGTACATGATGAATGATTTTGTTAAAGGTGGGAAAAAAATAAGAACAAAATGACCTTGAAAGAATTAATGTGAAACAGTTGTGCAACGTTAAAATTAATTTTAATTCAGATTAAGTTACAAATCAAGTATAAAACTACCCTATTTTTAATTTTCATTGTTGTTTATAATTAAAAGGCAATTAATATGTATTTTTTCAAATAGCGAAATTCAATATAAATTTTTACTAATTGGCTTACGTTTAATGCACTTAGTTATATGTTTTTTGGATTTTTAAAAAAAAATGATACTTTTTTTCCCCTTTCACAGAGTAAATTCAAACAAAATGAAAAAAACAAGAGTATTTGATTAAAAAAAAAATTAAGGTTACCAGCACCACTAAATGGGTCAATTTTCTTGAATGCTTTACAATGAAAACCATATTTTGTATCATTAATCCTATTTTCTTAGAAAAAAAAATTCTATGTATTTCATAAGAACAAATTTCTTGATCTGTTCTTCCATAATCTAAAAAAAAAAAAAATAAATTCGAAAAAAGAAATCTTGTTTCACACAAGCCTACATGAACTAGCTGGGAAATAAAAACAAAGCTAAATTGCAAGAAATCCAAAATAATAAAATAAATAAAATTCGAAAAATAAAAAAAAAATTCAAAAGAAAAGCAAAGCATCCTAATAAAGCTATAATGGTTCCTTCAAATGGGCTTTAAGCATCCCACATCGCCGTCTTGCACGCATGCGCTGGAAACTACTTCGTGTTGGATGCCCCATTAAAAACAAATCAAGCACATCATACAAATTATATTGTACTAAACATCGAAAAAGGGCTCATGCCATTAAGTGGAAGAGATGTTATTAGACAATTCTGAGTTATATTAGACGCCGAAGCCTGTTTCTGGTTTGTTATTTTTTCTTTCGCCTTAGCGATCTGCTAAATGGAAGAGGTCAACTAATGTTTCTTTATTATTGCAGTGCGGCGTAACATTTAATAACTGTTTCCTTTCTTCTTTTTTTTTTTTTTAAATTGTAAGTATTTCATAACATTTGTAGTATTTTCGTTAACTTCTGTGGGAGTACGTTGACCGTATTTCCCAGAATCAATATTAAATGGATAAATGCGAACACAAAATAGATAAATGAATTGAAAAAAAAAAAAGTAGACATTTAGTTCGTATCGACAGTGTTGCATCTAGATGTTTTTAGAGAATATTCCACATTTTATGAAAGTTTCTGTGTTGAAAAGAATTGAATTTAACAAATACATATATAATATAATTCTGGTAAATCTTTCTGAAGTTACGAAAATTGGGGATACATACCTGCAGTGTGTGGATACATAAAAAGCTCAGTTTTTAACCGAGAAACCGAATAACAACCATTTTATGTCTTGAATTAAAAAAGAATATATATTTTAGTATATATACAGGTTGATTGTAATTAAAGTTCTACTTTCAAAGTGCTAAGGGGGGGGGGGGAGAACCACTGCTCAGAATGATTTTAAATTTGAACTGAATATACTTGAAGAAAAGGGGAAAAGTATGGCATAAAAAATTCACGGGCGTCTTCATTGTTACTTTTTATGCTGTTTTTGGCCTGAGGACAAATAAAAACTGATTTTTTTTCAATTCAATGTGATCAGGGGCGTCTTAAGACTTTGGGGTCCGATTCAAAAGCAGGCTCTGAGCCTCTATAAACATGTAAGCCCTGAACCCCTTCAAAAATGTAGGCCCTGAACCCCTACAAAAATGTAAGCCCTGGGCCCCTACTCAAAAGTAAGCCCTGACCCCCTACAAAAATCTGGGCTCTGCGCCCCTACTCAAAAGTAGACACTGAGCCCTTTTAAAAAAGTAAGCCTTGGGCCCCCATGAAAAGGTAAGCCCTGGGTCCCTACTCAAAAGAAAGCCCTGACCCCCTACAAAAATCTGGGCCCTGCGCCCCTACTCAAAAGTAGACCCTGGGCCCTTTAAAAAGTAAGCCCTGGGCCCCTACTCAAAAGTAGGCCCTGGGCCCCCATAAAAAGGTAAGCCCTGGGTGCCTACTCAAAAGTAGGCCTTGATCCCCTACAAAAAGGTAGGTGCTGACCCCTACAAAAAGGTAGGCCCTGGGCCCCTACTCAAAAATAGGCCCTGATTCCTTAAAAAAATGTCTGGGCCCTTACAAAAATGTAGGTGTTCCTATAAAAATGTAAGCCCTTACTCCCCACAAAAAGGTAGGCCCTGGGTCCGTACTCAAAAGTAGCCCTGAGCCCCCCACCTATGTCTCTAAACTAGACAGTACACACAGCATGCGTTGTCAAATACACGTATAAATAATAACCCGAAACAAACAAATGTGCATAACTTACAATTGCACAAACCGATTCGACCGACTGCCGCCTTTTGACTGAGTAATGATGCTATAGGGTGGTAGGTCTATACATGGGTAAGGGTCATCACATGTATCCAGTTGGCATGTTGGAATTTCCCACTTTTTTTTTTGAAGAATACAATAGAAAATGACTTTTGACCATTGAAATTATTCACACAAATTATGATGCTATTAAGGCTGAGTCGAGAACGAGACGAGGCCCTGGGCCCGGGCCCAGTTGTCCCATTGCTTAAGACGTCCCTGAATGTGATACGACATTGCTATGGTGGAGGGGCTTTTCACTAGTACAACAACTGTTGAATGACTTCGAAGTCATTTTTTCTTCAAAAAGATGAAGCTATCGGCATTTTGAACAGCACAGTTGTTTCATGTGCAACTCATGACAAAATCGTCGTATTTTAATTCAAAATGCTGGTTGTACCCGAATACACTTTATTTATGACGCTTGCAACACATCCATAGTACATTTCGGAACTTTTTTCTTATGTCACATGCCAGGGGGGTAGGCAACCTTTTAGCTATAACGTGCCAAACCAATCTACCAATAGGATTCAGCGTGCCACGCAGTAGGACATTTTTTAAACTATTCGAGTCCTGTGATAATTCAGGCAGAATTAGAGAATGTAAGTCATATAATTTCGCCTTACGCTTTTATTTTATGTTAATTTTGCTTCATTTAAAGATATTTCTTAACATAAAAATAAACAGCATAAAATATAGCTATATTTTTAACAAAAATAAAAAAAAAATTAAAATTGTGTATTTTTAAACATATTTATTAAAATAAGAAATAGACAACGTAAAATATAAATATTTCCCTTCATTAAAGTTATATGAAAAGATAAATAAAAATTTTAATATATGAACCTAGTGCTCGCGAACCGCTCTACACTTTCACACTGCAAAATCAGGGGTACAATGGGCGACTTTCAATTTGACACGTTTCTGAGCATTCAGTTGTAAAATAATTTATATGCGGAATAGAAATATTTTTCATAGGAGGTAAGATTTTTTACTTCGATATGTAGAACCAAAAGCGGACAGCAGAATGCATGGAATTTTCTCTCTTTAAACAATTAAATTTTTGCAGCAATGGCATCCAATAATTTTCAAAATAGCTGCAGACTTTTCTTTCAGATCTTTTCGAAATTCCTTAAATTTCCATAATTTTAAAGATGTTTGTCAAATGAGGTCCATTACAAAATTGCCAACTTCCATCCACTAAAAAAATTGACAAATTTGTAGAGTAGTGGAGAGTGTGCCACTGAGAATTTTACCACGTGCCACATGTGGCACGCATGCCATGGGTTGCACTAACCCTGTCATATACCCCTCCGCCGCCGCTTTTAGTATATTCAGTTCAAATTTGAAGTCTTTCTCACTGGTGGTTCTTTTTTTTTACAACATTTTGACAATGGAACTTTAATTGCAATCACCCTCTATATGGTGAAGCAACGAAGACTATTCTGTATAAACTATTACTTCAATAATATTGACATTCGGTTTGTGAGGAAGCCTTAAAATTTCTTCTGAGAAAAATTCGCGGATTATTTCAGGAAAGGAAAAAATCGATATTGTCTGAAAATATAATGAAATTTAGGAAACATACAAATTTTCTAGTATTTTCTTTTAAGTCACTGATTTTTTCAATACACAATTTCAATAAATCGATTAATTTTGAAAGCATTTAAAATAATTTTTCTTCATTAATTTTTTTCGTTAACTGACAAACGATAATTTCAAGGACATGTTCATAGAATAATTTCAAATACTGAATTTATTTGTGCATAATATTGAGTTGTTTGGGTGAAAATGTTACGTTGACGTTTTATTAAGTGCGTAAATTATTTTATTACTTGAATAACTTAAGTCCTTGTCTTAATCCACGTGGTTTTATTTTCCACTTTGATTTTCAAGGTCTTATCTAGCACCCACATTGCACGAAAAACAGTAACAAAAACGTGACAGATTGTATTGGAATGCTTTCACTTTGTAATTTAGTGTCTACTTCCATAAAAAATTTTTTTATGTAAACGTTGCAACGTGCCTGCTCAATTGTTTCCGCAGCGGATATTATCAGTTGGCAAATTTAAGCCTATTGTAGATGGCGCTGATAAGTAGTCAGATAACATACCTCAAGATCGCTTAACAATGACCATTAAGATTACAGGAAAGACAGGGAGGAAACAAATTATCGGCACGAGCAATTTAGTAATCGAAGTTTGAATTCCATTCTTTTTTTGCTTTTTTTTTATTTGAAAATGAAGTGAATGGAAACTCTCCTTCCCCGTTACTGCTTGTTGGTGTACGTACGAGTAAAAGATCCGCGTTCACTTCTGCCGACTCGGAAGCTCTTTTAGTGATAGACAAAATATAAAAGTGATGAAACTCTAAGAGAAAAAAAAAATCTTTTTAGCTGAGACCATAGTCACAAAAGTCCATTTTTCAGAGGGGGGGGGGGATCCAAGGTCAAAAGTCCACCATTCTCGTACCATGCATCAATACGCCGCCCAACGTATTCTTTTGATTTTGTCGTTTTGGGGGTACAAAAAACTTAAAAAAATTATTTAATAATTAATTAGCATTAATTAATAAAATTAATTATTAATAACAAACGCTTAATTGAATTTTACGTACTATATACATAGGATTATATTTAATCGGAAAAAAATCAAGGGATTTTTTTTGGGGAGGGGGGGGGGTTCCGTAAAATTCGATCTTATTTTTTTGTTACAAGTGCGAGTTATTCGCCGGATTTTACGGTTTATACAATGAAAATTACATATGGAAACAAAGAATATTTTTGTCTTCAAATACTTCTTATTTATGATTAATTTTAAGCAAATGCTTTAGTTCTTATTTGTTGTTTAAGACTTCCATATCTTGATGTGGCCGCGGTAGCCAAGTGGTCTAGGCATCGGATCATGGCTAGCGTGTCATGAGTTCGATCCCAGTACCACTAAAGACCCGCCATGTAGAGGAGCGATGCACGTTAAATCTGTCGAGAGCTCAAACATTCTCCCGTTGGTGTGGTGTGGTAGTTAGGAGGGGGGTGCCAGCTCAGGTGTCGTCCGCGTCACTTGACCATGGTTCAAAATTACGCGGACCGTCCCCAAAAGCCATCGTGTTGCTAAACAATGCGACGTTAATATTCATTCACTCACTCACTCACTCACTCCATATCTTGATTTTTAATCCCATGTAAAATGTGTCAAAAAAAGAAGTTTGATAAGAGAACTTATTAAAAAAGTAACTAACCCTTTTCAAAGCCAAATGCAGGCGCGGGCACGGAATCTAGCAAAGTTTCGAAACATTCATCATTTTAATAAACTAATTAATAATGTTCCAAATATACCTCATGACCTATTTCTTCCCAATCAAAATACTACATCACGTTTCGTGAACTTCAAACGCGAAATGAACGGACATCGGTATGTTTTTCAGTTTTAATTTCTTTTCATTTTTGTGTAAATGGCGTAAAAAAGAGAGGGGTGGGGAGACTGCAATATAAATATGTAAACGCCCTTTTTCGGGAAAAACGAAAAGCAAAAAGAAATACCCACACGTGCGACTTCCAAGTTGTATCTTTATGAGAGTGGTTTGTGGCATTCCGATTGGAAGATTGTGCAACTCCAAGAATTTCGTTTTCTGTCATGCCTTGCTACACCCTCACCCCCTCCTGTCACACCTGTGTTTTGTTGTCTGGAATATTTGGCAGCGGTCCAGATCTACCGAGAAATGTTTAAAATGAAAACAACAAATATGTGGTTTCAAAATGTAAGGTAAAATGTATCTCACTGGTGTGAAGACTTTTATTCCAACTACGCCCAGTTATTTTGAGGAATTATTTTTTTTTGTTTCCCCCAGCTAATAATGTACTGTAAAATCCGATGTATACCGTGCACTTTTAACACCAAAAATAAGATCGAAATTTAAGGGTGCTCGTTATAGACTAGGAATAAAAATGGGAGCTTTAAAAATAAATAAATGGGAAAACAAGTAATAAAAAAAATTTTATTTAATCAATTTCTACCTAGGTCAACAAAGAAATTTTTTATTTTAGTTACTTTTTATTAAATAGTTATGCATAATACGAATATGTATATACATATATGGCAGAATCACAATATTAAGTGACAAAATAGAAAGAGATTTTTCTTGCAATTTTCCATTTTCCTTTCTATATTTGGGTGTTGGACTATATTTTTGTTTATTACTATTTTTCATTAAATATATTTAATAATTCTAACAAAACAGTTTCGATAAAAAGAAATCACATTCTCAGAAATTAGGCCATACCAGGTGAGATTCGAACCCATGGCCTTTGGATTAGAAGTCCAACGTGCTCTCCATTGCGCTACAGGGACACAACGAAAGATTTTCCTTTCTATATATGCTGTTGGGCTATTATTTTCGTTTATTACTTTTTTCATTTTTTAAATTTATTAATGAATTAATATTTGAAAAAACTGTATTAACATCTATATAGTGTCATCCATTACAAGTTTTAAAAAATGTATTCGAACTTGAACGGATGAATAGAAAGTATTTTATTAACGATTGAAAATTTGTCCAAGATATATGAAGGAAGAGTGAACTAATAGTAGGAATTGAAAAAGAGAAGAGCATAGAAAAATTAGACTTCTACATATTTGCCGGCTGCGTGGCGGTGGTTGGCTTGTCGCTGGTCTTCTGCACCCAAGGTTGCGGGGTTCGACCCCGGCCCATGTCGGTGGATTTTCATGCCATGTCATATGATTATGCGGCATGTAAAAGATCCCTAGAGTGTCTGTTTGGCTTGAATGCTCTCGGCAAAATTAAATCCTAGTACTGGTTCGCATCGCCAAGAGCTCAAGTGCCTCCCTCTGTGGGGAAAACTGGGCGTCAAAATTGCTTGCTGTAATTGGTATCGCCTACATGGTGCAGCGCTAAAAAGTGATACTAGCTCCTGGGGAATGTACTAGGCCTGCAAAGGTTTAAAATACCAATACGCAGCCCATTTGAAGAAAAAAAAACATATTTCGAAATATTGTTTATTTAAAAGAAATTATATTCTCTTAATGAACTTTAAGGTTGTAGCTCTAAAAGTGTACTATTTTTAGCAAAGTTTAGGAAAATACCTCAAATAAATCGCTGTAAAACATAAGAGCATTGCATACGTACATTTCAGGTTTCTTCCTAAAAAGGGGGATTCTCTCGCGTTATTCGGCGAATATACCTAAAAATTAAAAATTGCAGTTTGAAAGTATGGGTGCTCTTTATACGCCGGATTTTACGGTAAGTATTAAACATAATCATGAAAAAAAATTCTTGCTCTTTTGGCCTAAGGAATATAGTTGAAAGGTAAATTAAATTTAACGCAATAACTGTTGCTTTTCTTATTTTGTTTCTTCTGGAATTTTTTTTCCTAAGCCGTAAACTATATAAAAAAACAAGTAATACAAAAAAAAAGTTAATTCCAACAAAGATCTACAAAGAAAACTTTATTTCAGTTACTTTTTATTAATATTAATTTTTCACAAAATATTAAGTGACAAAATAGAAAGCGATTTTATTATTTTTGTTTGTTACTATTTATTCATTCACAAATCACATTCTCAGAAATTAGGCCATCTCAGGTAAAATTCGAACCCACGACCCTTGAATTAGAAGTCCAACGCGCTGTCCATTGCGCTACAGGGACACAACAAGGGATTTTCCTTTTTGTGTATGACGTTGGACTATTATTTTTGTTTGTTACTATTTATTCATTTTTTAATTTGATTAATGAATTAATATTTGAAAAAACTGTTTTAACATCAAGTGTCATCCACTACAAGTTTAAAAAATGTATTTGAACTTGAATGGATGAATAGAAAGTATTTTATTAACGATTGAAAATTCGATCAAGATATACGTATGTATATATAAAGAGAGAGGGAGGGAAAGAGTGAACTAATAGTAGGAATTGAAAAAGAGTCTCCGAGTCAAAAAAGTTTGGGAACTACTGACATAGATGAATAATTTTTTTAATATTTAGTATTAGTTTGATTAGAACTTACATATAAAATAGCTTTAAGAAAATTATTACAAGAAATAATTATTTTAATGCAACTTTTTGGCAAAACGTGGTCAAAATATTATACTTTCAAAATATTCTCCTTTTTATAAGAAATGCGTTTATAACAATAACATTTTCCTTAAAATACCTAAAACTTCTGTTCAGAATCTAAATTAAGATTTTTGAAATATATAACTTAAGGGTGGCTTTATTCTTATTTTAATACATCAGAGAGAAAAGAAACTTTTAACACAAGACACCGGATTTGTTTCAATTGGTCATAACTCTGAAAATAATGCGAATTTTTCAAAACTCTTCGTCCAGGCACTGTATTCAAATCCTGTCAGCAAAATATTATTATTATAGAAGAATTTTTTTAAATTTTTGCGAATACTTCATCTTCCTCCACTTTTTTGCTAAAAAATTGTATTTAAATAATGTTTTCTTTTAAGAATATTCTTTTTATATGTCTATTCTAATTCAACTGACACTAAATATAAAAAAAAAATATTTATTCATACTCTTCTTGAAAATCACGGTGTCGAAATGTAGTCACCCTAAGCATGTTACTTTTAAAGTATTGAGAATCCAGTTGTTTAGAAAGTTTTTTTTTTAACTTAAACTTTTGTTGCGCATTTTGAAATTTTTCAAATTATTTTCACGCGCTGAATGTGCTTGAAGAAAGCAAAATTATTCTAAAGGAAATAAAATGGCTTTTGCTTAAAGAGTGAAGTACTGTTTTTCTCCAAAATGCTAAAATGAAATGAAGAGAGTTAAATAGTTTCTGTAAATAAAGAAATTTATATATAAAAATCATTCACAAACAGGGAATGAAGCAAAAATTACTTTTAATTTCACCCCCCCCCCCAAAAAAGACAAAACCTAAAAGCAAAGTTATTTTAAAAATTTAAGGAATTTTTATTGAACGATGTTGAAATTTTTCAAATGAAACAAAACAGTTTTGAAAAGAATCGGATGTATTCTACTTGCAAAACTATCCATTTCCTCAAATTTTGTTCTTAATCCACTTAATGGAGTAAGAAACAAAAAAACAATATAAAATTTATTTCATAAAGGAATTTTTCTTATGCCTCTGAAAGTTTTTCTCTTAAAAAAATTGGTAGTTGAAAAATTTCTGTAATTTTTCTTCCGAAAAATTCATTTGAAAGTTCTGTTTTCCCCCTTTGTTTGGATTTCTGAAGTAACTCAAAATGTAAAGAAATGTTTTTGTAGGAAATTTTTTATAAAATATCTTTCCTAGAAAAAGCCAAAAGTACTGCACATTGTGAGGAAGAAAAACCGTATTCTTCTCATTTTTAAAATAAAAATAACGCAGATTTCTATTTAATAACCGAACAAACAAATAAGCTAAATGCAAATTTAATGACATGTTAAATACGTCAAAGATTTAGTTTTCAAAATATCAAACCGCGTCTTGTGATTTTACATCCTTTCGAATTCTTAAAAAAAGAAGAAAAAAAGAAAAAAAGTACTTCAATTGTAAAAAGAGGATCATATTTTGCAAAAATGGCTGCATCAACATTGGTATAAACATGTAAATTATTATAGTATATAAATCTAAGATAAAAATATATTTTAGTTTTTTAAACAAACTAAATGTCAATAATAAATCAAAATTTTTAAAGAGGAGTTTAATTTTAAAAACGATTTTTTTTTAAATATAAAACTTTCTGTTCGTAAGAATAACTTTAAAGCAAATCTTTACGGATTTTACTGTGTTGATTTGAGTCCAAACATGTTCCATGTTCAAGTTGCTACTGAATTTTTTTTTTCTTCTAACAAATCTTTTGCAAAAAAAATTAACAATATACCTACATTAAAGAAGTTGAAATATAATATTTGCCTTTGTAGTGTTAAACCTTTGGCAGAATTTTGCAATTACCTGTTCTGATTCTGAAATATAGGGCTTGCTTTGAAATTTATTAATTCATCTTTATCATTATTTCCCCCGTATTTTTGAATAAAAATTTTAACTAAAATTTTTTTTTCTCATCCCATTTATAGTTCTACATTTTAAATGCCTTTATTTAGCTCTATTTTGCTTCTTTCAGCATGCAACGTATTTATGCATACTTACAAAATAATCTAGTGATTGAAATTTTCTATTTCTTTGTATATACTGGCATTTCGAGAAGAAAGAATTGTATCTAGATTAACTTTTTTTTTCTCGTACGATTTTTCATGGTACGATTTACGCAAAAATTTTTAATTTAAGGATTTTTTCAAAACTTTTTTGGTTGCCTCCTATGTGTGTATACTATGTAAAGCAAATTTTGTGCTCAAAATTTCATAAAAAGCTAGTCATTTAATATTTTAAGGAAAAAACTTAAAATTTGCGACATGATTTTAAAATGCTACTCCTCCTATAAAAATTTACATAGACGCATGAAATTTGATTTAAAAGTACGTCAAACTATGCATAGCAAAAGTTGGTATGGGTTTTGCGATAACGTAATTCGTATTCGTCCAATACTTCTTTTTATGAATGCTTATTGAAAATTCCTTAAAAAATGCATAAATTCTGAGTTTAATTATTTTTAAAAAATAAGTATTGCTTTGATTCAAAAATGCGTACCAACTTTTGTTACATGAACTATTAGCAGTATGTAAAAAAAAATTCAAAGCATTAGGCACAATATAGAAAAAAAAAAGCCGTAGCATTTTAAATGAAGACAAACTAGTAATTTTATTTTTCTCTGAGATAAGTAAGTTTACAGTTTTGATTTGCATAGGGATGTGAATAAAAACGAACGTAAAAGCTATCCTAATTTCGCGTTTT